>VZRF01014576.1:556396-746258 GCA_013396875.1 Vireo altiloquus
GTCCGGGGGGAGGAGGGAGGGAGAAACCTAAAACAAATAAATTAATTAAACAAATAAACAGGGAGAGAAATAACAAAGGGAAAGTAAACTAAAAGCAGCAGCAGCCCTGGCCGCCAGAGCACTCATTAGCCGCGGGAGAGGAGGGAAGTGTCTCGCTGTCTGGGGCTGTCATCCTTCATCCTGACGAGCACTTAGGGAGTCGCGACCCCTTTCAGCATCGCCATACAGGCAATCAGCCCCTCGCATCGGTCACCGCCGCATCCCCGCCTCGCCGCAGGCGCGCTCCGGCAGAGCGATATTATATCCCCGCGAAGCAGGGATGGGGGAGGCTGCTGCCCACGCCGCCCCCGCCCGCAGCTCTGCCGGGGCGGGCAGGGAAGGGCTGGCAGCAAAGGCAGGAGCTGCCGAGCCCCGCGCGGTGCCCACAGCCCCGGGGGTGCCCCCGGCCCCGAGCCCCGGGAGAGACACATCCATTCGTGCCGAGCTGTCAGCAAACACTGAGCGCAGATGGGTTTAAAGGGGAAAAAAAATCCAGTGTGGCCTGCCAAGGACGAGCCCGGGAGCGGGTTTGTGGCGAGGGCAGGGCCGGGGGTGGCCGTGACCCCCGGGCCGTGGGGAAGGGGGATCGCGGGGACAGGGGAGGGGAGCGGGGCTGCTCTGCCCGGCTCGCCTTGAGCGCTGGGACAATCTGGAGCATGGCTAACGCTGAGGCAGGCTGAGCTGGGAGCTCAGAGCGACTGGGGGCTGCTGCTCTGCCTCTGCCCGGCGCTGGCAGCAGCGCATCCCTGCCCGCAGCACCGAGCCATCGCCCGCTCGGGGGGCTCCTGGCCACGGGAGGAGCACACGGCAGTGCTGGGCTCGTTCCAGTCAGGTTCACCGTGACACAGAGCCAGCAGTGCCGCGGCTCCCTCGCCATGCAGCTCCGAACGCACCGAAACACCTCCGGATTTCCTCTGCAAACATTGCTTGTTCTGCTGGACTGTTTGCTCCTCGCCAACACAAGGGGAGATTTGTCCGGGTGCTTCAACACCTCGAGAGCAAACAGTGTGTGGTTATTTAAGCAAAAAAAGCAAACACTTCTTCCACCGAAACGTGAAGTTAAAAAAGCCAAGGGAAGGAAGGGCCGTGCCTGTACCCCGGGAGAGGATGCAGAGCATCAGGACCACCCTGGCAGTGCTGGGACAGTCAGATGTTTTTTTGGGGAGCTGGGGCAAGGGGCAGCACACAGGTTTGACCAGCTTTGCCACACTCGTGCCCCTTTTTAGGAGCCTCTGCTTGGTTCCATGCCCTGCATGGGGTGCCACAGACTCTGGGCAGGGCCACCTCCAGGCACCACATGTTCAGAGCCACTGCTGCTACAGTTCAAACCTTTAATTTTAATCTATTTCTTTCTCTACTCTCCCTAAAAAGAAAATGAACCTCTGTTTCAGTTTCCTCTGATTCCATAAAGGAATATCAGTTACTCTGTGAGTCCAATTTATTCTTTTCTATGTATTCATTAAATCCCAGGTTGTTACTGCGCTATTTAATGGAATTGATGGTGTAATTAAGCTACAGGCAGACATTAACCACCAGAACCGTCAGGGAGGTTTAGGATCCTTTACTGCTCTGTTCCCGGTGTTATATGGCTCCTGGATTCATAACGATGGCTCCAGACAGTTATACCCAAATATCCCCTGGCCTCTTCAAACGAGCCCAGATTCACCCCAAGGAGCCTCAGCTCCAGGTTGCATAACGTGGGATGATCTCATCCCACTGCTGGGGGCTGGAACAAGGGGAGCAGTCTGGGACGGTTTGCAAATCACTCTGAGCTTCACCAAAGGGGTGATGTGCTGCTGCTCTCGGAGGCATCAGCTCCGCAGACATGAGCAGCTCTAACACGTGTGTGAGTGCCTGACCCCATTTTCCCTTCTATTCAGGGAACTGGATCCAGTTTGACGCTGCCGACAGTCCCACCCAGCACTCTGTCCTGTGCCAAAATCCTCTTTTCTCCCCCACAATCAAATCTGCTCGGGTCCCTTCCCTCCTCAAGGGAAGCACAAACCACAGACGTGGGCTGGAGCACTCACAGCATCCCCATGGTTGGGACAAAGGCAGCACCGAGGGGCTCAGAACCCCCCCAGCATTGGGGTCCCTCCCTCCTCCTGGGCTCGAGCACCCTCCGTGCTCCTCCAGCACCTTTGGCTCCCACTGGGCACTGTGCAAAGCCCCAGCAGATAAATACTGCAGGAGAACCAGGACTGGGCTCTGTCAGCCAAGGAGGAGATGCCCAGCTCCGGGCTGGTGGGGGCTGGAGCAGAGCGAAGCTGGTGGGCAGCACCCACGCTCCACGGGGACAGCCACAGCTCTTCCCTGCTCCCTGCCTGAGGCTGAACCTCCCAGAGGCTTTGGGGATGGAGGTGAGGCCATAATAACAACTGCCATTGCCTTCAGAGATTGCTTCCCGAGCCTTATCTGCCCAGAGATATCAGCGTCTGATCACACGGTAATTACCAGGCCAGATTTGCACTAATTGGCTCTCTGGAGTAAAGTTACCTCCGATCTGCGTGTCCTGGGTGCTCAGCAGGAAGAGATTTACAGCCCAACAGGTTCTCTGGGATGATCTTACAGGGATTAGCTGCAGCCACCAGCCAGGGAGCCAGGGACCCTCGCCAGACACACGTCTGCAAGCTTTAGGGAAAAGACCTGGCTTTTTAGGGAAAAACTGTGTCTGTGGGCTCTGCCACCATCTGTGCACAGCCCTGGTGCCCCTTCAGGTCCCAGTGTGTCGATGCTCTGGCTGTGGGTGAGGTCTGGTTCTATAATGGGATGATATAAAAACGTGGTGGCTTTCAGGAGGGGATGGACCCAAAGCAGGGGTGGGTGTGCTGTGGGAAAGGATGTCCTGCCTGCAGGACAAGGAGGGCTGGAGAGGCTCTTGGGGAGCATAACCCCATATCCCAGCACTGAGGGAAAAGGGCCTTCAGCCTCGGAGGCTCTTTGCCCTCCCTTGGCGGCCAGTTCTGCACTGCTCCTGCAGCCACCCAGCAGCACCAGCAGATCTTATCCCCACCGAGCTCAGCTGGTTCCTTCTGGTCCTCCTTGGTGTCCTTGGAATGACCAAATGCCACCCTTCCACGTCTTTTTTCCTTGTTTTTCCTTGTGTAACACCATGTGTTTTGGAGGGCAGGTATCTCAAAGGCACCCAACACGAAACCCACTGGTTAAACATGGGAAACAACTCTTCTGTTTTACTGCAGCTTCAGCTGAAAAATGGAGACTGAGGAAAATCATGCAGAGCAGCCAAGTTAGGGGGTTTTTTTACTATTATTTTATAAATCAGTTTTCTTTACTGAAAACACCTCAGAAAATCTCCGAATCATCACCTGGGCGATGGGAGTTGGTAACACGGAGAGGGGGCTCTTCTCCAGGGCAGGATTTTTAATAACTTCCTCACCACAGGAGGCTGTTAGAGAATCTCAGCTGGAAGATTTTTTTCACCCAGCTGGATCTTGCAGTCTTCTTACATCATTAACTCACTGAGATAATTTCTGAAGAGGGGTTTGTTAGGAGTTGGTTTGATTTCCTTCCTGACAAACCTTCCAGGTAAATCTCGGTGGTTTTTTTGTTTTTCAAGGGAGAACAAAGTCTCTGATGTGACAATCACTGTGTCCTGCCAGACCAGCACACCTGTCCAGGGGTGGGGAAGGCTGATGACAAATTTTGTGGCTCCTTTGGGGCAGCAAGGGCTCTGCCCGGTGGATCCTGGCTGCTCTGCTGGAATTCTGGAGCAGTTCCCTTGGGATGCGGTGCCAGCCCAGGCCCCAGTGCTGGGGCAGCAGCAGCATCCTGGAGCCTCCCTGTGCCGTGTCCTGCTCCTCAGCTCACGCTTCAATTGGCAGGTTGGAGGCTGAGAAGAAATGTTTCTTTCACAGCACATTACCAGCAATCACAGTCTTTCTTTCTTCTTTATATCTAAAGAAATCCTCGCTATTGCCAGGGCCAGAGGTCAACGCTTTCCTTTCTGCTGCTCTCACTGCCACACGTCTGCTCTGCTTCTCCTCTTCCAGAGCTCTGAAGTTTCTAACAGGTTGGGGTTTTTTTTTTTTTTCTTATCTTCCGCTGAGCACTTGGGATTAGATTTTTTTCTTTATACTTCCTTTCAAGAGCCCTGCAAACAAGACTCCAGACTCTGGGACCATTTGGGCGCCCATCCATCTCCTGAACCCTGTGAGCCTGGCCAGGTTTTGCTCTACCAGAAGTAATACAAGGTCATATTTTAAGTCCATAGCAAATTATTACCGGAAAATGACCCTGCAGCCATGAGTTTCCCAGGTAATCCAACTGCTGCTCTTGCGTTGCTCATTTTAAATGAGTTGCCTTTTAATTCTATCAAGTGCTTGCTTGCTCTCACGGCACAGGGAAGGATAAATATTGCTCCTACTCCAGGAAACAAAGTGGCTTTGGCTGAGAAAATATGCCTTGGGGAAAAATTGGTCTGGCCTGGCTGTTACAGATGACACAGGTGGAGAGGGAAGGGGAAGTCTGTGCCAAGGGCTGCTCCCCTGCACGCCAGGCCTCTCCCCATGGCTCATCCCCGGCTGAGGGATGACTCAGGAGGGACAGGGGAAGCCGATCGCCATTAAACCCAAACCGTTTGTCACCGTGCAAGGAGCAGTGACAAGGAGGACAATTAGCGCGAGCGGGAGGAGATGTTTATGGCGTGGAGCTGTGCCCATTAGCCAAGTGTTTATCGGCTGCTGTTTGCCCATCCCTGAAGGGCAATGAGGGAGTTTGGTGGGGTCAGGGAAAGGCCTTGCCATCCTTCTCCAGAGCCTCAGCTTTCATTAAAAAGATCATAGAAGTAGAATAATAAAGCAGTTCTCTGCTGTCACTCGTGGCAAAGCCATCCTGAGGCAGCTGATGCCACCTGGGTTGGCAGAGAGCTTGGACCAGGACTCCCCAGACGAGGAGAGCCAGAGCCTGGGTGGGCAGGGGATGCCCCATTTGTGGGTGGGGGTCCATCACTGGATTCTGGAGCTGTAGCCACCAAAGAGCCATTGTGCTGTCGCTGCTTTTAATGCTCTGGCAGCACGGGGCACAGGAGGGGTTTAATTTCTTTAAGTGCAGCTTCATTTTGCAGATTTGGCTCAGAAAATGGGATTTATCCAAAGCAGAACAAAACGACGGGGTCACCACAAGGAAGAAGAGAGCACAGGGCACCTCCTTCCTCCCCAGGAGCCTTGAGCCCCTTCTCCCCCCACATCCACCTCTGGCTTCGCCGCCTCACTCAGCCCTTCCTCCCGAGCAGCAGAGGAGCTGCCCGCAGTTGGCACAAGCTGTCATCCTGCTCAGCCTGAATTTCCCAGCGAGGCCGAGGCGGAGACCTGAGCTTCCCAGAGACATGTCCCATTTTCTGCTTTCTGCTCTGGCAGAGGTGGGAGCCCGCGGAGAGGAAGCGCTGGGGCGTTCCTGCCCAGAGCTGCTCTCCTGCCTGTGTTTGCTGTACCTGTGGGTGGATGTGGCAGCCTTTGATCTGCTGGGATTACTGCAGCTTTATGAGCTCTCCAGGAGCTCCTTGGGATGCAGAAGTGGGTCAGGCTCGGCGCTGTGCCTGCGCTGGTGCTTGGATGTACAGGGGAAGGAGAGGCTGGGACAGGGGATGGATGGAGGTTATTATGGGCTGGGGCACAGCTCCTGTGGGGCAGGCTCAGCTCCAGGTCCTGAGAGCTTTGCTGCCTGTGCCAGCAGGGCTGCCCAGGGACTAAAGGCTCTCTGTGGGAGTGGGGGATTGCCTGTTTCCAGGGGATGTGGGAGATGGAGGCACGACCAGGCTTCTCCCTGTCTGGCTCTCAGCCTCCTCCTCTCCCCAGCCCTGCAGTGGCTCACGACACAGGAGCTGCTGGCAGCTGGGAATCGCGCATTCCCTCAGATGTGTTCTCCTGCTAATGAAATAATGTAGGAGACATCGTTCCCCGTCACTTGCAGTTACACCCCCCCGTGCCAGAGCCTGCCAGCATTCCCCTCCTGCACGAGGGTAACAAACCTCTGCTAAAAAGAAAGGCCATTAATAATAATTACCACAAAGAAGAAAAAAAAATAACCCTCTCTCTTTCTCTCTCTCTTTTAATGAGTCCTAAAAAAAAAAGTTTCTTAATTGAAAAGCTTTCTACTTTGGAGTCAGCTCCAACACTTCAGAGCAGCCCAGGCAGCACCAGCAAGAGAAGATGAAACAGAAGGATGGGTCAGAGAGCGCCTGACGGGCTGAGGGACCGACCTCAGAGCCAGGGGCACATGGACACCATCACTACCAGGCAAGGAACCACCAACAAAGCACTAATTGGGTTGGAAGGAGGCAGCAGGTAGAAGGAACCAAGGGGAAAACAGCTTTGGAGCAAACATCATTAGGAAGAGAAGTTCGGGTGAGGAAGAGGAGCTGGTCCTGAGCACTGGATCCAAGCAGAGGGAGGCTCTCAGAGATAGCCCAGCTCTGCCTGTGCCCACAGCCAGGACCTCTCCTCCTGCCTCTGCAGGGGCTCAGGGGATGAGGCTGGAGCAGGGGAAAAGCCTGTCCATGGTGTGGGAGGGTGCAGGTCCTGAGCACGACCTGTCCCCACGGGGTCACATGCAGAGCCTGTAATTCAATTCTGAGCAACACTCATCGAGGGCAGGGAGCAATCTGCTCTCGTCTGGAAGGGGCTGGAGGATTTATGAACCCACCTGTCTGGTGGTGAAGTGCCCTCCTGGTAAATGCTTTGCTAAGCGTGTGTTCATCTTCTTCCCTGGCAGCAGCCGTGCAAGGACAGGCAGGGAGAGCAGCAGAGGGAGCGGGGAGGGAGGGACAGCAGGGACATTAACCTGGCTGGGCGATCGCTCTCCATTCCAGGCCTGGGTACTGACCCACAGGCTGACCAGGGGCCCCAGGACAATTCATTTAAGCCTCTGCTCTGGTGCAGGGAGGCTGAAAGCCACGAGCCATCCGCACGCCTGGCACCAGCTCGTTTCCTGTTTCCAGCTCATAACTAATGAGCTAAAGCTTTATCAGCTGGCAAGAGAGGCCCCACTGCTGGGGCATCCTCTGCCCCCATCCCGGCGGGTCATGGACTCGTCACCCCCAGGCTGCAGGGCTCGTTCCCTGCCACACTCGTGCCCGTGCGGGGTGGTTGCTCCTCCTGCGGCGATCGCAGCCTGGCAGCAGCCCAGCCCCGGGCAGAAAATGCTTCCACTGAGGCTTGATTGAGAGCCTCACATTTGGCTCCTCACTCACCCGCTGGATTAATGAGCTGTGGGATCCAGGACGTGGCAATGTGCTCCTCCTGACGGCACCAGCACGTCCCTGTCCCCACGGGTGACCCGGAGGGGACCCTCCAGCCCCCTGTGCCCACAGCATCAGTGCCCTCAGGTGCCCCTCCTGCTCCCTGGGCAGCTGGCAATGGCTGGAACCACTCAGGACTTCTTCAGAAAGCTCAGTATTGAGAGAACAGGAAGATCCAGCCCGGGCTCAGCACCTGGACGCTCTGGTGTTCCTCTCCCACCCCTTTCCATGTTTCCAGTTTTTGTGCCGTTGTTCAGTACAGCCTAATTATGGCACAGCCCAGACAGAACTACCAGAAGCCCAAAGTACTCATTTAATTATCTTTATGCAGGCAAATGTTTTTCTCTGCCAACACCCCCCTGCTGCACCAGCCCTTGAAGCAGCTCCACAAATCAGACATTATCATCACTGGGATAAATGATGTAAGGAAGAAAAGGGATACAACAGTCTGTGGCAAAGTTACCATCAGGCTCTGCCTCCCAAATTGGCTCAGAGAAATTAGCAGGAAGGAAGGAAGGATCAGACAAAATGATAAACCCGCTTACCTGCTCATTAATTTAATCTCTTCTTTTTTCCTCCCCTCTTCCAGCCTTGTGGTTTCTGTAACTGTCGTGAACAGCAAAATCCTAGATGAAAGGGAGATGACGTCTGGAAGCACAAAGATTAAAGGAGAGTTTTTAGGATTAGCCTTTGATTATTTTTTTTTTTTTTGTCTTTGGGTTGTGGTGATTATTGCTGCTCCTCTCCTAGCAATCCTTGTGCGTGCAATCGAGGGAGCACTCAGCCTCTCCAGCAAGGTCTGGGTGTTTTTCCGAGGACACAGCAGCAAATGTGTGTGAGCCCCTTCTCCCTTTCCCCCACCACAGCTGGAAGTGCTCCCCTTGGGCAGGCAATCCAGGGGCTGTGAGTTTGCAGGGATGGCAAAGCCATTCCTAAGTCAGTCAGGCTTGGGTTTATGAAGCAGGACCTGGCTGGGGATGGCAGGAGAGCTCCTGGGGAGATCTGGGGCAGGAGAGCTCCTTCCTTCAGCACTGGAGTGTTCCTGCATTTGGAACAGTTTTTCCCTGTTGAATTGGGCTTTTGAGTCCCGTCTGGAAACCAGGCCAAGCTCCAAAAGCAGGGCTCGGTTTCTGGAGATGAAGAACCAACGCAAACTGTGAGGGGCCAGTGGCAGTGGATGCTGTGTCCCAGCAGGGCACAGGAACGATGAGGAGGAGAGACCTGCACAGACCCACAGCGGCCAGGCTAAAGCCAAGCACCACCAAATAATCAGCTTTTGTTTAGCCAACATCCTTGGACTCTTTCCAAAGCCAGCACCACAATAAATGAATGAAGCAGCAAACCCGAGTGAAATTTCCTTCCTGAAAAAGCAAACTGTTTCCTTGCTAAGGAAAACACCTGGAGGCCATTGCTGGGAGCCTGGAGCACCACCTGCCCTGCACAGCCCAGCTCAGCTCAGCTCAGCTCAGCTCAGCTCAGCTCAGCTCAGCTCAGCTCAGCTCAGCTCAGCTCCTGTGTCCTCGTCGTTCTCCCTGATGCAGCGGGAGCACAGCTCTGGATCGATGGAGCTCTGAGACGCAGAGGAGGCTGTGCTGGGCTCAGAATGTGATTTATGATCTCCCAGCCAGGCTCAAGTGCTGCGGTTGGGCTCTGGCTGTGCTGGCGCTCGGTGAGCAGCCTCCAATTAGGTGACCCCCCAGGTCTCTCTATTGATTTTGGGGGGAAGGTGTACTTTTCTCATTACGCCTTTGTCAGCAGCGCCAGCAGGGCTGGGGTGGGAGGCCCTGGCAGGGGAGCAGCTCTGGAGTGCAGTTCAGGGGTCTCTGACAGGGTGGGGGATGCACACAGGATGCTCACCAGGCATCCCCCTCCTCTCCCAGGGCAGGGGCAGATGGGCACCAATGGGTTCCAGTCCCCCTTCGCCACCTTCACTGCTGCTCACAATGTCCCCAGCGGCTCGGGGCCAGGCCAGGCTGTGGTGTCACCTCTGCTTCCACACCAAGTCCCTCACTTTGAGCCTGGGAGTAAAAAGTTCATTTCTCAAGCAATGCTGTCTTCCTCTCGCTCATTAAACAAAGGAGGGGGAAGAGCCTGAGAAGACAGAGTCCCTAAATTAATCAGCACAGTTTCCTAACGAATGCCCTTTATGTTTTACATAATAATATAAAGCTTTTTTCAGAGACAAGAGCCTCCTACATCAAAGATCCCTCTCTCCCACTCTGAACTTTTGAGCCCTTCTCCTTGGAATTAAAGTGGAAAGACCTAAATTGAGTTTGAGAGCAGCTCGAGAGCACATCTGGAGCAAGGAGCAGGGCTGACCCTGCTCAGCAGGCACCTTCCTTTGGCTGTGCGTGCTCACAGGGAGAGGTGGAACTGCTGGAGCAGCCACGGTGAGGATGGGGAGCTCTGTGTCCAGGGATGGGGGGCTCTGTGACCAGGGACGGGGAGCTCTGTGACCAGGGACAGGGAGCTCTGTGACCAGGGACGGGGAGCTCTGTGACCAGGGACGGGGAGCTCTGTGTCCCTCCGAGCTGGCATCACCCCCTGAGAGGTGGCTCAGAGGAGGAGTTTAATTTGATTCTGCAATCTCCAAGCCTGTGCCTGGATGCTGTGCACCGTGGGCTGTGCAAACACAGCGGGACAGGCTCCAGTGCCCGTATTTACCCTGCTCCCAGGCCAGCCTGGAACGCTCTGGGAGCTTAATGCAGGATAATGCCAGAGGGCAGATGATGAAGGGCATCCACAGCAGCCCCGCCAGCCCTTCCTCAGCTGGTGTAGGTACAAAGCTTTGCAGTGAATTTGACATTTCCCTTCGGAGGAGCACGTGCAGCACTCAGGAGGGCTCCGCTCTCAACGGCAACAGCTCAGGAGAGAGATCTCCACGGTTTAGTGGAGATGATGCTGCTCGGGCAGAGGCTGGACTCGATGACCTTGCAGGTCTTTTACAACTTTAATGATTCTGTGACCTCTCCAGCCAAGAAGGAGGCTCCTGCTCCTTCCCCTTCTTCCTTCTCAACATGTGGCATCCTCTGGGATCCCCTGGCCAGCCCCAGCTCCTGGGGGCCGTGGCTGTGCTGAGCTCCCGAGCCTGCTCTGCCCCATGCCAGGTCTCCGTGCCTCGCTCAGGCCGGATGAGCTCTGCCACTGCTGCTCTCGGCTCTCTGCAAAATGCAAATTGCTGCGCTTGACCTCCCTGGGATAACGAGGGGAAACCTCCCCTAATTAGCACTGCAGTCTGTGGGTGAGAGAAACCAAATGTTGACTGTAGAGCGGCTGCACTTACTGTAAATTCCAACATATGCTGTGGAAAAACGCCGCCCAAATAAGGCTTGGGAAGCACGGGGTGTTTAAATAATAATGAACACTCACTGCTGTTTATTGCAGAACACAACGCAATCAAGGCAAAGCTGCGGTGCTGCTTCCTCCTCCCCGCCGGGACGCCAGGAAGGGCCAGCAGCAGAGGCACAGGACACAGAGAGGCTGCGGCAGGAATTCCAGGGGTGTGCAGGATTTACAGGCATTACAGACAAGACCTGTGGTGTCCTTTGAGGGGACCCTGCGGGATGGCTGCAGCGAGGACTTGAGGCTGGTGAGGAATTCTCCAGCACTTGGAGGTTTCTGCTGGTCACTTGCAGTAGTCCAAAGCGTATAAAATATTTATTTGCTCCTAATTAGGTGTAATTACCACTTAACCTAGAGGAGGGATGTACCCAGCGTGCCCGGCAGCTCGATACACTCGCAGCTGAACAGCTTCCACCGCAGATAATTAAAAGAGAAGGGCTCCTGCCTGCCTGGCCTCGGCAGCAGAGTGTTTGTTTTAGTGAGGAGAACCTCGTGTGCCTGAGCTCATCCCAGGGCTGCTGGCTCCTCTCAACGGTGCCCGAAAGCCAAACCGGCCTCATCTCACCTGCAATTTCCATGTGATTATTCCCTCCTCTCCTCGGTAATTCAGCTCTGGCTCAGACTGTCCTTCCCTTGCCCATTTCCTGCCCCCAAGGAGACCTGTCCACCCGGCTCCATCCCATGGGATTGGGCTCACTCCTGGCCCCATCCCTCTGCTGCTCCTTGGAGAGCTGAGAGGATGAGAACAAATTGTTTATAAGATGCCCAATTAACATTTCTTCGATCAGAATCGTGTCAGGAAAAAGAGACAGGCTCACTCACATGGCCATTGCTTCCCTGCTGTGTCCTGCACAGACCTACCAGGGATCACTCCTGTCCATGCTGAGCTCTGCCTGAGCCCCAGCTCCGAAGGGACAGCTTTGGATCCCCCACGCTGCTCCCTCTTCCATCCCCCTCCTCAATGACAACAGCAACAGCTGCCTGAGTTTCAAGGACTTCAACATGTTCGGGCAGAGCTGTGCAGAAACCACTCATTTAGAGCAGTGTGTGCTCACAGCAGCTCGGGGAACCTGCTGCTCCCTCCCTGCGGCAACCGGGGCACAGCAGCCTGCAGAGAGCCTGGCCCAGCCAGCTCCTGGGCGTGTGGGAGCCGCTGTGCCACCACATTCCAGCCCTGTGCCCATGCCAGATGCCAGCCTCCTCCCCTGGGATGCCACACGGGCAGAGGATGTGGATCCACACCCGGCAGAGCATTGTGTCCACGCTGGACCCCCGCTCTGGGACCCCTGGGCAGCTCCAGCGCTGCCAGCACAGCCCTGCAGGGCAAACCCAGCCACCAGCTCATTCCAGGACCAGCTGCTGCCGACAGACAAAGGGTTTTCAACCTTGCTGGACCCAATAAACAGCTGTTCTTCGCCGCTCCCAGCCATCAATCACAGCTGACAGCCTTCCCCCCATGGTCAAGAGTGTGCTTTTCACCTTAATTCCTTAGAAGGGCTTTTTCACCAGTTGGAAACTCATAAATACCACTTTGCAAGCCCAGGTAGGGCTAATGATGGATGGCTGCTTCACAGATATGCCAGAGGCTGTGACCTAATTGTCACCGAAATACTTCCTGATTAACTAATAGATAAAACCCAATTAAAACTTCTGCTTTTCCCAAAGTCCCTGGCACCTACTATTTCTCCCCTTCTCAAACTTTGTCTTAAATTAGATCCAGTCTGGCTGGACTGCTCTGAACAGATGAGGATGCTGTGTCCCACCTTCCCCGCAGCCATGGGGGCTTTCATGGGAGTCACAGTGGGTCCAAACAGGGATTTGCAGCCAGTTACAGCTCTAAAATCCCTCGGGAGAGATCCTAGAAACTAGAGGATAGTGACAGCAGGAGCAGCACAATTTATTCCTCCTATTTTACCAGTTTCTTCCTCCACTGCATAGAACTACTGCATAGAAAAGCTGCTTTAGCACATTTGCTTTGATGTGCAACAAGTTAATTACTGTAATAGGTTCATCCTTCTCCCCCAGTATTGAACTGTGCAGAACATCCATATAAATTGTCATGGAGTTCCTCATTTTGACTCCATTCATTCTTTAAGCAGCCCTAGCAAGAGTGTGCCAGCAGAAGGATTTGTTCCAAATCCCATATTCCAGGTGTACTCATCGTGCCTTGCTCTCCTGATACTCATCTCAATCCACCTTTGGAAGGAGGGGTCTCGTGGATGCCTCACCCTGCAACCGCTGGGCTAGGGAGCCATTCCAGGGAGCACGAGGCTCCAAAGCCCGCCTGGATCCTGGCCTGGGATCCAGCTGAAAGGAAACTCAACTCATCTCCTGTGAAGTTTCAGCAGTAACCCTTCTGCCCAGGGGTGGATCCTTGGTCTGGTTCAGCAGCTGAAGCAGAGCCGCATCCCCGTGAGCAGCTCCCGGCGCACCCAGCCCTGCCCCGGGACACTCCGACCCCAGCCCGGGACCCCCACACCCCTCCCCAGGCAGAGCACATCGCTGAGGCCAGGACACTAAACTGTCACATCTTCCCCAATTTCCTGCTCTCGGTCCAGCTCCACAGGCAGGATCAGCCTGACCGAGCTCATCGCAGCGGTGTCACCCCGGCAGCGCGGGGGGAAATCGGGAGGAAAATGCGGGAGCAGGGAAGCTGCGAGGCTGCCGGGCAGCGGCTGCACATCGGCCCCGTGACCTTCCCGAGCGTTGCCCTTGCGCTGCTCTCGGTGCCGGAGGGGCTCCCGGCGGGTCCCGGGCGCAGCTCCCCCGGCAGCCCCGCTCGGCCCCAGCCCGGCGCGGCCAGCGAGGCTGTTTGCTGCCTTACACAGGCTATCATGTGCTGTGCCACAGCGGGGGACCGAAAATGACTTTATAGTTATTGTTCCTCAAATTGGACACCCCCTTGGAGCTTAGATAATATGAGATGAAACAGCCTGCGGGAGGCTGCAGTCAAGTGGAACAGTGATGGAGGCTTTTTTTTCCCCTTCCCAAGAAGAAACATTCCACCTATTTACTCGTCCAGCACCCCTCCTCCTCCTCCCTGCCAGCCTGTTGAGCACAGCCACACCTGGCAGTGCCAGGAAACTGGGATAATGTCCTCCGCATCTTCCAGGGAGGAAGAGATCCCCCACGCTGGGAGCGGGGAATGACAGCAGAGGATGGCGAGGGCGAGCGAGGCTGCGGCGGCTCCGCACTCCATTTCCCGGGGAAGCGGGGTGTGCGAGGAACGCTATTACCGGCACAGCAGAGCCATCATCTCGTGTCATTTGGCTTCGCAGAGCCAGGGCAGCCATGCGAGGGGTGCAGCGGGGAGGAGGCTGCGAGGTGAGAGTGCAGGGAAGAGGCAGAAATAATGAGGGATTCGGGGAAGGAGGATGTCAGGGCTTACAGCCGAGCGCAGGGAAGGCAGCTTGTTATGGAGAAAGGGCCTGGAAAAGAAAGGAAAGAGCATCCAAGAGCAAAGAAGTTCACAGAAGGCTGCGTGCCTCTGGCAGGGAGGGAGCAGGGAGGCACAGGAGAGGGAAGGGCCTGGGTGGAGGTGCTCAGCCTGGAAAAGAGAGAGCTGGGGACGGGCAGGAGGGGACAGCAGCGTGATGGGAAGCACTAGGAGTTCGTAAGGATCCCAAGCCTCCAGGCACATGCCCTAAAATCACAGAGTGGAAGAAAGACATAAAAATATAATTCCAAGAGTGGTGTTTCATAGGTTTCCCGAGAGGATGGGCACTGGAGGGTGACATTCCTGCCTGGCAGGGAGCAGATCTGGGAGGCCCACATGAGCACAGCCATCCGAGCATGTCCATCACCTCCTTCCTGGCAGGGCACATGGAATTTTTTGTGTTTTACAGGCACGTTGGAGGTCAGGAAGAGCCACCAGCTGCTCCTGCCTGCTCTCTGTGCTCCTGCAGCCCTGCGAGGGGAGCGAGTGGTGATGGAGGCAGCAGAGGGAGAGCTCCAGCTCTGTTTGCCTTTTCCACAGCAGATCTGATGATTTAAATTAGGTCTCGATTCTTGTTTAAATTATAGTTTACTGTTCTGCGCCCCGCTCAGAAGTGAATTACCTTAAGCAGCAGTATTAATAACACGGTTATAATTAAGCTTCATTACTGTAGGCAGTTTGCTGAAACAAATTGCTGCTTCATTATTATTATGGCACCTTTGGTAAAAAGACATTTCCCCAGAATGCGACCTTGATGCTTTATATAGCAAAAGCCAGGAGATGATAGAGATGTAAGGATGAATTAGCATCTTTTACTTTCTAGATCAAGCTCATTAAAAGGAAAGCAACTCAAGTCAAAACCAAGCAGCCTTGATGGAAATTTTAATCGTAGTGAAATGGGTAATGAATAGGTTTGAACTTTCCCTGACATTTTTATGGCCGTGCTTTATTTGTATTATGCTTCTGCTCAAACATAAATAAATAAAGCAGGGGTGTGGTCGAGGGTGGACAGAGGAGCAACTGCAGAGCCTGCAGCCACCAGCACCGAGTCCCTGCTGGAGCAACACTGCTGCTGGGAGGTGCAGGCTGTGAAACCACTTCCATCCCTGCTGACCATCTGCCAAAGAGCACAAGCCACCGAGAGCAAGCAGCTCCTGGGCAGAGGAGGGCTGGCTCTGCCATGGGTGCAGAGCTCTTGCCACCCTGCGTCACCCAGGAGCCCCCAGCCAAACTCGGGGACCCCCAGGAGAGCTGCTGCACAAACCTCCCACCATCTATCACAACTCAGAGACATTAATTCCTGCACTGTGAGTGCTCAGCAGCTGAAACAGGACATTACAGAGGGATGCAAATAGATATTTAGAGCCTAGGAAAGTAAAGGCAAAGCAGTTTTGGAGGAGATGAGATTAAGAGAGCGCAGAGAGGAAACATCAGCGTCAGTACATCAGGGGGTGGCTGGAGGAGGGGGCAAAACCCAGCAGAAACAGCCCTGAAGCACACTCAGAGCTGGGGGTGTTGCTTAGCTCAGCCAAAGGAAGAGAGGAGACAAGCTGGACTGAAAACCTAAATTTTCTAATTGCTCCTGCACCCAAAAGAGGGCCCGGAGGGGACCCAGACCCTCAGGGTCAGTGCTGCACCCTAACTGCCTCCGTGCACCTTAAGCTTCCCCTTCAAACACACAGAGCAGCATCCCCAAGGCAGCTGGGATCCTCCTGTACCAGTCTGCCTGGTCCTGCAGCCACAGCAGTGTGGGATCCTCCAGTGAGGGTGCCCAGCAGGGCTTAAAACACAGATTTGAGTCCCCACGATCTCCTGGGACACTCTGGGCGTCCCAAGCTGACACCTGAGTGTCACACAGGAACCACCCTGTCGGAACTGCACCCGAAATCGCTGCCCTCCCCACACGTGTGTGTACACACACACTCATTAAACAAATGCTGGCTATCAATTTCTCTGAGTGCTCCCTCTGATAATAGCTGTATTTATCATTTAGCATCTCTGGAAGCGGTTCAAGTTTAAAATCTATTATGGGTATTATGATATTTAATAACTGTGGTTTATTTTTAAATGCAATAAAAAATAAAGATAAGGAGATGTTTTTTAAAGCCCCCTCCTGGGCTCTGAATCTGTCTCTGTCACCAACACGCTGGGTGACCTTGGAGAGGTCGCTGATGCACTCCAAGCTGGAGCTTCTGGATTGTAAAATGGGGATAATCACAGGATCTGCTGCCCGGGGTGGGTGTGAAGCCTCTTCTTAATTAATGTTCACTGAGTGATTGCAGCTCCCAGGAGGGAAGGAGTGAGCTCTGGCTGTGGGGGGCAGCTGGAGCCCTCTGCCAGGGTGGGTCCTGTGCCCTGGGGTGCACTGGGAGAGGGGATAAGGGAGTGATGGGGCCAGGGTGGGACAGGGCTGTGCTGTACATCCCCATGACCTCACTCAGCCCTCACTCATCGTGCCTCAACACAAGAACATCATCCCTAAATCACCTCCTGGGCTGGCCAGACAGACCCAGAGCCTCCCTTGAGCTGGTGGGATATGGACAGGCAGTCCCTGGGTGATGGGAACAGAGCTCCAAAGCAGCCCAATGGTCCCTCCTGAGCCTGCACGGGAGCCTGCCACCCATCAATTCTTTAATTGATTTATTATTATCAGCAATGCCCCTTTCTGCCGAGTGCCCCAGCCTAGCAGCCTCACACCCTCCCCGTGCAGAGTGGACAAACAACTTGCACCCCTTAATTAAATTTCCAGCAATCTGCCCCGAGGTGAATCTGTCCCTGCGAGGGACTGCACGGTCCTGGAGCAGATCAGCGCTGGTGAGGAGAGAGCCCATTCCAGTTAGGCAAATTATGAGGAGGCGGGCGATGTCCTCAGTATAATAATTCCATGTGAATTATTTATACGGAGTCTGCAATTACACCGAGCAAAACAGTGCATAAAGCACACTTAATTATCCAACCACCTGTTAGGAGCGCCGGCGCAGCCGACGGCAGCTTCCCCCACAAATTCCCGCGAGGAATCCTGCGGGAAGGGCGAGCCAGGGACCCTGCCAGGGGGCCAGGAGGAGCCAGGAGCAGTGGGGCTCAGCCCCCCGAGCCCCTGCAGCTGGAGCACTCAGGGATGTCCCCAGCACCCAGGAAACTCTCCACTGCAGGTCAATTCCTAATGTTTGTTTTCCTGCTGGAAAGGTCCTGTTTAAGTTTTTAACGTGGTTGGTGGTTGTTTTTCTAAGCTAATGCCTAAGAGAGCCTTCAGTGAAAGGATTAACTGCTCGTGTTAGTCCCTGGAGATCATCACAGGACAAACAAACTCTCCTCAGGAGAGCTCCCAGGCAGGAGTCAGCCTCAGGGAAGGAAAATCTCCTCTGCTCCTGCCTGCTCCCACTTCACTCCTGGACAGAGCTTTCCCCAGTGATAACTCCACGTTTTTGGCAGTCCCTGACCCAGCAGCACATGTGCCACTCCTGAGTGGTTAATGCAAAAGAAACGAGTGCTTTTTCTTTAAAGATTTACCACGTATAAATGTATGAGAGTATTAAAGGCAACAATTAACTTTATTGGAAACTTTATATTCTCCAGCCTCATTAGAACTGCCAACAAGATCTATTATTAGTATTACTATGCAGATAATGTAATAAAAAGGGTATTTAAAGTGGATACTTTTGCACTGAAATAAAATAGCTTTTCTCTGGTGTTCTCTCTGCTGCTCTCCCTTTTGCCCTGCGCTGCATCAGAGACCTGGATCGAGACCCAAATCCTTTTTAATCTCTTTTCCCAAACTCGCAGCCAGCTCAGTGCCCCGGGAAGGAGCCAGGGAGTGATGCTCCCATCCCTGCTTTCCTGCTGGAATCACTGCAGCCACCTCTGGCCATGCTGGTGAGTGTCACCAAGCTGGGGACTGGAGGAGGAGGAGGAAGAAGAGGAGGATGATGATGAGCTGCTGAAATTATGCTGCACAGCGACCTCACAGCACAGGTTCAGGTCTAGAAACTGTCAGGTTTCTTTAAATAGCCCCAAGTACTCATTAAAACAGCAGGGACAGAACAAAGGACTGACATGTTTTTGCCAAAGATGACCCTGACAACCCAAAAATATTGTCCGTGGGCAGCTGGAAGGGGAGTGATGGAGGTTAAGAAAGCACTCGGTGGCGTTTGGCTTTTTTGCAGCAAACCTGGGAGCTTTGGAGGGAAAAAGACACATTTCATCAGGCTCTTTATTTAATGAATCCCGTGGTTCTGTAGGGAAAGGTGTCAATAGAGAATTTCTCCTGGCCAAAGGGGGTTCAGAGCCTTGTCTGGCTGCCCAGAGGGAGGGTTAACGATGCTGAATTTTTTCCTGGTTTTAATACTCATCTCTCACCTCCCCTTCATGTTGGAAAAACCCCGGGGAGCAGAGTCTGCCTTGCTCAGCACACAGCTGGGGACCCAAAGAACCCATCAGAGCTGACTGGGAGGGAAAGCTGCAGTGAACAGCAACATTTCAGCTGGCATCAGTGTCCAAGGAACCCATGCACAGAGCGGGAGGTGCTGGGGGACCTGGGACAGGGATTCCATCATCATCAAAGAGAATCTGTTTCATTTGTGGGTTTAAATTTTCAATAAGTGTTGGAGCAGAGCTGCTCTCGGCTCTCAGCCACTCTATTCACACCCTGCTGCAGCAGGACTCCCTGGGGCAGGGGATCCAAATGCCATTTAAACAAGCTCATTTCAACTTCCTTTCCTGGTATTTGTGCAGGGCAGGGGCAGGACAGCTCTGCCTCAGGCCCAGCTTCAACCATCCCTGGGATGTGCTCAGCATCCTTCATCCCTGCAGGAGCCGAGCCCTGGTGTGCCCTGGGATGCCCAGGATGGCAGGACGTGGGGCAGAGCCTCTGGCTCCAGGATCCAGGATGAGCAGTTCAGCCCAGAGGCTCCCTCTGCCCTCCTGCCCAGTGCCAAGATTGGATGTGGCAGCTCCTCCCTGTCCTCCCCGAGCGGCTCCAGCTCCCTCCGCTTTCCATCACCTTTATTACACCCTGCAGCCTAATTAACAGAGACGAGTCAAAGGACCCGAGAGCAATGATTGTAATAAATAATCACTTGGCGACCGTGGAGCGAACATTCCACCAGGGTCTCCTCCTGGCCTCCGGAAGGAATGGCAGGGAGGGCAGGGAAATGAAGCCTTGCAGCGAGGTGTGGAGCACTGCCCCCTCCTCCAGCAGCTTCCTGCCCCTTCCCGCCTCACCTCCTCCCCAAAACTTCAGAGCAATGGCAACAATTTCTCTGTCAGAGCTTTAACTCGGCGTCCAGGGCCTGGGATTTAGGGATGCTCCGGGAACTGTGAAATGTTGTGAAAATCAATGTGTGCCAGCTCATCTCTTCCAAAGGGATTGTTCCAGAGGGAACAGGACTGCCACATCTTGGACTGCCACAGCTCTCTGCTTCTCACTCCAGACTGCAGCTCCCAGCACAGCAGGGTCCTGTTCCCACATCCTCGGAAACATCCACAGCTCAGAGAAGGAAGAGTGCATGGAGGCCCTGGGATCACTGCTCTGCTGAGAGCAAGGGGTCTGTGAGACTCCATCCTCCTCCTCCTCCAAGGGAAGTGGCAGAGGATGCTCCGGACACTTCACTACATCCCTGCACATCCTCTATCCTGCGGAGCTCTGGCTGCTTTCCCGGGAGAAGCCGCGCTCCCCGCGAGGCTCCGAGGCTGCCGTGGGACCCCGCGCCAGCCCCGAGCAATTATCCATGGAGAGCTGGGCTGTGCTGATCATTTGTTAGCTCCGCACATATCCCTCCTAATTATAAATCTCAGCTGAGATTTGCATTTTTATGAAATGCTTGTGCTGGAAATCTTTATAGAAAAACGTACATATTAATTCCATCTAATCTCGGTTATTTTGGGTTCCGTGAGGAAGCGTTTGCAGGGAGCTCCAAAGCCAACAGCTCTAATTTTGCAGTTTCACCAGAGCATTCCTCCAGCTAAGTCGGACATTTATCTCCCGAGCCAGGAGCCGATGGAGCCCTGCAGAGCCTCCAGCCTGCACCTGGGGCACTCAGCCTTCCGAGAATGCTCAGGGGTTTGCTGCAGGTGTGGGGTGGAGGTTCAGGAGTTCAGGAGCCACCCCAGCCCTGGGCAGGACATCCCCATCAGTGTCACTGCACGAGCCACGTCCCACTCTCCAGGTATTTTCTGTTCAATCCTCGGCAGCAGCGCCTGGAGATGCCAAACCCAGCGTGAGAGGCCTCAGCACCTTGTGCAAGCAACCTTCTCCTCTTTGCTGGGGACTCCTTAAGTGGCCCTGTCCCAGCTGTGGCTCAGAGACAGCAATCCATCAGCAATTTGTATCTCCTTCAGAATGCCTTTGTCGGGAGCCAAAGGGGAAGCAGATTAACTTTTCCTCCCTGAAATATGGCTGCGGGATGCAGGGGAAGAGAGAAGGCAAATAAGCAAAGCAAAGTTAAGCTTTCTGCACAGAGTGGAGGCTTAGCGGCGCAGATTACAGCAGCAGGTGAGGAGCAGCCCTGGCCTCCACTGTGTAGGCTGCAAAAATCCTGTTAAAGCACAGAGGAGGGTTAGCCACAGCTCCCGGTCCTGGAACGGCTGAGCTGGGAGACACAGCAGGCTGAGGGACGGCGCAGGAGGAGAGCGCCTTGGGGCAAGCTCAAGGAAAGGTCAAGAGCTTTATTTCTTGCCTTTAATAATTTATGAGGTGCCTATGTTCAAAGGAAGTGGTGCCAAGGACAAAGCCATGTCCAGGGAGGTGTCACAAACCGGGCAGTGGGAGGCAGGTCCTGGGAGTGCCATCTCTGCACCCTCCTTCACATCCAGCCCCCTCAGCACCCACCCAACTTGCCTGCCAGGGCAACAGATGCCCGTGACGTTTCAGGCCATTAGCTGCTAATAAGAAACTAATTAGCTAATTAGTTAATATTTGATCCTTTGAACTGGGTTCTGGCTGAAGGCAGTGCCATCACCACCACTGACCTTCGGGAGGGACACTGCCTTTGCTCCGTCCCCAGGGCGAGCCCCTCGCTGGCGTGTGGCCATGGGGATCCCAGGGTGACACCTCTGCAGGTGCTCCCAGGGTGACACCTCTGCAGGTGCCCCCTGCACCCAGGACAGACCTCGGAGGGCAGCGGGTTTGACACAGCACCCTCCCCCCGGGTGCCAGGGTGGCAGAGGATGCTCTCAGACCCAAAAACTCTCACCATCCTCATCTTCCTGTCGGCGGCACATCCCCGGAGCCCAGCCCAGGCTGTGCCGGCTCTGGCTGTTCCCTTCCCTGCAAAACCGAGCCAAATGTTCACTTTTTCCCAAAGAAAGCCACGCCGGAGGCCCCTCTCAGTTGCCCCCTGAGCCACACGGGGCCGGGAACCAAGGCGAGGGCTTTCCAACCCCGGCAAGTGCTGCCCAGCTCCGGATGCACAGGATTGCCAGATGAGCTTTAGAAAAGCAGCAGAAGTTTTCCAGCTTATCCACAGCGAATCTCCGGTCCCTGCGAGGTTTGTCCTTCACTAGGAATTAGAGACGAGTTTCCAGTGCTTTCCTGCGCCATCTGCCCCAGCCGTAGTTGGAATGCAGGGTTTTACTCCGGCAATCAGTAGGTAATCCTGTCAGCATCGCTTAGAGAGCCCGGCTCTGTCCTGCCCATCTGATGCTCAGTGCAGCAGAGGGAAAATCACTGCTCCCTCTTGAAAAGAGGGGAGAAATTAAGGTTGACTTTGGCACAGGAAAACAAGCAATCCAGAGATGACAGTGTGCCACAGGAGCTTAAAATAAGCATCAACTAATTCAAACAAAAACAAATCTGCATTGAAAACAGCCTCTTCCCCAGACCACATTCCCGCTTTAAAGTGCCTTTGAAATCTCCCCGGCGCATTTACAACACGCTCCCCCTCCGCCGCTCCCGCTCGAGCTGCTTTGCTGTTTGCTGGCAGGCAAATGAGGGCTGAAGCCTGGAATGATGTTTTCTTATTAGTGCACATGCAAATACTAATAAATAGCTCCCCACGCTGTGCTGGCTCCAGCTCCCCGTGCTCTGCCCCACTCCCGGTGCCCCTCTCCCGTCCCAGCTCCTGGCACTCCATGCTCTGCCCAGTCCCCCTCCCGCGGGCAGGCGAGGGCAAAGCGACTTTCAAAAAGCATCTCACCACGTTTATTAACTAAGGGCAAAACCTGGTTCTGCTCTACGAGGGGCACGACCCAGGCTGAGCTTCAGCAGCTTCAGCTCTGACCCTCCTCATCCCAGCTCTGCCAGCCCGCGCCAGAGCAGCTTCCCCAGCAGCAGAGGAAAGCGTGCAGGAAATCCGGCAGCCATCCTCCAGTGCAGCTGACAGACCTGAAAACCACCACGGCTCGTCTGCAAATGGGGATATTTGGGCTCTTTGTTGCCCAAGGCTGCCATGTCCGAGCTGGTGCCGCTGTGTGCTGGGCTCTGAAGGGAGCCGAGGTTGGCACAAACCACCTGGAGAGGGCTTGGAGCACAGGAAGGTGTCCCTGGCCACGGCAGAGGGGTTGGAATGAGATGATCTTTAAGGTCTCTCCCAACCCAAACCATCATGCAGTTCTGTGATTCTATGATTTTCCTTGCTAGCTCCAGGTCTTGGAGCAGATTATGAATTGTTTGATATGGAATTTCAAATGATCACTTAAGTAGCTAATTAGCTCGTAGCAACTTCGAGCAACCTGGGTGTAGTGTGTATTTAAGTGTTTAATGCCTTTTTTCTCTCTCTCTCTTCCTTTCTAATTGGCATTTAATTAAAAGAATAAATAAAAAGAAGAAAAGCAGCTTTGCCTGGGCTGCTTGGGCTTAAATATTAAACTGCTTGGGTTTAAATATTAAACAGTTGCTGCTGTTTGGGCCCTGAAGCCAGGGGAGGCAGAGGGGGCTGGCACAGGTCCCCAGAGGGTCAGACCATGTCCCTGCTCTTGGTGGCCAGGCAGCACCTCTGGAAGCATCAATGCACAAGGAGATGAAAACCTCACCCGTGTTTGCCACAGCAGGCGAAGAACCTCCAGGAAAAGGCAACATCCCCAAGTTCAACTTTGCACATCTCCATTAGAGTTTGAGTGGATTTGCTGCCGAAACCCAGCCAAAGCCTGTGTTTTTTGCCTGCCTGTGTATACAGAGAGCATTAATGGGGCAAAGTGAACCCAAAGTAACGTTTGAAAGCTGCAAGATGAAAGTAGATCACAGGGCAAAGATCAAACAATCTAGAACCACTTCTGAGCCTTTTAGTGCTGCGGATTATTAGCATTTGAAAGTGAAGAGCATTAGTGGAAGCAGAGGATGGGGCCGAGGGCAGGAATTTCTGTTGTGCAGAGAAGAAGTGAAGCAAGTGACAGTGGAAGAGGAAGGATCCAAATGATCGGGATTAGGGTCCCAGCCCTGGCCAGAGCAGGCTGAGCTCTGCAGTGGGGCAGTGGCACAACGATGGCCAGGAGGACTTGTGAGCCTTTGGCTTCCTGGCACAGATCTGCCAGTCTGCACTGCCCTCCTGCTGGCTCATGGCCGCAGTAATTGAGTGCAATTAGGCCTGATGAGCACACAGGGCAGGGCACTGCAGGTGCCAGACAGACACCCCAACAGCTCTGGGTACTCATTGCTGTGGCTGATTTCAGGTGGTGGTTCTGAGGGAGGGAGAGGCAGAGGTGTACCTGCAATAAACAGCAAAGCTGCCTCTTCCCAGAGGGACTTGCTAATACAGGAGCTTGCTCAGCGCAGTGCAACCACCCAAGGGCTCTACACACAGCTCTGACTAAACTCCCTACAAAATCAATCCAGCTTTTTCAGCACTTTTGACAGGGTGTTCTAATATTAATCTGCTCCCCTTGTCAATCAGCTCTGCTAACAAAGGCTCTAATGATCTTTAACCAGGCACAAGAAATACTACACAGGTGGGTGGATGGTTCCTGCATTCTTCCAGATGGAAAAAATCCCACCCTTTGCATTGATGAAGGACTTGCTTTGCTGCCAAAAATAATCCTCCTGTAATTATTATTGATAACGAAGCGATGAAGATGGAAAGAGCAGCAGGGCAAGGCTGGGCCCAGGTGGTGAACACGTTTCAGCCCTCACACGCCACAGGGAAAGGTGAGCAAAGCCAGGGCTGGCCTGGGGAAGGTGCTGGGGAGGAAAAGTCTCAGGGCCTGGCGGTGCCAGTGCCAGGTGACCGACAGTGCCCGAGGCACGCAGGCTGATGAGCGCCCTGCTGCCAGCCGGGCTCTGCATAGCCTCGGGGGACACCGAGTCCTCTCCCAGAACATGTGAGGCACCTGCCCTGCTGATCAAGGCTCTTCCCGTTCTCCTGCAGAGTTTCCATGGCTCTGCCTCTCACTCAGGGCAAGCTCATCCTCCTGGCAGTTCGACAGACTCCTCGCCAGACACCTCTCCTGTCTCGCTGTAATTAGGCAGGTCCAGAGGCGTGTGGGGCCTGGCAGGATGGAACTGCTGTGCTTCCAGAGGGGCTGAGAATGCTCTGTCCCCCTGTCCGAGTGACCACTGCCCTCACACCCAGCCCAAACCCAGCCCTCCATCACCTCCACACAGATTCAGGTACCGCTGCCTTCCCAGCCCCAAATCGATTCCTCCCAGCAAGGTGTGACCCCCATGGGGCACGGGCTGCCAGACCTCATTTGGAGGTGTTGAACAGGCTTGGTTTGGTGCTAGATGTGTCTTAAGTCTAATCACGGACTGTGGCCAGATTTTTCCAAGCAGAAATAGGTGTTTTCTCGCATGTCTGCCCTTCCCTCCCTCAGTCACAGGCAGCTGTGTGCCCCCAGCCTCTGTGGAGCATCCCTCACCTCAAACAAAAGCATCACAATGGACACGGGCCAGAGCTGGGCTGATTTCAGCCCTGGCCAGTGTTTATTTGTGTATTTTTATGCACTAGAGGATGTATTGTTTTACCAAGGAACCTCCCGTACGAGGCACGCGACTCCTCAGCCACCTCCAACGCCGAGGCAGCTGCCTGGGGCTGGAGCCAATTCCTCAGCCTGTCCTGGCCTGCCGTGGTTTTGCTGATGGTTTGGTGACGGTGCTGCTGCGAGGGCTTGGGCACATTCGGTGCCGGGGATGTGAGCAGGGAACCCAGCCGGGGATGTGAGCAGGGAACCCAGCTCGCCCTGCTCCTGCCTCAAGCCCTCCCGCTCCCATCCCAACCTCGGGCAAGGAGAGGGAGGATTTTCCAGCAGCATGAACGCTGCTGAGCCCCGCGGGGCTGGGCATGCACGCCTGGGCTGTGCTTCACTCAGGCAGAGCAGATCGTTAAAGGGAGATGCTGGAAATCAGAGAAGGAAAAGGGATCGTGATCTGAAGCGATCTGGTGGTTACCAAGCACCCCAAAATCAGCCAGGTCCTTCCCTGGGCTTCATTATACAGCAGATGGAATCACAAATACTCAGTCAATATCTCACAGGAATCACAGCAATCAGCATGGCCTAAGGAACACCTTAATGCTGGGAAAGGAGGTCCTGGGCAGGACTGAGCTCAGGATGCTACAGACAGGTGCAGTGCTCTGCTTTGCTTCCCCCCTCGACACAACTCCTAATTATGTATCTTGTGACACGTGAACGCGCCTGGAAAATGGATTATCCTCACCAGCTGCTCGCCGCCATGGCAGAGCCTTCCCCGGAGCCTTTGTAGCTGCTCCAAAGTGTTCTTATCCCCCTTTCCTGTTCCAGGAATGTCATGGGGAAAGGATCGCTCCGGGCAGCGAGGAGATGAGCTGGGCTTTGAGAGCAGCTGGGCAGAGTTCTGCCAGAGTCAGTCCAGCCCGGGGGATCCAGTGGTTTCAACAAGGCTGGAAGAGTTTGTAGCTTGCCTTGTTCAACAGCAGGATATCAGGAGGGGATTTGGAGAGTTGCAAACCCAAAGAGATGACACATTGAAGGGATTTATCTCGCCAGCCTGGCGGGACCAGCGTGTGCTCCTGCAAAGCCCTGGGAGCTGCCACCGTTGTGAGGCACAGCCCTGCTGAGCCCCGGGCAGCCCCAGGCAGCCCCAGGCAGCCCAGAGCAGTGCACGAGCAGCACACGAGCAGCACACGAGCAGCACACGAGCAGCACACGAGCAGCTTCTGCATCCTCTATTCCCTCAGCCCTTGGCATCGCAGCATCCTTGGACATCCCTGGCGGGACATGGGCAGGAGTGATCCCACGGGCACGGCGTGGCCTCTCCCCTGCCCCGTGGGGCACGCACCCAGCCCTGCCTGTGCCCCCTGCTCCCCCCGGGGCACACGAGGAGCTGTGCCCTCGCAGGGCTCCCAGGACACGAGAATAAAGCAGCTCTCGTCACCGCCAAGCACCCTCAGCACCGCGGGGCGGGCAGAGACGGAATGGAAGTTTTAGCTCAAGCGGCAATGACTTTGACCGTGCAAAATTACACTCTATTCTGGCCAAATTAACTAGGTAATGCCTTGCATTAGTGTAAAATCCTCCATCAAACCATGAAGGCTGCCGTTAAAACCACTCAAGGCCAAATTGTGTGGTGGTGGGGGAAGAGGGCTGCGCGGTTAGAAGGCCGAGAGGAGGATTTTTCCGCTGCCTTGCACTTCGTGGGCGAAGCAGGGATGGGAATTCAACCATTTGTGCTCACAGGTCGGCCTGGGGGGTCCCAGCTCCCCCCTGGTGCTCCTCTGTGCTGTGCCCCCACTCCTGCTGCCTGATGAGGATCTGTGGGACACACAGAGAGGGTCCAGGGGAGGGGACAGCAGAGCAACATCCCCCCGGCAAAGGGAAAGGGAAGAAACTGCGGGAGAACCTATTTGTTTTGCAATTATAGCTGAAATAAAAAATTACTTGGTCTAATTAAGGCTCCCTGAGTAAGAGAGCCCTGCAAAATAAACCTCACTTCACTATCAGGGCCTGAGCAAGTCCCTCTTGCACTTTATATATTTAAGTGAAAGTGTGGAAGGTCAATTTACTATGTAAATTTTCACAAATTTGGCTAAGCTAAAATGATTACTCTAATGTGTATGCAAATTAGCTTAATTGATAATGACTTCTCTAGTAATTTTAAAAGGGGGGGGAATTATTCCAATTGTGACAACCCTCTAAAGTGTTTCTTCGCCCAAGAAAGAAATGATATCTTGACAAATTAAAGAGAATATAATGAAATCAGATTAATTAATGCTAAGACCAATTAGCAGATGCAAAGAGAGAGGGAGAGATTTACAGAAGCAAAATTCACTAGAGAAAGGCCACGAGAATTCATCACCTTTCAAGATGTTTATATCCCTTCATTTTCTTTGGAGCAACTCGTTCTTTGCCAAGACAAGGGCTTGGCTTTGCCAAGGGAGAGTTTGGACAACACGAGGGGAAAGGAACAGGTCTGGAGGTGAGAGCACTGAGGGATGAGGGTGCAGGCAGAGCAGTGCAGGCAGCAAACTGGCAGCACCAAACCTCTTCCAGCCTTCCCCTGGCACCAGCCCAGCGCCCACCACAAGCCCTGACCCTGGCACAGCCCTGCCCAGCCTCCCACGGGGCACGGGGAGCATTAATTACCCCGAAACGAGAGGCGGTGACACCTCCAAACGCACCCAGGCACCGCCATAAACCTCACACGGAGCCATAAAAATAATTACCAGCAACACCGTGTGTAATATCCTTCTGTGTCATCTCTCTCCTGTTGGCAATAAAGCTCCTAACACATTAACTGCGAGGGAGGGCCTGTTATTCACCCTGTAATTAGACCGTGCCAGAAAACACTTCCTACGGAAGGGGTGTGCAGGGGGAGCCCTGGGGAGCCCTGGGGTGCCAAGTTGTCCCTGGGCAGGGGCTGGGGAGCTGGAGAGGTTGGGAAGAGGCACCCAGGGAGTCCCCCAGGATCCCACACTGGGAAACCCCCAGAAGGCTGCCCTGGGATCCCTGGGACCCTCCACAGGACCCTCCCGGGATCTGCTCTGGGATCTCCCAGGGAACTGCATTCCCAGCCCAGCTCCATCCTGGGCACACGCAGAGCCCTGCTCACACTGCCGAGGTCAAGGCTGGGGACCCCTCTGTTTGTAAAAGAGCTCCCACAGGGCTCTGGCAGACGTCAGGCTGCAACCTGTATGATAGTAAATTAACTTTTAAATCCAATCCCCAGCCCTCGTCTCGCAGCTCTGCTCATCCCCTGCTGCCCACAAATGCACTGGTCCCATAAACGCCCTGTCTGCCTTTCCACTGGGGTTTTTTGGCCACTCTCTTTTCTCTCTTTCTCTTTTTTTGTCATTTTGTCACCTACAAAGACAAGCAGCGAGAAGGAGGGAGAAGCTGTGCCGTGATCAGCCGCAGTGATCTCTCCTCGCTCCATTTTCCTGGGCAATTTGTTAAACTTTAAAACATTAAAGGCAGGCTGGGGGGGCTGACATGTTTTTTTCAACTTTGTCTCTCATTTGTTAATTGTGCTCATCAGTGAAAATCATTCGTGGCAGAGCCGGGGGAGTGAGCAAACCCGAGGAAGGAGCTGATCATATGCAGAGGAAATAACTCAGATGTGAAAATACTTCAGCCGGGGAGATTGTGCTATTTATTCACACAAGTGTCCTGCTGTGCTTCAGAAACGCCATGATTTAATGAGGTGCTGCAAAGGTGTTTGTTATCATGGAATCCCATCCCTGGTTACTCTCCCCACACACCGAGGAGAGGCCTGGCAGAAGTTCTGGCTCAATGCCTTATTGAGGACTAGAGAACCACAGGATCACTGAGGTTAGAAAAGACCTCCAAGTTCATCGAGGGCAACCTGTGACCAATCCCCACCTTGTCACCCAGACCAGAGCACTGAGCACAATGTCCAGTCCTTCTTTGGAAGCCTCCCTGGGCAGTTCCAAAGCCTGAGCACCCTTTCCATGCAGAAATTCCTGCTGCTGTCCACCCTGAGTCTCCCCTGGCCCAGCCTGAGTCTGTTCCCTCTCCTCCTGTCCCCCGGCTGCCCCCTCCTGTCAGGGAGTTGTGCAGAGCCACAAGGTCCCCCCTGAGCCTCCTTTGCTCCAGGCTGAGCCCCCTCAGCTGCTCCTCATGGCACCAACTCTTCAGACCCTTCCTCAGCTTCATCGTCCCACTCTGGACCTGCTCCAGCACCTCCATGTCTTTCTTGAAGCGAGGAAAGAAAGTGAGATTTCGAGGCTCTTCCCTGCTGCTCCTGATTCAAGAAGCGCCTCTTGAACCCACTCCAGAACGATCCACTCCACCAGCCAAGCGGAGCTCGCTGGGCGCAGATGCCGAGCGCGAGTCACGGAGAGCTTCAGGAGGCATTTGCGGTAGCAGATGTTCCTCCTCTCTGCCTTGGATGGAGGAGCCTGGCGAGGGGGGCACGGGACAGCTCTGCCCAGACCCTGCCCAGTGCCTGTGGAGGGGACTGGGGGTGAGCAGCCCCTCGTGCTGCCCCAGATCCACCCCAGGTGCCACCGAGCCTGGCACAGGATGCACATCCCCACCTTGGCTCCCCGGGAGGAGCATCCCTCCTCTCGAGCTGCTGGAGCACCACTGTGACTCCGAGGACAAGCAGCGCTCACTGAGAATGTCTCCCAAGTTTCGTTTTCCTCTGTAATGGGGAATGCAAGAGCAAGATTTCAGCCTGTGAGCCCTTCTCTGAAAAAACAAATATCTTTCCAGCGCTGGACAGCCTGCCAATCAGGCACAAAATTGCTGGCTTCTCTTTCTCCCCTGAAGGAGTGCCTCTGCATACAAAGATACCAGGAAAACTTCAGGGCCGCGGGATAAAAGGCCCTTCTCTGCCTTTCAGAGAGTGATTTGCAATGCATTGCTTCAGCATAATTTCCCATCTCCAGCGCTCACAAAGGAAGCTCTGTTGCTATCTGAGAGTTTAATAATTTCTCTCCCCTCCACCTTGCATTCGGAATGCATCTTCCAACACCTTGGCTCCTGCTCTCCAGCTGGGCTGCAGCTCTGCCCACACTCTCCCTCTTAGGTAGATCTAAAGTGGTAATAAACCCTCAGCCTTAACATTCAAAGGACATCTTGAGCCCAGGAGCGGGCGGGATGCTCGGCAGGAGGGGGATGTGGCACGGACAGCCCTGGGACACTGAAATGAGCCCCCAGGAGCTCCATCCTTCGCTCCCTCCACAGGTCCCTCTGCAGGGATGTGGTCTGGACAAGCATCCCTCATCCCAGGGCAGCAGTGGTCCCATCCCCACGGCATCTCCCACATCCCTGGTGCACCAGGACCAAGCTGGCTGCAAGGTTTGTCCTCCTTGGGCTTTGGGCTGCACCGAGCAGGTCTGCAGAGTCCTGGGAGGGAACTCATCACCACCTGCGTTCAGCCCAGAGAATTTGCATAAGTTATTCCCCAAAGCCTGCAGTCCCCACAGGACATATTCTTTATCCATTTAGCCAGGAATGCAGCTATTAAGAGCCTGCAGACATACAGCATTTGCAAAATTAGTACAAGAGGCTCCAAATAATCCATAAATCCATCTGTTACACGAACCACATCTGATCATCTCCTCTCCCTGTAGCTTTCTGAGGGGAAACGCTAAAATTCCTCCAGCACTGGTAGCGACCATTTTGTGTGTGTTCAGGCACGGAGCCCCATTCCCCAGGCTGGGAAAGGTGAATCAGGAGGCACTGCTCTGAAATCTGCGCTGCTCCTCAGCCAGTGCCCGCGCAGGGACCTCTGCATTCCAGCATGAAATAAATGTCTCTTGGCTCTCACTCACCGGCGCCTGACCCTTTTACATCCAAACGCATCCAAAGGCTTCTCCCGCGCCAGGCAGGAGCATTTCCACAGCCGTGGGGAGAAGAAGCTGCTCCATTATTTATCAGCACGGTCCTACCCAAGTTTGGCCCCAGGCCCCGGGGAAGTGAGGTGACTGTGCCACGTCGCCGCCGGGCAACCCTGGCAGCCAACCAGGGCAGGAATCCTTCATTCCCCCTGACACGGATGAAGGGACAGCCAAAAACAGGAGTAGGAAGTGCTGGCACCCCCTCCAGGCCCCCAGCTCACCACCGCCTGCTGTGGAGGAGACCCTGCAGCCCCTGTGCCCAACGCAGACCCCAGCGACTGCCGGTATTTATTTTGGGCACGGTTTGGCTCGTAGCACAACTGTACACACATAAATAATTCAGGCCACTAAAGGCTGCTGCGGCGGCGACTTTCCAGGGGATTTAATGTTCCCGTCCCTCACGTTCCTGCCACAGCAGAACAGAGAAATCACAACTGGATCGGAAGGAGCAGGTTCCCCTCTCCAGCTCCTGAGCTGGGCTCACCCTGGGAGCTGTGGGCACCTGACAGGCAGCCAGCCATGCCAGAGGCTGCTCCCTGCTCCCGCCCGCTCCTGGCGCCTCTCCTGCAGTCCTTGACATTTCCCTTCTCAAGGGGCAAGTCCCTGGTGCATCCTCCCAGAGTAATTGTGAAATTATTATGGTTGGTGTTTTAATTTAAATTGGATGGAGAAATGTTGTACTGCGGCTGCCTCATTTGCTATGGATTTTCACTTAACCAAATTGATTAGTCAACCAACTAGACTTACCTTGGAAGTTGTAATCATTCATTATTAGATCTAATTTTCGTGTCGCTCCCAGACTGAGCTCAGAAATGGAAGTGCAAGGACTTTCACGGCGTCAGGGCGGAGCGTCTGAACCCTCGGAGCTGTCACTCACTGGCTCAGGGCATGATGCCAGTGCCAATGCCGCATCCCATCCCTTCCTGGGATGCAGGATCAGTGTCCAGGCTGCCCAGGAATGGCCATGAAATGCAGCGACAAAGGCATCCCTGCCGCGGCTCACAGTGCAAAGAATCGGTGAAAGGAAGGAAACACATCTTTCACCAAACACATCTTTCACCAAAAATGTGTTTCCTGACGTTCAAACTCTCCTGGTTGCGCCAGGTCGCTCGCAGGACGTTCTGGGTGTTCACTGGGTGCCCAGAGGGGCCGGGAGGAGCTGGGGACAGCAGGGACACATCCAGTCCCGCGGGCGTTCCTTGGGCTCTGCTCTCCACGCGTGTGCCCAGATCTCCGTGCAGCTCTGATTGCTGCCGGGCACCGCAGAGGCCACTGCTTCTTTAAATGAACAGGCTGCATGCCAATTAATACCTTTAATTAACAGAGAGGACTTGCTGGAGGCACTCGGACTGGCTCTCCCAGATGGACTCTCTGCCTGTTGGTCTGGACGGTGCTGCTCTGGCAGGTCAGGCTGCCCGGGACCCGCTGCCCAGGCACTGCCCTTCCCTGCCAATTAAAATGCCTGCGAGGAGGAGATAGGGCGGGTGGACGGACAGAGGGACAGCGAGGGACAGCGAGGGACAGCGAGGGGCAGCGAGGGACAGCGAGGGACAGCTGGCACAGCCCCTGCAGCCCACTGGGGTGAGCTCCACACCTCCCGCCCCAGCCACGGCGCGGGCGGAGCAGGCAGAGGCAGATCTTTATTCAAAGCGATGTATTAACGTCTCCAAAAGCTTTTAGCGGAGGCCATTATCCCCTGCCCCGGGGATCGATGCGTTTTAATTCCCTCCGAGCTATTTGTTTGCCTTCGCTTCTGTTTTTCAGATGCCGGAGCCACCTTTAGCGAAAGGAGGGAGCCTTGCGAGAGAGACGCCGCTCGCTGCCTCTTCCCTTGAAACTACTGGAAGTTCATTTTCAAAGCAGGGCAGTTTTCTTGGAATCGATGCATATCAACCAAAATCAATAGTTACTTTACGCAGATGGGCCGAGACACCTCAGCGATAGCACTCGGTGCCATCGGTATCCAAATCTGTGTGGTTTTCAACAAGTCAATGCATTTAAGCAGCTGCTACTGTCTTTTCACTTAAAAATAATCTGTCTGTAGATGAGGCAGTTCCTGGCTATGGAGCCCACTAATATCCCAGGCAGTTTGGGGACTGCAGCTCCCCATCCAGGGAGCCCTGCCCGTGCCAAGCCGAGCGTGGATGCTCCTCCCAACCCTTTGTTTACAGCACCCCAAGGCGCCCAGCCCCGCTCAGCATCCCACGGGGGACACGGCGAGCTGCTCATGCCATGGGCTGCTGCAGCTGGGCAGCCCTTCCCTTCCTCCAGATCCCGGGGGGCTCGGCTGGAGCCCCCTGAAGCCCTCGCTGCTGGTGCTGCCCGTCGGGTGCCCAGTTCTCCTCTGGCACAGCAAGCCAGCAGGCCACGTCGCTGGCCGTGCTGCCAGAGAAGGTTTCTGTGCCCCCGGTGACACAAAGGAAGTGATGCTTTCCGAGCTCGCCTGGATGCAGCGCTAGCCAGGAGGAGGAGAGCGGGACCAGGGCTTGCTTCCTGCCTTCCTTCCCTGCCGGGAAGGGACACAACACGAGTGTGGACAGGTCCCACAGCTCTGCCCTCGTCCCTTCTCCCACCCACACTTCCTCGCAGGGACACACGAGTGGGGCCCGAGCAGCAGCACTGGGTGGGTGACACCCGGGCACTGCTTGGCTGCCCCCGCCGCCACCGCAGCCCGTTCGGGTTCATAAATTCTCATTTGCTCTATAGCGTTTGATTTTTGAGCGTCTCCCAGACACTTCCTCACTTTACTACAATTGATGGGATCATGTGTAATTTGTAAATGATGTTAAGTGAGGTAATAACACTCTGGGAACCGAGTGAAACTCATAAATTATTAAAAATTACTGCCCTGAAATGTTACTACTTTGCTTTTGCACCTGACTGATGGCTCATGCGCTGTCTTCTCTGCCCCCAAGACCTTCAATCCCACTCTTCTCCATCCATTACACCTGCACGGAAACCCGGCGGGGAGAGTGCGGGGTGAGCCAGAGGAGCAGCTTAGCCAGCACTTTCCCTGCTGAACTTCGGGAACAGCACTCCAGAACTTTCTCACCTTCCCTGAGACCTGCCCGGGAGGCTCCTGCTGGGCTCAGAAATCCTCTCTGTGGTGTGCCCGGAGCTTTTCCCATCAGTGCAGCTCGACTGGCATTTCCAGCTGCCCTGCCCCCAGCCAGCCCAAGGGGGAGGAGCCCTCCTGCTCCATGCCCATTGTGATCAGGCACTGGAGACCCCCAGAACAGCCCCCGAGGGTTGGGGTCCCCTCCCTGCTGCATCCCATCAGCTGCACGGCAATGCCACGGCAGCACCACTCGCTGGGCAGAGCAGCATCCCTCTGCCCTCCCACTCATGGCAGGCTGGCACTCCAGCTGGGTCTGCTGGGCACCCCTGGCACTGCCAGGGCTTCCTGGAGTCACGGGGCTGTTCTGGAAACTGCAGTGCGGAACTGGCGCCAGCTGCAGCGAGAGCAGCCGTGGGAGGGTTTGCTCTCCTGTGCAGGCACAGCACAGCTCCACTGCTGCTCCTGGGGCCAGGAGGATGAGGAGGAGGATGCTGAAGGCTGGGCTGCCCTGTTCCTGGGGCCATGAGGATGAGGAGGAGGATGCTGAAGGCTGAGCTGCCCTGTTCCTGGGGCCGTGAGGATGATGAGGAGGATGCTGAAGGCTGAGCTGCCCTGTTCCTGGGTCCATGAGGATGAGGAGGAGGATGCTGAAGGCTGAGCTGCCCTGTTCCTGGGGCCGTGAGGATGATGAGGAGGATGCTGAAGGCTGAGCTGCCCTGTTCCTGGGGCCGTGAGGATGATGAGGAGGATGTTGAAGGCTGGGCTGCCCTGCTCCCAGGGAAGAAGCACACTCATGCATTTTTCAGCCCCCTGCAGACGCAATGACTGCGCTGGCCTGGATGCAGAGCTGGGCTGGGGGAGCAGCTCCTGCATGGGCAGAACAGACAGAGCCCGGAGAGAGCTGAACATTACTTATAATTTAACTTGTAATTTGCTGCTCAAACCCAGTGGTTAGAAGTGGTTGGATGCCAGCATGCCTTTGGAAAAAGGAGCAGGACGGGAGAGAGGAGAACCCGGCGCTTCCCACTTCCCAATCCAGGGCACTTGGAAAACACTTTGCTCAGGTTCTGACCTGCTTTTTATGGCAGAAGCCACCTCCATCATTTACTAAAGGAGGCAAAATGGCAAAATACAACCAGCAGGCTGTGAAAACCACGGCAGCCAGAGGCAATTTGGGACCACCACCGTGGGTACTGATCGCAGACCCTCTGCAACGCGAGGGGAAACCAGACTGGGGCAGCTTCTCCTTCGTGCTCCAGCACCCCAGCGGTGCTGCCCCATCCTCCCCCTCTGCCTGGCTGCAAAAGCATCCTCAGAATGAAATCCTCAGCACAAGGGCTGCTGAGGGGAAGCGCTTGGATGAGAGGAGAAAGCGACTTCCAGAGCTGGCGGCGAGACAGACCCAGGTTACTATAAAAACGTTTTGTCAAAACTTTTTCCCTCCCACAGAAAACAAGGTTTTCAATCAAACCCGTTCTGGTTGAAAGCAATCTGCTTCCTCTGAGCAGCTTTCCAGACCCAGCAGCTTGGGCCAAAAACGTGTCACTTCTAAGCCAGCACTTTTCTCATCTTTCAGCAGATGATTTTTCACTTTCAACAAAGTCACAAACCGTCCCCTGACTGGCACCAGGCAGGTTACAGAGTGCAGGCATCCAATGGGATGTGATAAGGGAGTGGAGATATCCCTCTTGCAACTTCTCTGGCTTTTCCCTCTCTCTCCTCCTCATATCTCACCAGAAATCCCAGCATTCCAGAGCAAGAAGAGCTCACCTGCCTCTGAGGGGAAAGCCAGGGTGGGAAAGGCAGGACAGAGCTCTGTGTCTGTCCCCAAATCCATCCTGCCATGTGTCACAAGTGGAGCAAACACCCCGGAGCAAGGACCTGGGCACCATGGAGGGGTCAGGGCGGGGGCTGCATCCTGCCCACTGTACTCGAGTATTTCACATCCGTGCAGCAGCCCCTGAGCTGTCAAATCCCATTTTCGGAAGCAAATTGCTTTTATAATTAATATAATTACTATTTACAGCACCGAGTTTTTGTATTGGCTTAATAAACATAATCAGGTTTTGCCCTCAGTCTCCTTCCCTACTTCTGCTTCTTTCCCTGAGTTGGGCAATTTGGGGAGGGGGAAACCCAGGCGCAGGCTGAGTAATTAAAGTTCCAGTTGCTGTTTGTTAATGGTGCACATTTTAATTACCCTCTGACTGTGCCCAGGAGCTCGTGTGGGCCGTGGCTGGCGGAGGAGGAACCAGCCCCAGCCCCAGCCCCAGCCCCAGCCCCAGCCCCAGCCCAGGCTCGGCCACAGCAGAACAGCTCCTGCCAGGGCTGCTCCCTCCTCCCGCAGCCAGGAATTGTGTGTTGCCATGGAAACGGGCGGATGGGGCAGCTCAGCATCTCCTGGTGCCACTGCTGTGGGAAGAGCTGTCAACTGCCCCAGCCGGTGCCCCCCAAGCTCCATCCCAAACCTCTGGAGCACGACTGGGCCACCTCCCGGAGCCGAGGAGAGCCTCAGCAGTGCTGACACCTTTATCAGCGCATCACAGTGATCTCCCCTCAGCCTGGCAAGGGCTGTGCTCCACACCCTGTGCTGATCGCGTTTGTTGTATCATCTCCTTTAAATCTGTGTTAATGAGCTCCCACGTCAGCTCTTCCATTACACTGTCCAGGACCGATGCCCGCCTGACAGGCCTGTAATTACCCACATTGTCCCAGTGACTCCTTGGAAACGCTGACACGCCACCAGGCTTGCAGGAGCCTCCCTGGATGGGATGCCCAGCGAGGGCCGTGCCCGCTCCCGGAGCCGCCGTGCCAGCGCCGTGCCCGTTCCCCCACCAGCAGCTCTCTGCCAGACGCAGCCAGCGGGGCTCTCTGGCCTGTCATCTTATTAATTCCTAATTTCCAATTTGCAGGAGGAGAGAACCTTAGCCCTCCATCTCGCCAGCCCAGCAATCACAGCGATGAGCCAAGTATCTCTGGACAGTCTTTAATTTATTTCCCGGCGCACACGGACACTGCTGAGAGACTTGATGGCACCAGCTTAAACATAATAAATTACTCAAGTATCAGAGATTAGTTAATAAAGTGTCAAGCGCCTGTAAAGTGCTGCTTTGTCAAAGATACAAAATATTCCTCTGTTTCTCCCAAGATAAATAGCTCCCAGGGCGGGAGGAGTGCCCATCTCCCAGGCCATGGCTGCCTCACGAGTGGGTGCTCCTGGCATGCAGCATCCCTGCCCGGGAATGGGCCTGGACCTGCCCCACACGCAGAGGAATTTGGTTATCCCAGGCTGTCCCCATCCTCCTCACAGCTCCGGCACCTGCCCTGCCCACACCCTGCAGCCCGAAGGACACGCACCACAATCCCTGCCCGAGCCGCTGGAGTCCCCCGGCAGCACGCGAAACCTTCTGCTACCTCCAGGACGGAGCCAAATCACCGTTCAGGCTGAAAATTCCCTGTGACTGGCCGCGGTTTGGAGGACATCCCAGGCAAACAGAGCGGAACCCGGGCCAGGCGCCCGCGGCACCTGGGAGCTGCCAGCCTGGGCACCGTGACCTGCCCAGGGCTGCGGGTCCAGGCGAGGGGAACACGGCACCGAGCCCCCAGCCCTTCCCCCCGGCTCCCGTTAACTCCAGGGATGCTGTGGGAAGCCTTGGGCAGAGCCAGCAGCTCGTTCCCGGGGCAGCATCCCCCCGCACAGCTGGGCACAGGGTCCCAGAGGCCCCAGGAGATGGGCAGTGAGATCAAACAGTCTGTTTCCAATGAGTGGTGTGGAGGCTGTGCAGGAAAACTGAGGCATTGGCAGCTTCGAGGTGTTGATGTAATGCCAGAGTGCAGCTCACGAGGCATTTCTGCCCTTGTGCTCCTTGATTTAATTACCTGAGAACAGAAAATGTGGCTAGAGAAGGGTAATTACAGAGTGAGGGGGGATTGTCTGGGGGTGAAAATATAAAATATTCTCCAGAGACCTCTGGGGAGCCCTGTGCGTTCCCCAGCACTGTCCAGGGCTGCTCCCACTGGGCTGGGCTGGGGGATGCTCAGGACACCAGGCTCGAGCTCTCCCTCGCTTCACTACACCCCAGCAGCTGTTCCCCGAGGAGATAAAATCCTGAACAAGGTTTCCAGATCCCCTGTGTCGTGGCCAAGAGTCTACAGGTTGTGCTTTGGCTTTTTCATCGCTGTGGAGCTCCGTATTTAATCCAAATGTACGAGTGATTTCAGAGTGCCGGAATCGCGAATCCCCTCCCCTCTGCCTCCCTCATCTCCCCACACAAATCTCCCCACACAAATCTCCCCACACAAATCCCCCTGGCTCCTGGCCACGCCGCCCACCGAGGCAGCTCCTTCCCTCCGAATCCTTCGGAGAGTGGCAGTGCTGCCTTTCCCCTGTCACAGCAGCTCTGTTTATCCCATTGGTGCCGAGCTCACTGCCGCTGCTGACTCACACCCGGAGTCATCCTGCTCCTTGGAAATAACTAATGAGACCGACGGTTTCGAGGGAAGTTTCCTTGACAGGCCAGGCTCAGCTGCTGGAATCACATCCCTCAGCCTTTGCCTGCCGGGGGCTGGTGCAGGGTCAGAGCCCAGCATTCCCACTGGCTCATGAACAAGGCTATCCCCCTGGCACAGTGCTCGTGCTGTTTGTGTACAGTTAGTGGGGACTGTCCCAGCCTGGCAGACACATTCCAGGTGCCAGCGTTCCACCTGACCGGGCAGAGAGCTCAGGATATCCCAAACCGCTTCCAGCAATGCCCACTCACCGTGACAGAGCACAAACCACCCATTCCATACAGGCCAAAATAAACACAGGAATAAACACGGCCTGAGGCTCCCACAGAGCTCAGTTCCGTCACCATCCCACACCAGAGGCTGGGATGGGGACAGGGACGGGATTGTGACACTGCTGTGACCGAGCACAGCCAAAGCCGAGTCCAGCCCCTGTGGTTCTCCTCTTCCTCTCGGGCTCTGCCGGCCCTGCCGTGTTGCTAAGCAATGGGAAGAGCAAACCCAGCCTGACCTGATGCAGATAAATCCTGCTGGGCTGGGCAGCGATGCCTCAGCACACGGATGGGGGATCTCCCTGCACCCCTCGGAGCTCGTGCTGGGTGTCTCCCCTTGCCAAGGGTCCAGGGCCCCCTGCCCGGGCGGTGCCATCCCTGGGCTCTGCTCCCACACACCGCGATCTCCTCGGGGCCCTGAGCTCCCTGCGTGCGGATCAATCGGAGCATTGACACGGCTGCGCTGCAGATCAAACCTGCCAGCCCTGTTTACACGGTGTGTGACTCCCAGTCAATAATCCTCGTTGGAAAGATCTGGTGTGTTTGCTCGATACAACCTTTGGGGCTGAGGAAACCACCGAGGCTCAGAGAAAAAACCATTTTACACAGGATTTCCTTATTTAAGCCTCGGCACAGTAACAGCGGTGTTCTCCTGCTGCTGTTTCCTGCCTGGCGCAGAGGGGAGCGGTGCTGGCTCACAGGGAGAGTCCTGCTCCTCAGGAGCATTAATCACCTGTTAGGAGCAGCGCCTGGGGACAAGGGATATGAAGGGAGCCGGGCACGCTGCTATCCCACGTGGAAAGGCAGAGGGTGGTGAGTGGAAAAATGCTGCTTTATGTGCTTTACACGAGGCCCTGACTGAGCAGGTGAGGCGGCACAGCCGGGAGCCCAACAGGGATCCCTGCCCTGGGCTCAGTAGCCCTGTGCCCACGGGATGGAGAGCTGTGCCAGGGAATCCCTGCGTGGGATGGCAGAGCCGAGGGGCTGGGGAGCTCAGGGTGATCCCCCCACGGTGCAGTGATTCCCTCGGGAATGGGGAGCCCTGCCAGCCTCCAGAGAAGCTGGGACAGAGCTCTCTGTGTGCACAGCACCTGCAGGGATGGATGAGTTATTCAGGAGCCAAAGGAACATTCCCTTGCTGCTCCGGTGCTCTTGGGAAAATCTGATCCAACATATGCAGGCAATCAATAGGAGAACAGAAAATAAAACAACCAAAAATGTCCCCAAAAGCCAAACCAGGCCCAGAGTTGAGTGGCAATAACTCATAGAGTTATTCTGGGAGGAAACCTCTCTTTCCAGGCACTCCTGTGCAGGGCCTGACCCTCAGGAAATGCCAGGTGGGGATTGCTTCCTGCAGCAATAATCCCAATCAGATTAACAAGGGCCCAGATCAGATTAGCGCCAAAACATCCTCCCGTGAAATCCGGAGAATTCCAATCACATTTTTGAGTAAACTCCAGCCAGTTAGGCGAGGATCTGTAATTCCCTTGTGTACATCTTTGCATGCTTCAGTAGAGTTTGTGGAGTCTATTTACCACATCTAAGACCAATTTCCTTCCCTTCAGTTGCTTTGAAGATAATTGAAGGTCCTTGCGTCGTCTGCTTTCGAATGTAAAAGCCGGCTAATGTCGAAATCGATGCTTCCCAGTTAATGCTGCCTCTGCGGCGGCACCGAGCGCTGTGTAACAGCCCTGCCTGATGGGACAGCAGCTCCTGCCTGACGGGACAGCAGCTCCTGCCCGACGGGACCAGCAGCTCCTGCCTGACGGGACCAGCAGCTCCTGCCTGCCGGGACCAGCAGCTCCTGCCTGACGGGACCAGCAGCTCCTGCCCGACGGCACCAGCAGCTCNTGACGGGACCAGCAGCTCCTGCCTGCCGGGACCAGCAGCTCCTGCCTGACGGGACCAGCAGCTCCTGCCCGACGGCACCAGCAGCTCCTGCCTGCCCAGGTGCTCTGTTAACCAGAGCAGGCTGGGAGCGAGCCCCGGACCCTGCCATAGCACCGACTCTATCGCCTTGTTAAATTGAATTAAATATTTAATAGTGCACTTTGCAGCTCTCGGGGCTGTCCCTATGCCCACGGGGCAATCCCGGGGGTGCCAAGGGTACCAGGTCAGTGCCACCATCCCCTGGGCCCACAGGAACAGGGATTCAGAGTCTCCCAAGGCTGGGATGAGTTTCATGGCAAGGATTCATCAGGAACTGTAGTGCCAGGACACAGGGAATGGCTTCCCACGGCCAGAGGGCAGGGCTAGGTGGGATATTGGGCAGGAATTGTTCCCTAGAAGGGTGGGCAGGCCCTGGCACAGGGTGCCCAGAGAAGCTGTGGCTGCCCCTGGCAGTGTCCAAGGCCAGGCTGGACATTGGGGCTCTGAGCGATCTGGTCTAGCGGAAGGTGTCCCTGCCCGTGGGAAAGGATGAGCTTTAAGCTTAAGCAGAGAAAGAAATCCTCTAGAGGTTTGGAAAAGCTGCCTTTGGGGAGCTGAGCTGCTGTAAAACCAAAGCTTTGAGGAGGAGAAAGGACCCGAAATGTCAGGCTGGAACAGATGGAATGGTGCCACAGCCAATAAAACGAGTGACCCCCGTGTGCAGCTGCAGTGGGGCTGGGGCTTCACTCAGGGACTCTCCCCTTACATGTCCATGTCCCTTCCAGCACCACACAGCCCCACAGATCCCCTGAGCCCTCCTGCCCCAGCCAGGGGAAAGCCCTGCTCAGCACCCATTAGCACCATTGTGCTAATTAATCACTCAGGGGGTGCCCGAAGCAGCCCCGAGCCCCCCCTGCCCCCCCCCTGCACTTCCCGGGTGCACTGTGGAGCTCCATTCCCTTATAACTTCCATAAAGTTTATGGCACGGCAATGAAAACTCATTATTTCACCTGAGCCTGCAGGTCATAACGAGCCGTCGAGCTTTTATGAGGGGCTGTAACAAGGGGCCGCTCACACAACCCTGAAGAGCCAGAGGGATGCACCTCAGGGGTTAGGGTGGGCTGGGATCCACATGCTGCAGGAAAAGTGGTGCTGTGAGAAATTTGGGGAGGAAATCCCCAAATTTAGGTGTCGCTTGGGAGGTATCTCGCAGAGCAGGTATCTGAATCCCTCTTTTCGCACTCCTCACTAGCAGGGCAGCCAGATCCTGGCATCCCTCCCTCTGAGCATCTGAGTGCCTCACAGCTGGATGGCACAGCCTGGCCTCAGCGCTGGATTCCCTTCCCTCCTGGAGCCTGGAGTCCCTCGGGAAGCAATCCCAGCTCAGCCGAGGAGCCCAAGGCTCACACTGTCCCCTTGCCTGCCTTGGGATCGGCTGCCCCACGGCTTTGGGGTCCCTGGGTGTCTCCAGAACCACAAAAACATTTTAACCTCCATCTTCTCCTCCTCGGGCCAGTGAACAGCTGCTTAACAAAATGGATCTGCACACGGCAATAATTTTGCTGCATTACTTAATATAGCTCTCGGCTAAAGACATAATTGAGTTGGTTCACTAATCAATCTCTCCATAAGCAGAGATTTCATTTTGGGGCCCATTTATAAGTAAAAATAATAAAAATAGAAAGCCATGCTAAAAAGCTGTAGCAACAGGGCCTGGGGATCTGGGGTCCAGATAGTCTGAGCCTTTTCTTGGAAGGTACTTGGAAAAATTACCTGGGTGGGATGCAGCTTTGGGAAGCAGCAGCAGTGGTCAGTGCTGAGCCCCCTGGTGTGTTTTCCAGGACAGAGGAAGAGGGGAAAAATGAGAAGGTTGTTTTCCAGCAAGGCTGGCGCATGGAATTGCAGTTGTCTGGCTTTATCCAGGTAAATGTGCTTTCCCGGGACACGAGGCACCCAGGCGGGGCGGTTCCGCAGGACCAGGAGGGTCGGACACGCTCCCTCCCTGCCCCGGGGATGGGTCCCTGCAACCCACCCCCGGCTGGGCACTGGAGCCCGCAGGAGCGCAGCGGCCGCAGCCCCGCCGGCTCTCCGCATCTCCCCGCTCCCCTCCCCGCGGCACGCCCCGCTCCCGGCCCGGTGCTCCGGGGAAAGGCAAGGCGGGCAGAGCCGGCACAGCTCCTGCTGCGACCTCCCGGTGTCCCGCCGCCGGTGCCAGGTGCTGCGGGAGCCGCTGTCGCACACGGAGCCGACAGCGACAGCCCTGCCAGAGCCGGTGCTAAAAGCTTCCAAAAATAACCCCCGAAGCATCTCTGACTCAAGCGTCTAATTCAGGCGAAGGATTGATCCTCCTCCAACTGTTGTTTCACGGTGTTAAAAGCAAGATTGATTGTAAATTTATGTTGTAAAAGTGCATCATTATTTCGGCGCATTAATGCAGCGCCTTTCTGTGCAAATTGATGTTATTTTTATGATGTTGTTTATGGGCTTGAATAATCGGATTGATTCTTAATTTCTGAGGCGCTGTTGGGAGCAACAAGAGGAGACTCCAAAGGCAGACTCTGTCCCGGCGTGGCCACGCAGGACTGTGGAGCCACTGGGATGCACCCGGAGCTGCTCCTCCCTCGGCATCAGGGATGCTGGACCGCCGGATGGCTGGAGCGGTTGCCATGGAAAGAGCATCCCTTGGGGCCAAAATACAGATGTTGGATGTACAGGGCCTGGGAGCATCCTCCTCACACCCCTTTGGGTGGCCCGAGCTGGCTTTGGCCGGAGCAGGTGTGGGATTGCTCCAGGGGACTGGGCAGAAGGGGGACAACAAACGGCCAGGGGCAGCAGCAGCTTCCAAAGGCACCACTGGTGCCAGAGGCAGTACCTTCCTGCAGCCAAAAATCTCAGCCTTCAGATATTGCTGAATGTTCTGGTGCTGAACATTCCACCCAGGATCCACCCAGGGATCCCCAGCCAGGTGTGCAGAGAGGGAGCACAGCGCTGCTCCCACCCGTGCCAGCGCCGGGGGAAGGGACAGAGGGGTCACTGCCCAGCGGCCACCCCCTCCCTGCCAGTGATTTCCAGGTGCACAAACAAACCCTGCCGCGCTGCCGGCCATGAGTAATTAATTCCCACGTGCCCACACCCAGATCTCCTGGCTGGGGGCTGCTCCCCTCCATCTCCTATCGCATTTCCCCTCCACCACCACTCCCAGCCCAGACATGACAGATACAGAGGGGGAGAAGCCTCTGCTCCTGCAGAAGAACTTTGTTATGAGGCCATTTAAATCATTCTAATTACTCCAGAAACACACCATTAACTTTGCCAATGAGGTCTGCAGAGGGGAAGAAGGGAAAAAAAATTTTTATATATATATATATATATACACACACACACACATATATATACATATGGAATGCGTGTTCTGCAGCTCACAGAAATAACACAGAGGAAAAGAAGGGCAGGGAGAAAACAAGCAGCAGCACAATGTCCTGACATCAGGAATTCAGAATTCATTAGAAAAGCATTGATTGCCACAGACTGATTTAGCACAGAGCGTGATTCCGGGGGTACAGTAGAGCCTGCAGAAGCACATTGTAATTCAGAATTAAAAACCAACAAGAAACAGCAGCACTGCAAGGAGATACCCAAAGCACTGCTCCCACTCCTGTCTCCATCCTGGCAGGATTTTGCCCTGCTCAAGGGCACAAGATGGACAGACATCAGATGGGACTGCCCTGGCTGGGGAAAAATCAGCTTCTGCTTCCCAGGATCAGCCCAGACCTCACTCTGTTGGAGGCAAACCCCCCTCTAGGGCGCTGTGTGTCCCCATTCCGGAGGGCTCATCCCTCTAGGGAACCCTCAGCACCCAGCAGGGTGATACTGGTAGGAATGAATTGGATTCAGGACTGGTGTTGATCACTGGATCTCAATTCCCCGGCTTGGAACAAGACTGCAGCCACTCTTCTGTTTTCATTTGTGTGATACTGGTGCAAAATGAAACTGAAACAGAAACATCCCATTTCACCAGTCGTTTTGGGGTATTTCAGTTGAGGCCAGCCCCTGTGTGGGTCGTTATTTCCTGGAATGCCCCCACGTCCAGGAGGCAGCTCCAGGCTGTCCCACAGAGCAGGGCAGGAGACGAGGCTGTCACCTGGAGAGGGGACACTGCCTCACCTCTGCTCCTACAGACACAGCTCCTCCATCTCCAGGCCGTCTCCAGGCGCTCCAAAGGGTTAGGCCTGTCCAGATCCATGGTGGAGAATGCCCTGGCTGCTGCTGGGGCTTCCAGGATGTGGGAAAGGGAGGGGAACCAGGGACCCCTTCCCTGTGCCCCACGCCCCACAGAGCCTGGCACTACTTGACTTGGGCACCGTTTCCAGCAGTGCAAATCCATACCTCACATCCCATTTCCAGCCTGGGATCGTGGGGTGTGCTAATGAGCATCATTTTTCCGTGCATTCCTCAGCTGTTAATTACCTCTCCCCTGCGTTCTGCATCCCACTGCTAATTACGGCGCAGTTTGGCACCAGCACACCTTGGGGCTGGGCTGGCAGGGCTGACCCTCCTGCCAGCCCCCCTGGCACCTCCCGGCCCCGCCCAAGGCAGGGAGGAATCGGCAGCACCAGGAATGAACCTCAGCATCCAGCCAGGACCAGCATTAGCATTGAACACCTCGCTCCTACTGTTAATTGTGACTTTCATCAAGCAAAAGACAAATCGCTGGGGTTTTTAAAAGTGATAAAAAATATGGAGTTGTTAAAATAATTGTTTCAATTCCATAAAATCCATTCCTTTTTAAGGAGGGTAGAAGCAAGCTCGCTTTGGTGGTGTGAGGAGTGTGGAAGGGGACAGCTGGGGCCAGGGCCAGGGCTTTAATGGACCAGGCAAAATAAAGGGGACAAGATTCCAGGGAAATGGACAAAATTCCAGGGAGATTCACTACCCACTCCTCTAAATGGCCCAGCAGAGTCCATCCAGAGCACCTGGCTGCTGGGTTATCCATTCCCTCCTGCTTCCCAAACCCCATCGGCCTCTCTGCATCATCCTGAATAAGCCAATCTTTTGCTAAATGGAAAACCGGGAGATCTTGGATGTGAAGCGACACTTATTTATCCTTTTACCAGACGGTCTAATGAATAATTTCATGTTTGCAAAAGCTCATGTTGAAATTTGAAGACAAGAGATATATTGCCAAGGCGGCTGGGAGACTGCGACATTCATTTTGTGCTGAAAGATTTACTTAAAAATTAGATTTTACAATTTTAATGCCTCCATTCTTTTCTTTAAATAAGCTGTGAAATGCAGTTAATTAGACTTAAACCCTAGAAGCTCAGACATTTGGGCTGCAGCATCAGCTACAAAAGAAAACGCTCTTTTTCACTTGCAAATTAAATCTAAATTTATTAGGTGGCGAAACCTTCCTTCTCCCACATGGAGCCCTGGAACTGCTGGGATGGGGGGCCAGGAGGAGGCCGAGGGGTTCCCCCAGAAAAACCCATGGGGTTCCCCCAGATGTGCACAGGGAAGGAGGAAAAGAGAGACAGGGAGGCAGAGCAGGCGCTTGGCTCATGCTCTGGATGCTGAACTCCGGAGCTGGGAGCTGAGGGAAGGGTGATAGGCTGGATAACGATGGAGAGGAGGGAGATTTCTGCCCCAGCAAGGACAGAGGCTCTGGGCAGCCCCACAGCAGAGTGAGGCTCTACCAGACCATCCCCACCTCGGGAGGGCTGGAAGCACCAACGACCCAAAATGAGGAGACGACAGCAGCCGTGATCACTCCATTCCCAAAAGCTTCCCCGGGATCTGCCTTCCGTCCACCTGCAGCCACCTCCCATTCCAGACACACCAATTCATTTTCCAGGAAAAGCAGGTCGATGGCAAAGTAAATTCAGTAAATTCATCGCTGGCAGCTCAGAACCAAGCCCAGCCCCAGGAAGGAGGACTGGTGCCGACCTGGCTGCTCCCAGCCGGGAAGGACTGAGCAGGGCTCAGTCCCTGGTTTGTTTTCGCCTTTCACAGAGCACCGTGGGGCCACACCCCCCGTGGGGAATAAATGACAGCAGCTGCCCAGCACGATTTGATTAGCCCTGGTTAAATTAATTTTTCACAGAGACTTTTTTACTGGGGAGTAAGAAGCTGCAGGTTGGGGTTGCAGCCCCAAATGAGGGAAGAGGAGACATGAGTGCTCTGTTCTGCCAAGGCCCTCAGAGGAGAAGAGAGGTTTCGTGGTCACTGTGATGAATCACACCTATATATATTTATAATTTCATATATTTGTGAATGCACACACAGAGGAGAGCCCCACGCACAGGACCCAGGCAGCAGCCACGGCCAATTCCCACCAGGGCAGGGGTTCAAGGGCCTGGGGAAGGGGATGGGAGAACAGGGCCCTGGTGACAACGCAGCGTCTGTGGCTCAGCCCCGGCGGCCCCGAGTGTGTTTAAGCAGCAGCCAGCTCTGGAGAGGCACAGCGGGTAATTGGGAATAGCCTCAAATAAAAAAGGCTTCTCGGGGCCCCGGGGGAAGTCTGTTAAAACACGGAATTATGAATGGTGTTAAACTGTGGAAGACAAAACGATGTCTCTGTTTAGATGCTGAATTTACAGTAAATACCAAGCTCTCCCTGTGGCTGCTGTTGTATATATTAATGTTATTTGAACACACTGTAACGCCTGTGTTCAAAGGGGCTGCCAACAGCAGTGACATTTCTTGCCCCAGTGCCTCCCGGAGGAGGCTGCCCAAGCCCCCAGGGCTCCACCCTGCCCAGAGGCTGAGGGGCAGCTCTTCCCCAAACCCTGCCTTGGACAGGAGACCCCCGGGCCCTGTCACCCCTGCCCGCACAGCAGACACCTCTCTCTGGGGTCTCGCCATCGTGCTAGAGATGACAAAACACAAACTGCGAGTTCCGCGTGCCCAGGCCATGTGCCAGCAGTGCCCTGCGGTACCAGCGGCAGGAGGATCTCAGGATAATGGGAGCCTCTTCACCCCCGATGGGGCTGGATGGCAGCGGCTGCCTGTGCAGCATTCCCAGCAGTCACCAGCCTGTCACGCTGCCACCAGCAGCCTCTGGCCGAGGGGCTGCTCCCCTCCAGCAGGGATAACGCCGGAGCTCCTGACCCCGGGAACAGCGGGGCAGGATGTGCACCCACCCCCTGAGACCCTCCTGACACCCACCGAGGGGTCCCACCGCAAGGACAAGGCTGCCTCAGTCACGGGCGAAGCCACCAGGGGTGATTAACCAATTAATGCCTTTGGTGCCGAGCCAGAGAGCAACTGGTGAGTGAGTGCCGTGCCAGGGCTGCCGCGCTCCGAGGGAAACACGGGGTTATGTGCCATCTGCCTCCCTAGCCCAAATGGTTAACCAGGAATATTCATTCTGTTCCTATTAAGTATAATTACCTCCTAATCTGTAGGAGCCTTTTATTTCTCTATAATTACAGGATATTTAACAAATAAGCCGGGGAGGGTGGAACCGGCGGGGATGGGGTTGGGTGCTGGTGGCAGAGCTGGGATGGGAGCGGATGCTGGTGGCACAGGGATCCAGCACTCGCTGTGTGCTGCTCCCAAGGGCTGGCTGAGAGCTCGCACAGGGATGGCTTCTCCCGAGGAGAAGCCTCGGTGGGAGCACCCCTGCCCAGGGCAAACCCCAGCCCTGCAGAGCTGTTCCCCCAGCCTGGGGCACATTAGCCCAGTCATATTTACAGAGCTCTGTTCCTGGGATCAGAAGATAATCCCTGCCTAATTTACAGCCCTGATTTCCCCCTTGAAGAGCCCAGCTATTTATTCAGCTTATTTATTTACTGCCTCTCTCCCTCCCTTGCCTGCATCAGCTGCCTGAGCTCTGGTGGGAAGAGGCTCCACAGGCTTGGCACGAGCTGCCAGCAAGGACCTCGCTGTGCAGAGGGGCCTGGGAGGGACCCTGTGCTCTGCACCCCTCGTCCCATCCATGCCCACCCACACACCCTCAGCCCTGCAGTGTCACACGGGGCTGCCAGCACACCCAGCCTTGGTTCGGAGCAGCCCTGGGCTGTGGCTCAGCCTGGAGATGTGCCCTCACTGTGCCCACAGCCATCATCTCACACAACTGAAGCACCTTTGGCCAATTGGTGTTTTAAAGAAAAAAAAAATCAAAGGGATAATTGCTTAATTTAGAGTGATTTATTCCATTAAGTAACTCTTTACCATAGGCCTTTTTTAGATGTTCAAGTGTATTTTTCATTAGTGCTGCATAATAAAATAATTGCAGACATAGGATGGGATTTCTCCCTTTTTTTCAGAAAATTGAAATACAGAAAATCTCCCCTATTCTCTGCCCTTTCTGCTTTCTCTGACAGGAGTTGGGGTCAGCCAGGAGTGACGAAAAGATGACTCCCTGTGAATCGGGGATCCCCCTGCATCCCTGGGGGAGACCCCGAGGGGCTCCTTCAACCCAGCTGTGCCCCCTCACCGGGCAGGAGGGCACAAGGGTGCCAGGGGTGCCACCTCAGAGCACCCACAGGAGCTGGCACTCGTGGGAACTCCTGGTGCAGGGACAGAGGCAAGGCTGAGGCTGAGGATGAGGTTCGGGATGAGGATGAGGATGAGGACGAGGATGAGGATGAGGATGAGGATGAGGATGAGGATGAGGATGAGGATGGGGATGAGGATGAGGATGGGGATGGGGATGAGGATGCTGCGAGTGGACACTGGCTCCCCAGGGGCAGCGGTCCTGCCTCGCCAGGCTCCTGCCCTCCCGCCGGGCACACGCACAGGAGGTGTTTGGGGTGTCCCGAGCGCGGCGGGGACAGGCTGGGGGAGCGCAGCGGGAGGAGGTCCCCGGTGCCACCGGTACCCTCGCAAAGCCGGTCCAGCCCTGCACGCAGCCGAGAAGGGAAGGAAAGGGCTGAGCTCCCCCTCATGGCTCCCAGCGGCAGCGCCGGGATGCCGGAGCAGCGGGGGATGCTGCGGGACCGGGATGCGGCTCTGGCTCCATCCGCCCGGCCAAGCAGAAGGGCTCGAACGGCACCTAAACACCATCAGCGCTCTCCAGAGTCTCCGGGCACACAATAGGGAGCGAGAGGCAAGGAAGAAACTATAAATAAACAAGACTGACTTTTCTGGGCGCTTCCGAGGATGCGGGAGGTGTGTCCTGGCAGCTCCCGCCGGGACACAGAGATGTGCCCGCAGGGTGGTTTGGTGACAGCTTGGTGAGGGCCCTCCTTGGGCACGGCTCTGCCACGGCAGGTGGGCACAGCTGGTGCCTGTCCTTGTCCCTGTGCCCACCTGGCATTTCCAGCCCGTCCCACTCCCCTGACCATCCTTGTCCATTCCTCCCTCAGTGCTGGTCCTGCAGGATCACACCGGAGCAGAGGCAGAACCTAAAGGCACTCAGGTCTGTTTTGGAAATGCAGAAGCATTTGGGGAAGTTGATAATTTTTCTCTCCACATCATCTTGGCCGAGGCCATTTGCCACATTCAGCCTCAGCAGTGTTGATCCTCCCCAGAGCCTGTGGGGAGCTCATTTGCCAGGTGTTTGGAAAAACACCCAGTCGCCCACACCTTCAGCCACCAGCTGCTTTCCAGAGTACACCTCGTCCCTGTCCCTGCTTCCCTGTCATTTATTCTGGGAAAAGCTGCCCAGCTGCATCCCCAGGGGTTTGGGCAGGACAGTACTCAGGAGCTGGGCATCCCACAGAAAAAACCTGTGGCTCTGATTCGCCCAGAGAACACAAAGAGGAGCAGCAGGCAGGTGCTCCATGGAGACAGCTTCTGCGGAGCAGCTCCCACACGCAGGGAATTTAATGGAGTTGTTTGTTTCCCAGGAACGGCCGGTGCCAGGTGGCATTGGAGGGGCTGGTGCCGAGCTCTGCTTCAGTGTCAGCCCTGCATTAGTTTGCACCAACTATGCAGAGAAAATGAGATCCGTTCAGAAGGGAGAGATGAAATCCCAGCGGAAGACCCAAGACACCACATTCCCTCTCTGGCAAGGGGCAGTGCCAAGCATCCAGGAGCTTCCCTGGTAGCACCACCAAAGACAAAACCGAGATGTTCAACAGCAACTCAAGAAAAGAGCGACCTCCCTGCATCCCCTTCTCCTCCCTCATTCATCTGAATGAATTCATCTCTCTCTCATTCACCCTCCCATCAGGAGAGGGGTTTTATTTTAGCCATCAATTTATTTCCAATTTGAGGCTGGAGCACAAACCCACCGAAGATGCTGGGGCTGGGAATAGATGGAGGAGCCACAGTGGTTAATAAAAAACTCCTGTCAAAGTCCATCGGACAAGAGATCTGCCGGAGAGAGCCTGCAGGACACCAGTGGATACAGCAAACATCCTCCTCCTCCTCCTCCTCCTCCTCCCCACGGCCACCACCGCGGCCTTTCAGCAATGGAGATTTATTTATTTGCCTTCCGGATCGCCCCGGCTCACCTTGGGAAAGCAACAAAAGCTCGCAGCAACAATTTATAGGGAGATAAGGCGGAGGGGCTGGCAGGGAGGGCCTGGCGTGGGGAGCTGTATTTCTCGGGGAGCCATACCCTTGCTGGTAAGGTCATGTTGCAGCCGTAGATGTTCTCTGGAACAACAATTACTCTAGATAAGAAAAATCTAACTGGATAAAGGGACAGCTAATCAGGAGACTACAAGCCCCCGAATTGCTCAAGGAATCCTTATTGATCTGAACAAGATATCAAATGTAAAATAAAGGATTTTGCTAACTCCACAGGCTGCTTCAGCCCCTGCAACCTGGCACTGGATCAGCAAGCGGAGGAGCCGGCAGCCTGCAGCTCCTCTCCCAGCAGATATCGCCTGGCTGCCCCTTCAAAGGCAGAAGCTGCTTTTTCCCCCATTGCAATCTCTCCAGAAGCTCCTGAACAGGGCAAAAGCAGCAGCCCTGCAGAGTTCCTCCTCCCTGTGCTCTCCTCAGAGAAGGAGCCCAGCCATGGCTGCTCCCTCCCGTGCAGGGACACCCCCAGGCTCAGGCTCTGTCTGGCCAGCTGTGGCTGTGCCCTTCGGGGACCAGAGGGGATGCCAGGGGTGGGAGGTTGGCCACTGCCTTCACAGTGGCAGGGATGCGCTCACAGCATGGATCCTGCTCCCAGCACATGCCCGGGAGGGAGCACAGCCCTGGGGAGCCTTTCCCAGTAGCCAGAGCGGAGGGGAGCAGCCGGGATGGAGCCAGCCCGCTGTGCACAGGGCTCCAGAGGCAGCTGGCAGCGAGGAGCAGAGATGGATGATGCCCTCCCAGCCCTGCGGAGCCGCACTGGCAGCCCTGAGTCATGGCTGTGAACCACGCGCTGCCCCTGCAGCCATTTAGCAGGGGAGTTGGTTTATGCTAAACAAACACTGCTTGATTAATAAAAGCATATTTATGGAGGCTTAGCAGCTCTGGTAGCAGAGACGGGGCTGGAGATGGGGCCAGCAAGGCGAGTGCTCCTTGTTTCAGACTGTGCTGGTGCCAGTCCCAGTGCCAGGAAGGAACCTGCATCCCCCTCTGGAGCAGCACAAGGAGCCACCAACACAGGACACCCAGCATTTTCTTCTTCCCACGCACTGTTTGCACCCAGCAGTTGGCTGGCACCCAAAAAGGAGGTGGCAAAGGACAGCAGTGTCCCAAGGAGTAGCTGACACCCGTGGATGGGAATGGAGCCCTGGATCCAGTCCTGCAGGGAGCAACCCTTGTCTCCAGAAGTGCTGCTGCAGGCAGGGCTCAATGGCGGCTGGGAGAGCTCCTTCCTCCACCATCAACCCAGCTTCCCTTCCCGCCAGGCTCTGCTGCCTCCTGGTTGGGGCTGAGCAGCGGCAGGAGGAGATGCAGGAAGCCCCCCGGGGAGCATCTCTCTCCCACTTGTGTTTTGATGTTGCTATGGTGATTGCCGAGCGATAAATCTTGATTATTATTGCCCGGCGCTTTCAGCCGCGAGCAAAGGCAACCTTTCCCGAGCCACTGGGGTGCCTTTGTTCCTGCTCTCCACCCGCTCCTGGCTTTTCTGCTCCCAGCCCTCCCTCGCCTGGGCACTCACACCGGGCAGCTCGCGCTCCACAGAGCTGCTCCCCACTGTCCCTGTCCATCCTCAGCTGGGGCACGGCACAGGGCACTGCCATCCCCACCCCGCCCGTGCCCCTCACAGCCAGGAGGGTTCAATTCCCTGGTGCTGTCATGGCCAGCCAGCTCAAGACCAGCAAATCCTCCTGCAGCCCACACCAGCACCCCCAGAACATTTTTGTGGGGTTTGTCCAGCTCTAATCAATACCCTCAGAGCCCCAGGAGAAGCTCTGGGGGTCTAAGGGGCACTTATCAGCTCTCCCAGAGCACCTGAGCGCAGGTGATGTCCCCCTGGGCCTCCACACCTCCAGCCAGCTCTGGAAATGCAGGCTCTGGCCCCCCGAGCACAGCCCCCTCCGGCGCGGGCTCTGCTGTCCCTCCCGGACAGATGCCATTTGCAATGTATATTCTGGGCTCTGCTTTCATCTCAGTCCCTTTCGTATTTTGCCAGAATATTTCTCTGTGTAATTTCACCCAGGGGGAAACAGGCGTCTGAAATTTTGCTTTTAAAATTCCCTTTCCTCTGCCTGCTCGGCTCTCTCCCGTGCTGGCTCCCTGCTCCGCGCCGGCACGGCCACGACTGGCGGTAAATCTATAAGCCAACTCCCTTCCCCTTTGAAGTGCACCCAGCGCTGCTTGGATTCCCTGACTTCTTGCTCCTTTTATCTTCCCCCCTATTTCACTTGTGGATATTCAGATCCTCAGATTACATTTGTCTTCCAAAATTGCTTTCTCAGTCGGTAGTGCCTTTCCCCAGCTCCTCCTTGCGGGGTTTGTTCAGCCACTTCTGCAACCCTTCCCGTTCCTGCTGGCTCTGTAACAGACACACTGAACCCCAGATGCACCCCAGGGATCAGACCCCACACCAAGCTGGGTAAGAGCAGGGAGAGCCCAGGGATAGCCAGGATCTCCCACTATCCTTCAGATTTGGAGGGGCAAGGCACTAATGGGAAGACTGAGCCAAGACAGATCCAGCCCTGGGTCCAGCATCAAGGAAGATAATCAGGGCTCCATGTCCCTTCCAGGGAGCTGGATGCTTCTGCTAGCCCTGTCATCCTCCGCAGTCCCTCAGCTCCCTTTCATCTACAAAATCAGTAATCAGATTAACTCAGAATTCTGGGCAGGTTCCAAATGCCATCCTGGGTGCCAGCAGAGTTCAGGATGAGCACTGGACAGAGGAGCAGAAGGAAGAGGCCAGGAGAGAAGGGGATGCCCATGGACCAGCTCTGTGGGTCAGAACACCCAGAAAAACTGCAGCGACAGCCAGCCCAGCACTTCCATCCATTTATCAAAGCCCCAGCAGTTCCTCTTTCAGGGTGAGCAAAACAATAAAACACACTGAGCATAGAGAGCAGCTCCAGAACACTGTATTAAACACGGGGAAAAAAATAAAGTGGGGACCTGTTGGCTCATGCCATCCCTCCTTCTATATCAACTGCCTCGCTCCCAGACTAATGGTGTTATGTAGACTGTTATATTGGCTCTTTGCTTTACAGCACTGTGCCTCCACCCCAACGCTGCAGATTTATTCTCCTCTGCTCAGCAATAAGTTGCCACATTGTCCTCGAATGTCACTTTGTGCACCACAAAGCCGAGCCTGGTGCCAGCCCCGCCCGCCCTTCCAGGCTCACTGTGCCCCGACACCAACCACGGGAGAGGCACAAACAGCCACCAGCTCCCCAAGTCACCTTGGGCCAGTCACTCCCCACCATGTCCCTTGATCTTCTGGTGTGTAAAATCCTCCTTTTTGCAAAGTAAACACCTGCCAAAGCCGGGCAGGAGGCCCCAGCCTGCACCCCGGGGTCTGGCAATGCAGGGAAAACAGGGAGAGGGGAACCAGCACGTGAGAGCACCCCAAAACCCAGCCCCTGAAAGCACAGGCTTGTGGTCTTGGAGCAGGAACTGAAGTCCAGCACTCATCTGTCCACTCCTGGTTCGTCCCCTCCTGTGTCCCCAGCACGGAGCAGAGCAATGCTCGCTCGGGAATGGGAGTTTGTCATCTGCAGGATCATTGGCAGCTGCGCCAGGACACTGCTACAGAGGGATAAATCAGTTCCTTCCTCCACATCTGACTTGTCTGAGCGCCTCATTTAAACATTTATCAGAGGGCACGGCCTGACCTCCCTCACAAATGGGATGCTGGGGGAGCTGACACACCGGGATCGAGCTGGCAAAGTTTTGTCACCCTGATGTTTCCCCGTGTGCTCCTGTCGCTCCTGTGACTGCTGCCTGTTCAGCAGGTGTAACCATGCCTTTAAACACTGCTTCTGTAATTAAAGTTTCATATACACCTTCCTCAAGGAGGGGAAGGGGGAGAGGTGTCTTTGAAGGCGGCTCACAAAGGGATGTCACTGAGGGGGAAGGGGAAGTGTTGACACCACAGCAATCACCGTGTGCTGCAAGAGTTCCCCGCGGCGCAGCTTCACCTGCCACCACCCTGCACCAGCATCCCTTGCCGGAGCCCTGCCTGACCCCTTCCTGCATCCCCTTCCCTCCCCCAAGCTCCAGGCGGCTCCAAAGGAGGATTTCTGAGCACCCTCCCCAAAGCCGTGCCTTGGGCCAGCAGCTCACTGAGGCTGAAGCACCAGAAGCAGGAGATGAAATGGCAGCTCCGCAGCACGGGGCTGGCTGGCGCCTCGGGCTCTCTGTTTGGATGCTTCCCTGGATTAGTGGAGGCTCTTGACACCCTGAGCCGGAGCCAAAAGCTCCTCTGAGCGCGGAACGCTGCGGCGCCGTGCGGTGCTGCACACCGGGGGCTGCCAGGGGAACGTGCGGGGAAAAGCAGGGGGGGCTGAGGCTCCCTGGGTGCAGGGAAGGGCTGCAAACCTTAGGGAGAGGATTTGGGATCCCCTCCGCTTGGGTGCGGAGTGGGGGCAGGATGCAGAGCTGGATGCGGCTCCATCCTGGAGGATGCTCCTGGCACAGAGCGCGTCTGTGTCCTGTCTGTGTGCTGCCTGCGTCCTGCCTGTGTCCTGTCTGTGTCCTGCCCGTGTCCTGCCTGTGTCCTGCCTGTGTCCTGCCTGTGTCCTGCCCGTGTCCTGCACCCCATGGCTGCTCCAGCCGCGGGTCAGACAGACAAACAGCTCCCCTGTGCCCTGCAGGAGCAGGCATTTACAGCTCCACCCGCTGAGCACTTGGCGCAGCTCCCTGCAGCAGCTCCCTCGGGAGCTCGGGAGGGTTCCGGGAGGGCAGGGCTGGGGGTGTAATCCCTAAGAGCTCACAGTAATTCTCCGCAGGCACAAGGGCTGTGGCAGCTCGATGGGCTCGGAGATAAGGAGATTATCTTGTCCTGCAAAGAGGAGCACCGACCCCTGACTCGCTGAGCCTGAGATTAAGGCCGAATTAACCTCCAGGAAGGGGTCTCTGGGCAGAGCTTCCCCAGCCCCTTCTCACCCGTTGGGATTTGTGAGGGGGATGGAGCTTCTCCCGCTGGACGTTTCTGAGGAGATGCACTGTGTCCACCACCCCAGAGTGGACAGGCAGTGTGGACAGATATTCCCTGAGAGCATCCACGTGCCCTGGGAGCCACTGAATTACAGAAATCCAGATAGATGGACACAGACAGACAGAGAAGTAAAAGAACGCTAAGACCTGTCCTTGAACTAAGAAATCCAGACGCTGCTGGATTATGTGTGATCACACCCCTCTGCTCCAGGCAAACTCCCACTAGTTGGGATGCATTATTATCAATCCAGGGATGCAGTGAGATGGGAGACACCACAGGAATGGCACAAGTCCCTGTGGATGTGGGGGCTGAGCAGCCCCCGGGCACCCACCTGCAGGGGAAGTGTGACAGACAGACCTGAAATAGCAATGCCAAAAATCGGAGGGCTGTGGAGGCAGCCCTGGGAGAAGGGGCACAGCAGGCCAGGTGTGCTGTTCCACTTGTGCTTGGGATCAAAGCTGGGTGAGCTCACACAGTTCAGGTGTTTGCTTGGCACTGAATTGTGAGTGGATTCAGCCACTCAGAGGCAAAGCAACAATAAAATTGTCCTCAAAGGACGACTTTCAACCTCCTCGGATTTTTCTCTTTTCCTTTGCTTTTTATCATTCACAAAAGATTGGAGATAAAAGCCTGAGGGAAGGTGACTGTGAGTGCTGGAGCGAGGGGCAGAGCTCTGCCCTGCATCCCCCGGACCAGCAACAGGTTCCCCCTACCCCATTGTCCCCTGAGGCTCCAGGGTGCCCAGCTTGATTCCAACCTGCGGCATTCCACTGCCTTTCCAATCCATCCATTGCTGCCAAGAGCCTCCCCACCCATTTCCAGAGCCCCCAGCCCACCAAGGCAACTTATTTCATTCCACTTTCACCTCTTCCCACCCGGGGCTGAGCTGGAGGAGGAAAACACCAGGTGGGAAAAACCCAGGAAGTTTCTCAACACCGCTGAGCACGTTGGTTACAGAGATATATGTTTATTTCTCTGAGCCTGTGACAACCCGAGCCAGCCTTATCTGCCCCAAACACTTTGTTGATCAGACAGAGAAGCACAGCCCGGGCAGTAGAGCCATCTTGGCACAGCACAGGGAAGCGCCGGCGGGGCCGAGGTGCTGTTCAGAGACAAGAAATCACCTCGGAGTTCAAAGGCTGGGGAAGGAGATTGTCACCTTGGAAACCAGCCAGGCAAGGCATCGTCAGCTGCCCAGCCCCGGGGGATGCTGCCCATGGACAGGAGGATGCTGGACACTGACCGAGGGTCCCACCCCGAGTGCAGGTAGGGAGAGAGGAATCTCCCCAGGAACAGCAGCTCCAGCAGCAACCTCAGGGTCCGAGCCTGGCTTAAGAAGCTGCTTCTCATTCACGGCTGTGAGGAGGGGAGGGATTCACAGACCTGGGGTGGGTGCATCCCTTCTTTTTCCCTTAAACACATCAGATCATCATCCACCTCCATGAGCAACATGTTTTTCAGAGGTGTTTTGCCTGAGTGCTGTGGGCAGTGTTCACAAGGGGTTTTTACAGCTCTTATTTACCTGCGGTCGTGGATCACAGAAAAGCCCTTGAGCCAAGCAAACTCTGAGCTGCGTTGGAGTGAGCTGGACAGGGACAAAAATCAGGATATGGCTGATGAAACTCAGAACTATGTCCCTTGGCTGCCCAGGGACATTGTGTGGGGGCACCTCTGAGCCCTAACATTAAATTTATCTTCCTTTCCCACAGTAACAAAGCACAACACGGATGAAAGTATTTACAAGCCCAGCAAAACTCTCCTGTGGAGTGTTTGCAAAGCATCGCTGTCAGCACTACGAGGGCAGAGAGGTCTCTGTGTATGCAGTGATCCAGTGGATCCTAGGCATCCAGTGGATGTCCCTGCCCTGGGAACACTGCAGCAGCCTTGCCACCGCAGGGGAGACCGAGATTAAAGTTGTACCTTAAAAGTTTGCTGGCTGGCTTTCCCCCGGTGGGCTGATAGGAATCATCTGCTGGCACGGAGCCTCGGTGCTGTGTGTGTACATACACACAGACACAGACGTGTTTATAAAATCCCCAACTTGGAATTGATGATGCCTGGTACGAAGCAGTTTGTCACCTGTGCTTTTATGATTACAGCAACTAAGGGGAGAGAGATGTCCTTTCAGATAAGCATTGAAAGGGGGAAAAAAAAGGAGCTTTCAAAGGGTCTTTGTTCTCTTGAAGTGCTCAGGCTCCCGAAGCCGCAGATTTCTCAGAGGAGGGGGAGGAGGGAGGATTTAAAAACAAAATGCGTCCTCATTTTCAAACTGTTTCACATTAGCACTCATCAATTATAGAATTTGCCTTGACTAATGTTTCAGGCCATTATATTACCCTCTATGTTTATAATTGGATCCTAAATTAGGATTAATTCTCAAGGAAAATGTTCTGAGCTAAACAGGTGATTTCTCTCTCTGGAGCTCCGACAACGTCCTCATTACCCAACGTTTGCTTTTTACATCCATACAGAGAGACCGGAAACCCTGAAAGGCCTTTCACAGGTCACCCCAGGCTGCATTTTAAGGGCCAGGAGCTGGTGGGAACCCCCGTGGCTGGTGAGGATGGGGGAGCCAGGTCCCACAGGGTGTTTGGGGTTCTTACACCTCCCGGCAGCACTCCAGGGGACACAGGAATGGAACTGGGCAAGGATGCTCCACACCCTCTGCTCCCAGCCCTCTCCCCACCGGACACACCAGAGCCCTTCCCTGACCAGACACTGAGGCCTTGTTATTATTTATTAACCAGTCAGTGTGTGCTTAATAGAAATTTCATTAGGAGCGTTCGGTATAGATAGTCACCGGTCCAGAACCTACAAGTAATTATGTTTAATTATTATGCCGGTATGTTTGGAATAACGATAGCTCCTGAGCACCAGGATTAAGGAGCAAAGTCAATTGGAACAGGAGCTATTTATTTTTTTGTCTTAACAGTTCCCCTCTGTTCTTAATTGGTTTTCACATTTCTCAGCCATTGGTAAAAGTGCCGGAGAGAGACTCCACGACACGTCCAGCCCTCCCCGTGCCAACAGCTGTGCCAGGCAGGGAGCACTCTCCAGGATGCTCACCCACAGGGCAGGACTGGGTGGGAGCCCGGGGGAAGCCAGGCTGGGGCAGGACTCTGGCACATCACAGCTTGGCTCTCTACAGACCCAAACAACGCAAACAGCCTTCTCACGCACCTTTCCTGGAAACACCAAGTATTTTACCCCAAAAAGCAGAACTGTCTGGACTGTTTCCTCTCCCTTCAGAGCACAATTTGAGCTCCCAGCCTAGGACTGGGATCTTTGCCTTTTGACTCCCAGACAGGAAAGCTGCCCCAGCAGAGGAGACACCAAGCAGGAGCCTGCAGGCAGCAGCAGCCCAGCGCAGCTCCTCAACCCTGCCAAGGGCTCTCGCCTTCCCCCGGCCTCCCCAGCTGGGAGCCGGGAGGAATTAGAGCACTTGGGAAGGAAAACAGAGCTACAGAGAGACACTGTTGAATGTAAATACCAGTTAAATATGCATTACCATATGCCTGCGCCTTCGCGGTCTGTTCGGAGGCAGCGCCAGCCAGGGAGGAGATGCAGGAGCAAAGAGCTGGAGGCTCAACAGAGCGAGCTCCTTCCCTGCCAGCCTGGCACCCCAGCCTGGCACCCCAGAGCCCACGGAAATGAGCAGCTGTGGACCTGCTCCTGCTCTCCTGCCCACGGCCCTGCCCAGGCTGGGCACAGGACCTGCCCAGATCCCTGGCACAGGGGATGCAGCATTCCCAGCGCAGGAAGGGGTGAAGAGGATTCCCCTGGCACCACGCAGGTGATTGCAACAGCAACGCCTGTGCCGCGGATGCCATCCCTAAAGCAAGGGGTGTGATCCCTGCCCGGGCACGGGGCTCGCTGCAGGCAGAGCCCAGATGGCAACCGTGGCTGCCTAGTCACACGTGCGGGTGACCTTAGCCAAGAAGGGCTGATCCCGCCGGGGCTGCGGAGCACATCAGCCAGCCGGGCTGCCGGGGGCAGGGATTACACAAACGGGATAACGCCTGGCAGGCAGTGCTGTGTAATTCCAGCTTCCCTCTGCCCGGAGTCCCGCCCAGCATCCCCTCGCCCCGGCCCGGCGCTCGCTATCTGCCTCCGCTCGCTCAGCCCCTGCGGGTGCGGCAGGAGGCGGCTCCGGAGACACAGTCGGGGTTGAATGCTGTGAAAGAGGAGCAGGAGCGGTTTGGGGAAGGATTCAGCCTCTCCTTGCCCAAGCAGCCGAGCCCTGCACCGCACACCCAGGGGACCAAGGTGGAGGCTGGGAATGCAGCAACGCTTTCTGCCACAAAGGCTCCCTACTGGTTTACTGTTTCATGTTAAATCTGAAGTGTCAAGAACACACCAAGTACCGCAAGGTCCCCAACAAAGTCACTTGGATCCACTACAGCCTTACAGCACGGACAGGGATCCCTCCACTCCTTCCCCATGGGCAGTGCTGCTCCTGGGATCCATCCCTCCAGTTCCAGCCCACCTCTCCAGCAAAACTCAGTTGCTCTTAGACACGGGCAATGGGTTTCTAACAGAGCACAGTGTTTCTCCAAAAGCCCACGAGTGGTTATTTTGGTGTCGGTGCTATAACAATGCCCCCTGAGGTCCCCCACCCAGTCCCCAGGTGCAGGACCCCCATCCCTGTCCCCAAGTGCTGGGCCAAGCGATGGAGCTGCCGCCTGCTGTGGCAGCTTGTGTCTGTAGAGCGAAAATACTTCATGGGCTTACACAAATAAACCTTTCCTGCCTCAATCTCACTTTTGCGAGGTGATGGTGAGCAGGGAGGAAAAAAACAACACACAAAAGATAGACTGCAGCAGCAGCTCTGCACTGCTCCCCAGGGAGGGCCGTCCTTAGAGAAGCTGTTCCAGGGAAGCGAATTGACACAGGCAATTACCAGGATGTCCACAGGAGCCAGGCCAGTGAGTCCCTGAGGCTCAGCAGCCGCGAGCAGATGGCACCGAAACACAGACACAGCTTCACAGGCACCGCGCTCTGCCGCTGCCCAGAGCTCACAGCCCCGGCTCTCGCCAGGACCGGACGAGGTTCCTGGGATCAGTGGATGCCTCGAGACAGGGATGTCCTGGCTGCCACTTGGTTCTTCTGGCACTGTGAGCGATGTGCTTAAGGGTCCAGCGATGTGCTGGAAACCTGCGTGGGGCACTTCCCACGGGTCAGGCAGGGACAGACCATGTGCCCCGGAGTGCTCCTGCCTCCAAAACCAGCACCAGGCACAGGGAAGCTGCTCTTGCATCCTTTAACAGACACACAAAGCCCTTCTTGGGGGAGTTGCACATTGCAAAGTCCCTATCGCTGCTGCCACAGGGTGCCTGACACACCAGCACGGGAGGGGCCAGCCCGGATGGTGTTTCTAGGTGAAAAACAAGGCTTTTCTGGTTGGAGAGAGCTGCAGCGTTTGACCTCGCTTTGTTCTGCTTCCCTTTGCAACTCTCGGCAGTTTTTGGCCACTCTCCAGCTCCTCCAGCCATTTTTCATCTCTCCCCTCAGCAGTGAGCTGGGCCAGCCCAGCAGCTCCACAAAAACCTTTGGGATGAGCTGGGAGCAGGGGGAGTGCCCAGCCCTGGACACTGCTCGGGGGGCTCAGGGCAGCCCCCCAGGGCAGGCAGAGGGGGCCTGACCCACCCCAGCGCCTGCTCCTCAAGCTTTTGGCACGGACACAGCCAACTCTAATTGCAATTTCCATTCTGGTGGCTGCGCTCTGCAGGCAAAATCGGTTGTGTCTCTGTAATGAGTCACTCCTGAATATCAATCCACGCAGGGTAAAATGGAGACAATAGCTGCTTACATGCATAGTGAGTTAATTATGAGCATCTGCTATTAATCTTGCTATCAGACTGCTAATTGCTCCTTCTCCTCCGCAAAGGCGTGCTGGAGGTGAACTGGCTCTGCCGCCCTTCCCTGAGCCCCGGCTGGCTCCCACAAGAGCTCTGCGCTCCTGGACCTGCAACCAGGACATCATCCGCAGGGACAGGGCTGCTTCCACGCCTGCAGGCACCAAAGAGGCTCATCCCAAAAAAAGGGGAGGATGAGCCAGCCAACAACCCGGGTTCTGGCTGAAGGGACCCCCCCAGCAGGCTGGATGCTGTCCTCCATGGTGTCCAAGCAGAGGGGCACGGCACAGGACAGGAGCCACTCTGAAGGGTGCCAGGCCGAGGGATGAACACTGGGAAGGTGGGGGCAGCTCCCCCCGGTAGCCACCTCCGCAGGGACCCTGTCAGGCAGGAGCTGGGAGCCTTCTGGGGGAGGAGGACGTGCAGGGGAGATGTCGAGTTGCACTCTCGCAGGTGAGGACTTGACATCTCATGTGTAATGAGGAAAGAAAATGCATCAGGAGCATTTGGGGAAGATGACAGCAGATCAGAACTGCCTCCATCTCCCACAGATTTATTGTGTCAAGCAGTCACTCAGGGAAGTGGCAGCAGGCACTGTCAGCAGCCTGGGCATGGCAGGCTGGAGAGCCCAGCCCTTTGATCCGGCGGCTGCTCCGCGATGGATTTAGACAAACTCCTGGTGATTGCCTAACAGGAGAGCAGCTCGCACACCTCAATTAGCCGCCGAGCAAGGTAAGAGCCCGAGCTCATCTCATTAAGGAGCTGGCTCGCTTCCCCCACAGCGCACCAACGAAGAGCTGGTGGAGGACCCTGCAGCAGGAGCGATGGGGATCAGATCTGGGGGGCACTGAGCCCCCTGATCCCAGGCCACGTCCGTGGTGCTTGGGCAGGAAGGCAGCCAAGGCCACTTGTAGCCTCTACAAAGCTTTCCTGGCTGAGAAAGGGGTTGGGGAAGCTGAGACAACTGCTCCTGGAAAGGGATGCTCAGGGCCTCATCAGCATGTGAATAAATGGGAGATTAAATCTGAGCCCCGAGTATTCACTGTGGGATGTAGGAAATGTTTGTTCCCATGTTTTGAAAAGCCTGAGACAAAAACAAACCCGACACAGCTTCCTCCTCCTTGTTGCCATCCCCATCCAGCCTGGATGGGTGCCCGCTGGTCCCCATGTCTCTAGCCAGGAGACTCCCACCGAAGGAGCTGAGGCCCCAGACTGAAAGCTTTGCCTCCAAAAGCAGAGGTCCAAGTGCCCTCCAGCCCACTGTGCCAGCTCCATCCCTCCCTCTGTCAGTGCTGCCCGTGGCCCAGAGGCAGCCAAGGCTCATCCCAAATCCTGCTCTCCCACACGCAGCCATGCCCCGCGGCCTGAAGCCTCATCACCCTCACGCTGCAGAGCTCCACCGCAGCCAGCCAGCAGCTGCCCGAAAGGGAGGGAATTCAGGATATTTTAAGGCGCTTGGAAATCTTCCGTATCGATTTCCCCGTCTCAGTAATTAGATGTAGCGATTAGACTCTCTTCCACTACACGGCAGGGCGGCTCCGAGCGGAGCTTCCCGGCAGTGTTTACATGGGGGATGCTCTCGCAGCCTCATCCTCATGCACAGCAAACAGCCCAGCTGTGTGACCGGAGACACCTCCCCGCGAATCTGGCACCGGGATGCGATATACATAATATATAACAACCGTGTTTATCAGACGGGAACACGTCGCAGCTGCTGGTAAACGAGCGCGCCAGCCTTGAACTGCACGGAAACTTCATGTATTATTTAAAATACTTTCCCAGGAATGCTGTCAGACCGAGCCCAGGCTGTGCCCACGAGGATGGCGGTCGGGGGCTGCGGTGCTGGTGCCTGGCACGGTGCCTGGGCCGGGAGCTGGCACCACACTGACTCCATCCCTTCCTCTGGGGAGCTTCGCCAGGCGCCTCCACTCATCTGTCCCTACAGCAGCCCTCCCACATCCACGGATCCGCAGGTGCTCTCCACGCCCAGGACACACCAAACCAGCCCCATCCAAGCTGTTCCTGCCTCGTGCAGAGCACAAAGCCAGGTGCTCCCAGCGCTCCTGCAGGTGGGACATCCCTCCACCCGCCTGGCACGGATGAGGATTCAGCACCAGCTCCTCCCCGAGAGCTGCGGTGGGCACAGAAAATATCAATCCCTGCTGATGTCCCAGCGAGTGCAGCCGTGTTTGCTCAGAGCCAGGATAATTTGGAAATTGCTCTGTAATGAACAGATGATGAATGTTTCAATATCCAGAACAAGGAAAGCAATGGAGATCTCGGGTGGGTGGATCAGAACTGTGGCTCTCCATGGACGCTCACAGCTCCCCAGCAGAAGGGCATGACACCAAGCCTTGGAATCCAATCCCAGGGAACACTCAGCAGAGCAATGGGTCGGGGAGAGAGATCATGGAATTGTTTAGGATGGAAAAGCCCAACCCAGCACTGCCAAAGCCACCACTAAACCTTGTCCCCAAGTGCCACATCTGCATGACTTTTAAATCCCTCCAGGGCTGGGCAACCCTTTCAGTGAAGAAACAGCTCCCAATATCCAATCTAAACCTCCCCTGGCACAACCTGAGGCCGTTTCCTCTTGTGCTGCTGCTTGTTACCTGGGAGAAGACACTGCCCCCCACCTGGCTGCACTCTCCTCTCAGGTAGGACGTGGAGATGGCCAGAGAGACAGCAGGGCAGAGGTGCCAAGCAGAGAGGCACTTTGCTCCCAAAATCCCCCCGGGTTGGGAAGATTCTGCCACAGAGCGAAGCAGCTCAAGGAAAGCCCCCACGCTCTGCCACGCAGCTCAGCCCTCTCCCCTCAGACCCTGCCTGCCTCTGCTGGCTTCCTCCCCAGATTTTGGGGCTGCAGCAGCCCCAGGTGCTCTTGCTCAGCAGGGGAGCAAAAGACAAATGGTTTAATATGTGCTAAATCCAGGCTCCAGCTTCACCACTTCCTTTTGTCTGCTCTCCTCGCAGTATTTCCCAGCGCCCCAGATAAGAATGAATGCAAGGCTCTCATTAAAGTCCTGCTCTCTATCGTGCGCAGGGGTCACGGCAGTTTGCCCCATTATCTGCATTTTTAAAGGTGTTTCAAATCCAGGCTTGTTTTTTCATAGGGAAAATAAAAGAAACCCGTGTGCCAAGCTGGAATAATCCATCCTCGGCTGCAACTGAGACGGAGGCTGCTGCCAGGGCCGGCAGGAGGGAAGGATCTCTCTGCCAAGCTGCATCTCTGCTCCCCGCCTCCGCCTTCCCACCCACAGATGATGATGCTCAAGTGCTTCCCCAGGAGCAGAAGGCTCCATCGCGCCCTGCCCGTCATCTCTGCATCCTCTGCAGCAGCAGCAGCCGCAGGGAGCAGCCAAGGATGGATTCATCCCAATCTCAGAGGCATTTCCCACAACGCCCACCTTCCCCTGAGCATTGTGACCCATTGTCCCACTGCTCCCCCGTGCTGGGGTGGGATTTGAGTGGCCACGACCTCGGCCAGGCCCCCAGCCAGGGCTCCCATCCATTCCAGCTCCCCATTCCCTTATTGCCCATTCAGCCGCCCACAACAGCCTGGGACCTCTGTTTGTTTGAGGAAATAAAAACTGCCATAAATTTATGTACTTAAAGGATTTCTCACCAGAAAAAAGCCCCTGGAGACTCCCATTTTGTGAGAGTGAATCTCACACCTAATCACAAAGTGCTGCTATTTGCTGTATCTGCCATGAGGCAGCAGCTCGGTCCCACCTTTCCCAACGTCTATTTACCAAACCCATTTGCAAGTCTAAAATTTAATCAGCCAGGTTTCATCTTGGAGGCATTAACGTTCAAACCGGGACTGGCTCCCAGGGATGGGGCTGGAGTAAACCAGGGCACTGACAGCGGGCAGCTCCGAGCTCGGGGTGCAGTGATTTACTCACAGCCTGGCACCAGGGGGGTGGCAGGGCAGGACCCCCAATCCTGGTGGGCAACACGGCAGGGCTGACACAGGAGCATCCCCACCCTTCCACACAAGGGACCCCAGCAAGAGCTTGGGGACAATTGAGGCACGCAGTGACCACTCCTAAGAACCCCCCGGAGCCCCAAGGATGGAGAGGAGCTCTTGCCAGCACCGTGCCGGCAGCACAGGCCTCAGGGGAGGCATTCGTTAGGTAGCACTCATAAAGCATGTTTTATGGGCTGCCCTGCTCATTGGGATGGACGGGAGGGCCCCACTTGACCTCGGGGGGAAGAGGAGATGGATGATGACAGGAGCCAGCAGTATTTTATCCCCACCAGATTAACGGGCCCTGCAGAGCAGCCGGGCTGCAGGATCCACGTAACTCAGAGGGATGCTCCAACACTGCGGAGCAAAACCCAGCAGCTTCACCTAAAGCAGGAGGACTGCACCTTTTGGGGAATTTCACGGGATTTGGGCGCACCGGCAGCAGCTCTGCAGAGCCTGGGCACAGGTATTCCTTCCTGGGGACACCAAAGACAAAGCTTCAGGCTGGTTAAACCATTTCCTCTTCAGAAAATGCTCACTTTGCTAATCCCCCAGCTCCCTGCAGGAGAGGAGGGACCTGGACAGGCTGCCCCAAGGTGCTGCACTGAGTCTGACATCATTTGTCACATCCGACATCAATGTCTCAGAAGTGACATTTCCGTGTCCCTGCACCCAGCCAGGGCTGCAGCACCACAACAAAGCACCTGCTCAGTGGATGTGTCCAGGAATCACCAAGGCTCCTTTCATTCCCCTCACCTCTGTCTGCCTCCAGCCCTGACAGATTTTACTTACTTGCACCACTTTCTCACCTATCTCATTAAATTTGCTCTGGTGCCTCTTGCTGGCACCTGCAGCAGGAGCGGGCAGCACTCGGGGTCTGCCAGGGCTGAGTGGTGCCTCCAGCTCTGTCCCACTCCAGGGCTGCTCGGGACACTCTGAGCTGGCAGCTGTGCTGGAGAGGGAATTACGAGGCTCTTGGAAGCGTGCAGTGAGAGCAAAGGCTCACAGTTCATCTGTGCTCTGGCTCAGGGAGGGTGAGCACGAGCCTGGCCCTGTGAGCAGGGATGCTCCATCCGGCACGGCAGGGTACCAGCCCCACAGCAGCCTCTCCCCTCTGGAAATAACCTTTGCTGGGCTTTATTAGGAGCCATAAAGAGCAGGAGAGGGAGTGTGAGTGAGGAAAGGCGAGAGACATTATGTGTCTCGCTCTGGGAGCCTGCAATGGCTCCGACGCCAATAAATAAATAACAGAAGAAACATTCCCCCGGGTCCCTCTGACACATCTAATTGATATCACCAGGGATCTTCCATGAAGCAAACAGGAATCTAATCTATGGCCTCGCACAGGCGAATGGAAGCAGCAGGGTGGCTGCCACGGAGCCTCCCACTCCTGACAGGGAGGTGGAAACCAATTCCAGGCAGCCTGGTATCCCAAAAACAAACGGCAGGCCTGGCGAGGCAGCAGCTGCACTGGCCTCGGAGAGGAGCTCCGCTGGAATTCCTGGGAAAAATATCATTTTCCAGAGATTCCACAGGGGAAAGAAAGGAAAAGCAGGGGCCAGAGAGGAGGTGGCAGCACACTGGAGTTTTCCAGCTGGCACTGGCACAAGCTGACGGCGGTGCTGAGGGCAGGCTCCCGTCTGGCACGTTATCCATACTGCTCCGGAGCTGTGCCCCCACGGAAATGCCCTCAGCCACCTCAGCTGCCACCTCCCACCTTGCCTGTTTAATTAACTCCCTCCTGATGTAGGTAATGGAGCTCTGGAGCTCTTAAACAAAGATTTAATCAGCCTCAGCTCTGCACTGGCAGCATCCAGCTCCCTTTGTTAGATTGGTGTGAAATCCAGGGCATGGCCAGCCCGTGACGGCCTCCTCACTGCTAATGGCTGCCAGCATCCCAGAGTCCCTGGACAGTCCACCTCCAAGTCCTCTGGACTCTTCTCCACACATCAGAGTCGCCCGGGTCATTGATTTTTAGCATCATGCAAATGGAGCCGGCGGGGAGCTGGCAGCTCCAGTGCATTATTATTTAGGATGGATAAACTCTTATCCCGAGTTCCCAGCACCTTGCCGAGGCCAGGGGAGGGTTTCTGATTTATTGTGATTATTTTCAGCCCTGTGGAGGAACGGCAGCAGCGAGGGGAGGGGAGCAGGCACAGCCACTTCTGCCACCAGGTCCTGGCAGCACAAAGGGTGGCAGAGCTTGTGACCTCCATCACATCCACTGCAGATGGGCACCAAGGCAACACCTGACACGTGGCCACCACAGCGTGTGGAGCAGCCTCAGGGACACACAAACCCCCCCAGTCCAGCACCAGACACCTCTCACCGAGTCCTGACACACCCAGACAGCACCAGAGCCACTGCCGAGACAGGCAGTGCCTCTGCCAGCCATGGTGGGTGAAGAAGACGCTGATCTCTGGGCACAAAACAGCCATCCCCAGCCCCCCAGAGCCCTCTCCCACCCCAGCAGCTCCTTCCCGACCCGGAGCCGATTGCAGAGAGATTGGCTGCCGGCAAACGGCAATAGCTCTGCAGAAAACCATCTTAATAAGTGCATCTCCCAGCCAGGGGTGAGGAGCAGCAGCTGAAGCGCCGGCGTGGATGTCAAGTTACAAATGAGACATCCAACTGCTTCATTTATTAGAGGGAATCAATTCGACTTTTCATATTCACCAGGAGCTGGAGGCAGGAAGGACCCCATCAGCCGCCGGCACTCAACCCCTGCGCTCCCGCTCGATGCGGTGTGGGGGGAAGAGGGAATGAGGAATCTGGGGCTGCATGGCCACGCTGGATCACACTGCTGCTCTGCTCCTGGCCCGGGAGAGGAGCAACGAGGAGAGAATTCTCCTCACCACAGCCCTGCTGGAGGCCACTCCAGGGAATGGCAGGAGCTGCTCCGTGGGGATGCGGCTGCCTTCGCACCAGGGAGCCGTGGCTCTGCCCTTTAGAGGAAGCCAGCGGGCTCTGTGTGCGTGTGAACACGGTTTAATCCTCCAAGAGCTGTAATTGCCACTGTACAAAAATATTACAGGTCACTGGAAGCAATTTAATGATAATAAAAATTTGAAAAAAAACCAACAGGAAATGAAGCAGCTGCCATCCTCGATTTTCAGGCTTCTTTATCATGCAAAAAGGGCCTGTTCATTTCTCCACAGATATTTAATGTGTCTGCAACTGCAACAGAAAGGCCTCCTCATCCTGCCCTGCACCCCTTGGGGACAAGGACCACCATGAATGCCATGCCCAGGGGGACCAGGAAGGGCCAGGCTGCGCCCTGCCCAGTGCTTGGCCAGGTGAGTCCCGAGCCTTGGGATGAGAAGGTGTCTGGAAACCTCTCCATGCAGACAGGAGTTCAGCTGGCCAGTTCTTAGTCAGGAGTAAACTCACACAGCCCTGAGAGCACAGAGCTCAGCACTCACTGCTGCTAGAGAGAGAAACGTGATGGGTCCATTTGTCCGTGCCCACTTATCCGTGCCCAAATTCCTGGGACAGAGGGGGAAGCTCTGAGCCGCTGGGATGCAGGAGCACAGCTCAGACACACACTGGCAGCTCCCGATTTCCCAGGAGCGTGCTGGAAGCACCTCTGCCCGCCATGCTGGGGAGCAGTGGTGCTGCTTGTCCCTGCCTGTGGCTCCCCTCACCAGCTCCTGCCACTCCGATGTCCCACCCAGGGCCAGGGAGGAGCACGAGCAGCGTCTCGGGGCCCTTCCTGCCGGTGCCACGCTGGCACTTGTCACAGCCAGCAATGGCGACACTGTTATTATACATGGCCTCGAAGCCCATTCAAGGCACTGAAAGATGAATTATGTTTCATTTATATCAAAGAAGCAATCTCAGAGCCCATTTGTGATCAAATTTGCTGTCAGAGAAACTTTGCTTTATCTCATTACATCTGATATCTCTTGGCTTCTTGTCCTTGAGACTATTAAAGTTTAATGTCAAATTCGAGATGAAATGGAATTGTTGCTGTACCATCTCATCAGGACCCGGTGCTCCCCGTCCATCCTCACCAGCCTGACAACTCATTACACCAGGGCAGCTGGGGAGAGGAGGATGAGGGAGGAAAGCCCCCTGGGTGCGAGGGAGGGTGAGCACAGCACCAGCCAGCACCCGAGGAGAGGCATCCCCACAGCCAGGGGGGTTTGGGGCACGAGGGCTGGCACAGCCACCACCCTGCTGTGGAGCTCGGAGCCACAGCCCAGGCAGTCCCGGGCCCAGAATCCTTCAAAGGCGCTGCCCTTTGGTCCTTTGGAGACTGAGCTGGGCCCACAGCACAGCGAGGGTTTGAAATGCAGAGCCAGGCTGGAAAACAGACCTCTTTGAGGTGAAACATCCTCTCGGAATCATTTAGTCTCTCCGCAATCCTCCTTCCTGCAAAGACTAAACACCTTTGATGATCAGCTTTAGTGGGCTCCCAGGAGACTTCCCTGGAGCCAGCCCGTTCAACCTCCCGAAAGCGCCGTGCAGAGGGGTCTGCCGGGTCCAGATGAAAGCCAGTCCTGCTGGACTGATCCACGAAAGCATCCTGAGCCAACACACCGCGATCTTCCAGGAAAGTAACTCCCAGGTGCTGCTCTCCAAACACAGCCAGTGGGGTTCCCAGCGGCACTGAGAGGACAAGGGCAGGAGAACAGTGGGATGTGGCGAGGATGGGACGCTGGGAAGGACGGGAAGAAGCAGCGACTCCCAGCTCCTCTGGACACAGATCCCAGCATGGGGACACCAGCTCAGGGCAGAGAGCACACTCAGAGAAGAGGCAGCATTTCCCTGGGAAATCTGCTTCTGAGAAGGAGTTATTATCCATCGCGGCAGAAAAAAGGAAAAATGCCATCAGAAACTTCCCGACAGTCACTCGCACAATGTCAAAGCCCACTGCAAAGCAGGCGAGAAGCGCAGAGCCCTGATGGGGTGAGTTCTCCAGGTACCCTCTCGTTTTCAGGTGCCCAACCTTCGACTCTCTGGCTGGGAATTTCAAAGGAGCCGAGGGACACAGAGGCACAATTCCTGCCTTATTGCAAAAGTCTCAAGGAGTTCAGTCTCTGCAGATTAACAAAGGGAAGGTGATGAGGTGACTTGATCAAAGTCTTTAAATACCTACACAGAGAACAAAAAAAATTGATAATAGAGGGCTCTTCAGTCTAACAACAAAGGTGGAAAAAAACCCAGTGCCTGGGAGCGGGAGCCAGACGAATGCAGCCCACGCACCAGGCTGAGGGGGTGAAACATCGGGAGCCGGGCAAGAGATCTCAGCAGCCCGAATGCTGTAACCACTGCGGGGTGTTTGGGTAGGAAACCTCCCCACTAAAGGGAAAGCACATCAGGGAGCTCCTCCAGTCCCCGTTTGGCTGGATGGACAGCCAAAAGCAGCCACTCTCCAGCTGTATAATTTATGGCAGAAGCTATTCCTTGCGGAGTGCTGGCTGAGCAGACCCCCGGGGATATAAATCAGGACTCCTCTGTCCCCACTGACAGAAGCCAGGCCAGAGCCGAGAGAGCTGGGCCAGACTCAGGGGCCGTGTGGCTGGAGGTGACCCCGGCCCGGGGCACTGAATCATCCCGGACATCCCCCAAGCCCCTCGGCGCCCGGGCCTTGCACGGAGCCTCCTGCGGACATCAGCTCCCTTGATTTGTGTCCCGTGGGTCAGACCCTTCCCTGCCGCTGCTGCCAGCGCTGAGCGAGGCAGGAGAGAGCCCAGGCTGGGCAAGCACAGCTCCAGGCTGGGGAAGCACAGCTCCAGCCAGCATCTCCAGCCACCTCTCCCTGGAGGAGCTGAGGTGTGTGCTGGTGGATGTGCGTAACCAACACCCGCCGCAGCTCTGCCTTCCTGCCCGGCTCCTTGGCCTCGGGAATTTAACAGAGACAAAAGGATCCACCCCACGGAGGGAATTCCCAAGGGAACAGCAGCGTTATACGATCATCGCACACCCTTTAGGAGCAGGATCCTGCAGGCACCCAGCCCAGCCCGGGATCCGCAGGGCTCCCAGCGCCCATCTCCCGGGATTACCGCAGGAGACAGCACCCAGGGCAAGAGCTGCACGGATAAACACAAACTCCTTTCTTCAAAGCGCCAAGCGGCTTTTCCAGCCTGGGCTAAACCTCTGGCATCAATAGCCACTAAACACATCATCATCCACACTTAAAAGAATCAACAGCAGCCTTCATTAGGGCAGCAGGCAGGGGCCGGGGCTCTGCTTTTGTGCTTTTCTGGGTTTAATGGGTTAGTTATGGCACTTTCAAAATGAATGAACTCCGAGCCCAGAGCCCCCAGCTCAATTGTCAGTTATTGCTGGCAGTTTATCAGCATTAACTGATTAGGCTCAGGATGATGGATGCCCCTGCCTGTGCCTGGTGCGGGCCGAGGAGTCGCCGCCTCTCCCTCGGTTCCTCTGTCACCCAGCAGTAATTGCCGGCTCTAATTCCCCACCGCCACCACCTCCAGCAGCAGCTTTTGTTTTCATCCTCTCGCAATCACAGAGAAGTCATAATAATAAAATAAAATTCAAATGAGAGGGAAGCTCAGCCCCGGCAGAATTTAATTGATGATCATTACACTTTGGAATCTAAACTCTTTTAATTTCATTGTGTTTCACAGAGATGAATTATGAAATTACGGCTAGCCAATTACTGATCCTGTCTCGGCTTTGTGTGCCTTCCCACTCCTCCTGCCCCTCCAAACACCCAACTCTTTCCTTCTGGAAAGATTGGTGGGAAAGGGGAAACCCTGCCATTTACCCCTAGAGCAGCTCCCAGAGAGGAAAGGCACGGAGTGGGGAAGAGAGAAGGGCTGAGGTGTGAAATCCATCGGCTGCCAGCAGGAACTGGGGATGGTGGCTCCTATGGACCCTCTACCCGCAGGGCTCTGCCCTGCTGCCAGCAGGCAAGAAGCCTCCTGAGGATGCCCAGGGGTGCCAGCACCAGACTCTGCATGCCAGAGGTGGCAGTGGTCTGTGGGGATCCCACAGTGGCCTTTTCGAGGTGCTGTCACAGAGGGAGACTTGGAGAATCGAGGCCTCTCTCGGTGTGGTGGCACAGGAGCCCCACGTGCCCAGGGCCCTCCCCAGCCACCAGCTCCACACGGGCTCAGAGCCCTCTGACACACAGAGCATCGTCCTGGAATCTCAGCCAGGGAAACTTTCAGGAAGCCTCTTCCTCGGGGCCTCAGAAAGGCTCCATGCCTTAAATTCCTCCTTGTTTTGTTTCATTCACTGCCAGGATTTTGCTGAAAGCAGAGCTTTGCCTGCTACAGGAAGGGAGAGACGTGCAGACACCCACACGTCTCTCCCACACTGTCTGCTCCACTCAGGAGCTCCTCTGCAGCTCTTCCACACAGCCCAGCACCCACTGGGAAGGGGATCACACTGGGAAAACCCATCCCACCCCAGCTCTGTCCCCTCATCCTGCACCTCAACCACCTGGGCACAACTCAAGAGCTCATCTGGAAAACCAAACCGAGTGGCTGCAGTGCAGCCCAGCAGTGGCTGCTCCATGGGGGCCCAACACAAACTTATCTCCTGCGCTTGGTTCCAGTGGGGTTCATTACGGAGCTGCCTCCTCTTTTGGGCTGGGTTTGCTTTTTTCCCCTAGGGCTGAACGCGAAAATAAAGCCTTTTGCGAAACGTCACTGGAAGAAAAATACAGGCCACCACCAGAGCCCCACCAAATAAATAAATAAGTGGAAAGTGATAAATTTTGGCTGTCTTATAAAGACAGACCAGCATTGCTTATCGGCCACGATGTGACCAGATAGCTGCCTCAGAAAACAGGCGCTGGCCCCTGGGTAATAAATGAAAGCAATAAAGGCAAAGTGGCTCCTCTGAGCAATAATTGAGCCCCGTGGTGCCGGCAGGAGCTGTTCCCCTCCGCGGGGGCTGCCCCCAGGAGGGCTGCAGGGATGGGGGGACCCAGTGCCTCCCCAGGGAGGGTGCTGCTGCCCAAACACCACTGCCAGCAGGGCAGCTGCTCCTGCTGCCACCCAGGGATCACCACGGAGAGCAGGAGGGAGCCCAGGGCTGTGCCTCTCCCGACAAACATCCCTGGAGCAGTTTTCCTTAAAGAGGTGTCTATTTAGCACCATTTCCGTCACAAGCGGCTGCTTTGCATTTCTTCTGCCTTTATTAAAACTGATTTTCTATTTGCTTCACACAAGCCGATCTGATTACATTTCCATTTTCCTCTGAAGAGAGGGTCTCGCTCTCCCGAGGGGAAATGGAGATGGGGCTCAGCCCCCCCGCCCCGCTCAAGGGCTCTTGTGCCAGGGAGCAGGGCTGAGGACCAGAGCCCGAGCTGCGAGGAGCTCTGCTCTGCAGCATCCTGCATCTGTTTCCATGGGGACACGGAGGCAGCGATTCGCAGGCCTGATCCTGCCCGTGCCTGCAGGAACACCAGCCAGGAGCCATTTCAGCCAAGAAGGTGGATGTGCCTCGCAGAGAGGCAGCAGCAGGTGAATCCAGGCAGGAGCCAGCAGGGATATCCATCTCTGCATGCTCTCCTCTGGGCTGGAGCATCTCCACACCCACCCCAAACCATCAGCCTTCCTGCACAGAGGCTTCTCCTCCTTGCCCCTTCCTGCTGCCCGTATTGCATCCCCGTGGGACATCTCCCAAACTCACATCCCTGTGTCCCGAGGGGGCTCAGCTCTGGCAGCAGAGGGAGAGATGTGGGCAAAGCAGGTGCTGATAAACAGGTCGGTGATTCATCCCCCAGCACGACCTGCCGGGGCTGGCACGGGGCTGGCACGGGGCTGGCACGGGGCTGGCACAGAGCTGGCACGGGACTGGCACAGGGCTGGCACGGGACTGGCACGGGGATGGCACGGGGATGGCACGGGGATGGCACAGGGCTGGCACGGGGCTGGCACGGAGCTGGCACCAGCGCCGCTGACTTCAGAAGCCACAGCCAAGCGCAGGAGCCCTGCTGGTACTGGCAGGGGATGGGCCAGCAGCAAGGGCTGGGACAGCCATAGCATCCCTGCGGCTTCCAAACTCCCCTCCAGCCACTCCAGGATGAAAAAACAATGAGGAGTTTCCTATTTTGGACAAAGATTTTTAAATTCATGTAATTAGAAAGCACCCATTAATGTCCCTGCCCTCTACAAGGCTCAAGGCTCTCTCTCCATCTCTGCCTTCCACTCCTCACCAACCTTGTGGAAAGCCATTACCAGGAAGCAGCTTTGAAGTCCCAACTTTATTAAGATTGATTCCACCTGCCTCCAGTTTTGACAAGTCCAAAGCAAACACGCAGGGCCACAGGGAGATTTGGTAATAATTACCATCTTTAATTACTACTAAAACATCAATTGCTCTTGTTCAATTAGTATCAGAGATCCAGGCATGGCAAATTTTGTAGCACAAAATAAGCTGAAAATTGATTTCTGAGCACTTAATGCAGATCCCAAATTGCAAACCTGATAAGGGGCCCTGGCAGAGCACGGGCACCAACAGGGAGGGATCTCACCGATGGAACGGCTCCAGAGCAAGATTGATAACTTGTAAACTTGCATCGTGTACCTGGAGCAGGAGGGACTTGTGAGGGGAGTGCAGGGGAGGGGACAGGGTGTTGACAAGGACAGAGGCAACTGGAGATGGAGCCACAGGCGATCCATGGCTGGAAAGGGGGCACAGCTCCTAAAGACCTTCCAGCGCAGTGCCACCCACCATGGCCATCACAGCATCACTGAGGTTGGAAAAGACCTTCAGGATCATCGAGTCCAACCTGTGCCAGATCCCCACCTTGTCACCAGCCCAGAGCACTGAGTGCCGCCTCCAGGACTCCACCACCTCCCTGTGCCGCCTCTTCTGACACCTGACTCCCTTCCCATGGAGAAACTCCTCCTGATGTAAGAAAAGCGCTGCCAGTCCTTGGAGGACCCACAGCCAGAGCCCTTCCTGCCACTGGAGATGTCCCTGCCAGGGAGGGCAGAGGTTCATCTGTTCTCAGCTGCTTCCCACGGATGTTCTCTGCCCAAAGCCAGGGCACAGCACAGCCATTACTGTCACCAAAGATCGCCGTTCACACCACAACATTCCAAAACTCCAACATTACAGATTCTCGAGCAGCCAAGGCTTTCCCTCCCATTCCCGGTCAGGAGGAGGAGGAGAAGGGGCCTTCCTCACCCCCAGCGCGAGGGAGCAGCTAATTGCTGCAGCAATGGGCAGAGCCATTTGCATAATGAAGCGTGGAAGGGATGTTTAGCTCATGTATTTTTTAGAAGGTTTATCTTTCATTTTATTTAGCTTAAGAAGGGCACGTCACTCAAAGCCGGCGGTCATTTATAAAGACATTTCCACCGTGCCTGTGCAGAGCTGTCTCCAGGCCTAAGTGGCTGCTCCGACCAGCCCCGAATACTAATGGGAGCTGCATCCACACGGGAGTGAGGGATGAGGAAGCTCTCTCCAGCAAACTCCCTTCCCGCTATTCCCATGTGCAGCTTTGTGCGGAAAAATCTCCAACTCCCCCCTTGTGAGAAGCAGGTTCCTCTCTTCAGCCTCCTGAGCACCATCCCCACGAGGGAAATGCCAGGACTGAGGGAACAGGTGCCAGCAGAAACCCGCAGGCAGGTGGTTTCTGAGGGAAGCTTTGAGCTGAGGCTGCTCGTGGGCTTGATGCAATTTAGAGAAGCTGCCTCTGCTGCAAGCAGGGAGCAAGTGAGTTCTCTGGGCGCTCCCAGCCTGTCCCAGATGTGCCCAGGGCACAGCTGGGGAGGGTCTGGGACTCTGCAGTGCCCCGAGGGCCACCCTGTCCCGCTGAGCAGGAGCCACTGGCACCAACCAGGCCCTGGCACAGCACCTCTCACCAGATGCTCTTCCTTTAGCTCCTGCAGCACTCCACCGATTGACCTGGTGGAGTCATTTCGCCATCCCCGAAATTTCTTGTGACCCAGCACTTCTGCATAGCCAAAGACAGGACTTTCTCTCACCAAATCCTCGAGCCAAACAGGCAAACAACTGGAAAAAGTCACACCGAGGGAGCAGCTGCCCACTTGGTTGGCAAACTTCCTCCTCTCTTTCATCTGCTCCCTCTCCCACACCTGCCCACGGCTTGAAAGGAGAAGCTCAGCTCAAGTGCTGAAAGCCAGAAATGCACCTCGTGCCTCTATCCCTGCCACGGGTGGCTCCAGGGACCTTCTCCACATTGTCCTCCCTCCCACACAATGCAGCACCTGTTATTCCTCCCACACAGGCTGTGCCAGGGTGTGGTGACGTGTGGCAGTGCCGTGCCACGTGCCAGCATCCCGAGGTGGTCTCTGCCCGCTGCTCCAGCGCCTGGCACGCCAAGGCAGAGACCATTTAAACACAGGGACACGGAACAGGGCATCTCCAGAGCTGGAGCTGTTTCCTGGACACCACTCCTGCCACTACTCAGGGCTCCATCTCCCCCCACCACCAAAACACGCCCAATTTTCCTTTCACACGGAATTTCCACGTACTTGGATAAAACTCAGGGTTCCTGCAGAGGTGAGCATCTCCCAGCAGCAGCAGCACAAAGAACCTCCACGCAGCACAGATCCTGCAGCCCTGGGCTGGGAGGAGGCCACCCCTATTTGAAAGCTCTGGATTAGCCCAATTGTCCCTTGGTCCTTAGGACAAAACGCAGCTCAGGTGGGCAGCAGGGCTGGCGCCCAGCTGGCAGCTCCTCCCGAGCTGAGGAGCCCAGCACGCACAGGTGCACCCGCGTTGGAGACAGGGCTCCAAACTAATTAGCACACGCACAGCCACTCATTACTATTATTACTATGACATTATTAATTTCCCCACCTCTCGTCTGCGGCTTTTCGGTGCCTTCATTTCAATCTGCTTTAGCATCAGGAGATGGAAATTAAACCCAGGCGTTTATCCCGGAGTCAGCAGCCCCCTCCCTCCTCCTCCTGTCCCACTGCACCCTCTACCCGTGCACCAAAGGCTCCCAGTGCTCCCAGTTTGGGTCAGACTGGCCCCTTTTGCCCCATGAATGAGGGTTTGTTGACTCCAGGGCCGCAGCCAGGCAGGGGAACAGGATGCAGCCGCTGAGATCTATTTGCTGGGAGTCATTAGCTACTCTGGGCGATCAATCTATTACCATAAACTTAAGCTTCCAGATTCTTTCATTTTAAATGAATTTTCACATCGTATTTCCAAACGAGCTCTGCCTCCAGTCAGCTCCCCTTTATCTAATAAAGCTATGCAAATATTTTGTTATATTTCAATGAAATATGTCAAAAAGTATTACCCAGTGCATTATCTCAGCATCAGCGGGGAGGCTCTGGTGCCTGCCACGGGCAGGCTGTCACTCACCGGGCCTGAGGTGACAGAGGACGAGTGTCCCCTGCCCCACTGCCACCTCTGTGGAGGTCACCTGGGGCAGGGGGTGCTGCTGTGAGCCCGGGGGGGGCAAAAGGGACCCGGTGCCATTGAGCACATGCTGCCCTGCGGTGGCAGGAGGTGGCAGCTCCCCCTGCCCAAAGGCCTGAGCCACCTGGAGAAACACCTCACTGCCTTTGGTGTGCAGCAGGGGCTGTTCTTCATCCTCCCCTGGACTCCTTATTGCCAAAGGACACCATGTGCCAACCTCCCCCAGCCCCCTCTCCCCGTCTCAGAACTCGCCTTTATAGATTTATTTTTTTAAAAGCACTTTTATATTTTTAATTGGTATTCTGCAAACTCAGAGCCTTCCCCAAGGAGCGGGGATGTTTGTCTTCAAAAAAGCCTTTCTTTTCCCAACAAATTTTTTCAAGTACAAATTTTGCTGGCACGGATGAATGAGCTGCCACGTGCCCCCCGTGACCTGCCTGGCTTCTCCCGTTCCCCGGCTGGGTGTGAGTGGGAGGAGAGGCAGCAGAGCAGCATCCTCCCAGCACTGAGCCCACCACCCCCTGCCCTCCCCAGCCCCCCAGGCAGCTCCTGCCAGGCCCAGGGGTGCAGATCCCAGCTCGGCAAAGAGCCACCACTCCCCCTGCTCCTGCTCTCCTGCGCTGGCACCAAATTAAATAACTGCAACTCCCTTTTTATTCTCCATTTGACAGTAACGTATTGCAAATGCAGCTGGTTTTGACATCCTAATATTCAGGCTTGTATCCCTTGGGATAAACACGTCATCTGTTATCTGAGCAAATGATTTGTACCGGGACAGCAGGGAGCAGGGAAGCAGAGCAGACAGGCGGAGCAGGGCTGGGGCAGAGCAGTGCCCAGCCTGGCCATGCTCCTGAGCAGGGCTGGCACCACACCCCAGTGTCCTCTCCCACCAGCAAAGGATGTCCCCGTGCCCCGAGCGTGGGCTCAACCAGCTTTTACCTCTCTGCCCTGGGCCACATCCTTCCCAGGGCCGTGCTGACAGCTGGGACAGAGGGCACAGCAAACAGGGCACGGCATACATGGCACAGCACACATGGCACAGCAAACAGGGCACAGCAAACAGGGCACAGCACACAGGGTACAGCACACAGGGCACAGCACACAGGGCACAGGGCACAGCACAGAGGGCATAGCACACAGGGCACGGGGCACAGGGCACAGCAAACAGGGCACGGCACACATGGCATGGCACACAGGGCACAGCCGAGCCCCCAGGGCAGCTGCTGGCATTAGCAGGGTGGTGGCCCAGCTCTGGCTCCTGTCCCTCTTTGAGCCCTGCCTGGCTGCCTGTGACCCATTGGGAAGGCAGCCAGGGCATCCATGGTGTCACACAGCCCATGGCACCTGCCCTGTCTGGCCATCCAAGGGCTGCCATTTCCCTGAGGTCACTCCCCCATCCACAGGGCCACCATGTGTCTGTCACCAGGCTGATTTTATTAGGCAGGATCTCAAACGTTTATTTCCTTTCGGTGATGAGCAAATCGGAAGAGTCTCAGATCTGTTTTTCATGCACTGGTAGTGAAAAAAGGCAGAGTGGGACTGAAGTCCTTGTGGAGCATTATGATCTGAGTGAGAAAACGATGGGCACAGGGCTGGGAAAGCCAAGGGATCCCTCTGCTGTACCCAGCAGGAGCCTGGAGCAGAGGGTGGCTCGTAGTTGGTCATCCCAGGCCACACACCAGGGCCAGGCAGTGGAGTGTCCTTGTCCCATCTGGACAGAGCTGCTGTGGCAGGCACAGGGAGGCTGGAACTCGAGGAATCCCAGCTGTGGCTTTTCCTGCATGTGTTTCCTCTCAGACTGTAACAGCTCCATCCACTCACCACTGCTTCCCATGAACAGGTTCACAGGGCTTAGGTGATATCAAAACCCCATTGATTGTTTTGCTCTGTGTTTAAGGAATAAAAGTGGTGGAGCTTTCCCAGAAATCCTTTGAGCAGCGAGACACAACTGTGGCTCGGGGCTGAGCACAGAGCAAATGTAGGGGTTTATTTCTCTTTCCAACACAGCTCTGGACTTGCTCTGCAGAGGAAAATGATTGTGGATGCTATTTAATCAAAGGCAGGAGCTGATTCCTGACTATCCAAACTCCTGCTGCACTCGATAGCTGCTCTCCCACCGGCTCTAATCCAGGTATCCATGTGGTGCCCCCACACCCCGCTCCAGCTCCCTCACCTGCAGATCTGCCTTTATCCCCCAGGCAGGACCCTGTGCCACTGCCTGCAGGGCCTGCTCCCACCTGGACTCCTCATCCACCAGGATGTGGTGCCCCTGGACAGTGCCAGGCATCCCCAGCCCAGGCTCCTCCCAGGGGACTTCAGGGCTGACATGATTTCACCCCAAACTCGCCCTCCTTCCACCCCACACTGCCACCTCTCACCTTTGCCTCTCCACCAGGCACCAGGCTCAGAGGGGGAATTTGCCATGAGGCTTGAAGGTTTATGTTAAAATCTGCAGGAAGAGCCTTGGTGCCCGTGAATATTCCGTAGGAGGAGATGGATTAGTGACTGAGACATATCTGAAGGGATTTGTGAGGAATTATTTATGGTGGTAACAAGTAAGCACTCATTTAGCTTATATTATACATTATCCAAACAAGGCATTGAGCTCTGGAAGTTAAGGCAGTAATGCCACTCCAAATTAAATTCATCAGTGCCTTAATTAAGATCTATATTTAGTTGTTAATTACGGGGAGCGGAGCAGAGGGTGAGATGCTCACGGGGAGCGACGCTGGGAGCGAGGAGAGCACTGTGAGTGCGTGGAGGGATGGGTTTGGGGGGCAAAGGTGAACTGGAAACCCCAGGAAGGGATGAGCAGACACAGCTCCCCTCTCCCACCTCCTCTGCACCTACAGCCAGCTTTGATCCCCAAAATCAAACCCCCGTCTGATGGGTGACTGGACGTTATGCTAATCCGGGTTGATTGAGCTGAGATAATTACACTTCATCCATGTTTCCTGGGAATTCTGAATAAATATTGATGCACAGCTGTCCCCCTGCTCAGGTACCTGTGCTGGAGAGCTCTCTGCCTGCTCCGGGCTTGCCTTGGGCCGGTGGATGGGCCAGGAATGGGACCAGTGGTGGGGCAGGGGACACCAGTATCCACCAGTGGCCCTCCTGGTACAGGAATCACATCCAAGCTCCCTTTCAAGGCACCGTGGGCTCATCGTGCCTTCTCCTTATCCAGAACAGCACAGCACCTGGCCAGGGGGCCCTGCCTGTCCTCCCTGGCATGCAGGACCTTCACCAAGGTGTTCTCCAGAGCCATCCCTGCCCAGGATGCTGCAGGAGAGGCACCAAGACCCTGGATCTGCATCCCTGGCCGAGGGGCAGCTAGAGCCTGTGGCCAGGAGCCATCTGAGCTGCCTCGAGAGCAGGAGACACGAGAAAACAACGAAATCAAATTATACATTCCTGGGAAGCATTTATAAGCTGTGTGCATTCTTTAATCTTAATTAGAAATCTTAGCGGCTCCTGCCGGCTCTGTAATCAGCGCTGGAGCGCGGCTGACCCTCACTGTGCTCACCTTGAGGGTCTGGAGCAGGTGTGGGAGGAGGGAGCTGGGGATGGAGCTGGCTCCGTGTGCTGGGACAGCCAGAGGGGTGCGGAGCCGGGATCAGAGCGGAGCGGCACGGAGCGATGGGCGTGCGCTGAGCCCTCATCGAACATCCCGCACTGACAATTCCAGCAGCCCCTGATCACCGCCTTGCCTGGCTCAATAACATCCCTGACTGCAATAAATGTGATTTCCTGGTGCCCCGTGAGAGCGGGCAGCTCGGGGGGCAGCGCCGGGCACTGACACCGGAGAAAACGGATGCCGGTGCCAGCCTGGGCTTCTGGAAAACTGGTGGCTGGCTGGGTGTTCCCTGGCACACTCTCTGTCCTGCCCACACGCCCTGACCGCACAGCGTTCTCCTCCAAGTTGGTGGCGGTGCTCCCCGGCTCTTCATTAGCGTGAGGATAAACAGCCTCTCGTTTGCTCACCGCCGTCCAGCTCGAGCTGAGCAAACTTGGAGGGGGCTGGGCAAACAGGGAGCTGCTGGCCGGGTCCGCAGGGTCACTGCTGCGGGAGAGCTGTGCCAAAACCCCGCACCCCTGCGGGACCCGGGCTGTGCGGGACACTGGGCTGTGGGTCCCCTGCAGCACCACAGAGCTCCCTCCGCACCCTTCCAGCTCAGACCTGCTGCGGGTTCTGCTTCTTCCCGTTTGATTCTTACACTGGGATGATGCACAGGGTGTTCGGGGGAACAGGGGGGGCTAGCAGAGCCCCTGTGCAGTGCCTGCAGCAGTGGTGGAGAAAGGAACGCAGTCCTGCCTCCCCCATCATCCAGGGGGCTCATATGTACCATCATTCCCGCATTTTGGATGTCTTCCAGGGTTTTTTGCTCTGCCAACCCCTTCCCACTGTGAGCTGCGTGCTTCCCAGCCCAGACCCTGTGCGTATCTATATATATTTATATATTTATGTGTGTGTGTATGCAGCAGGCGCATTCCCAGCGAACACAAACAAACAGAGCTCTCCGTATTTGTACACAGAGGAGGAAGCACTTCCCGCCTGCCTGAGCTTCCCCAGCTGGGGCAGGAGCTGGGTGGGAGTGGAGCTGGCACACTCCTGGTCTGCTGGCCACCCCCAGTGGGGACTGGTTTTGTAGAATCAAAGAATCCCAAACTGGTTTGGGTTGGAAAGGGACCTTAAATCTCATCCAGTGCCAACCCTGCCATGGGCAGGGACACCTCCCACTGTCCCAGGCTGCTCCCAGCCCCGTCCAGCCTGGCCTTGGACACTGCCAGGGATCCAGGGGCAGCCACAGCTTCTCTGGGCACCCTGTGCCAGGGCCTGCCCACCCTCAAAGTAAAGAATTTTTTCCTAACATTTCCCACTGGGATGAGCTGCTCCGATGCCATCATGGCTCTGCTGGGCACTGGCTGCTGCTCCAAATTCTACCATTTCTTTCAAGGCTGGGAGTAAACAAAGCAATGCTAATAAATGAGAGGCACCATCCAGGCACTCCTCGTGTAATTGTAGTTATTTAGTAACCTCCTAGTGACTTAAGCAAGGCAGCCAAAAATCCTTCCCTCCGAGGGGACAGCGCTGGGGCGCCGCATCCTGCATTGCCGCTCGCAACTGCTAATGAGCAATAAAGGCTGAGCTTTAGCAATAATTAAAGCTCCCAAGGGCTCCCACCTCCTCAGTGCTGAGTGCAGCCACCCTGCACGGGAAGGGAAGCAGTGCCACCCGTGCCACCCGCGCCATCCCTCCTGGGTCACACGCTGGTGTGGTACATCCATGGCTGTCCCTGTGACACCCTGCCCTGCCAGAGCTCCCCGCCTGGGTCATTTCATCAAGCACCCTCAGCACAGGCAGGACTCGCAGCTCTGATCTGTTCCATCGATCGGATCTCTTAGAAACTCACGGACTAATTAAGTGGTGTCCCTCCCTGCCTGCCACGGGCAGAGCGCTGCCGGGAGGGTGAGCAGGACCCACACGGTGCCACCCTCCCTGGTGTCTGCAGTGCCCTGTGGTGCGCGGTGTCACCAGGACCCCCCCGGGCACGCCACACTGTCCCCTCCAAACGGAGCAGGGGAAGGCAGGATGATTTGTTGACATCCTGCTTCTGGTCACGATAAAAATAAATAAATAAGGGGGGAGAAAAATCCCTGTGAACATGAGTAATGGCCCAGGAATGAGCAACCCGAGATAAAACTGAATAATAACATGTCAAAAACTACACGATGTGGGTTTTTATTCCCCAGCGGAGTTTCCTTCCTGCTAATCCATCACTGTAGAAGATGCAAGATTACTGCTTTCACAAAAAACTCCGGGAGATAAATGTGAGTAAATTAGGGTTTATTATATTATTTAGGGCAATATAATTTCAAAAGTTCCTTTATTAAATTATTTATGCCCCTGGCGGTGGCTCAGCTGGGCAGTGGCCCTCCCTGGTGGCATCCCCCTGTGCCGGGTGGCCGCGGCGGTGGGTGAGGCGGGGACAGCGGCGGTGTCAGCGGGAATGCCAGCCTGGAAGGATCCATGGAGCACCACCCTGCCCGGCTCCTGCTCCGCAGCCCCCGAGGGGTGACATCCCTGGGACATCAGCAGGGGCAGCAGCCCCCCCGGGCCCCCCATCACCCCTGAACACACCACACGCAGACATGCCCTCGTCCCACTCCCGCTCCCGCTGGCGCTTAAACAAGGAGTCAGGCACTTTTCTGGAAATTGCAGCAAAATTACAGCCCCGTCCATAATGAAAGGCTTGTCCTCCGGAGGGGAGGCTGGCAGGAGCCAGCCGTCCTGCTGCAAGACGAATGTAGCCTGTATTTAGTCCGGCGGCAGAGGCTCTCTCGCCCGAGTGCAGCCTCTCCGTCAGCGCACAGAGAGCTGGCAGGGAGTGAACAGAGCCCCTGGGACAGGACAGCCCCGGCAGCGCATGGAGAGCCTGGCAGGAGTGAACAGAGCCCCGGGACAGGACAGGCAGCGCACAGAGAGCCTGGCAGAGAGCGAACAGAGCCCCGGGACAGGACAGGCAGCGCACAGAGAGCCTGGCAGGGAGCGAACAGAGCCCCTGGGACAGGACAGCCCAGGCAGCGCACAGAGAGCCTGGCAGGAGTGAACAGAGCCCCGGGACAGGACAGCCCAGGCAGGTGGGGACAGGTGAGCTCTGTCACGGCGGAGAGCAGAGGCTGCGGGCAGGAATTTGACACAGTCCCTGCTGGCACCGAAGCCGAGCTCCTGGCCACGTCAGGCCCACCGTGGGCTCCTGAGCGCCGGGAGCTGCCGTGGCATCCCTGCTCGTTAGCTCCCGGCCCCGCCAGCCGGCTAACGAGGCCGGAGCTGACAGAGGAGGATTACCCGCTCCCAGGAAGCCGGCGTGATTGTGTTTACTCCAGAACCTGGGCCGATTTACTTGTCGGTGCGCATCATTAATCTTCTTCTACAATCCCTTCCCCATCTGCTCCCACTTTTTAATGAACTGCCACTTGCCACACTCAATAAAATCAACGCTTTCCCGGGATCGCAGCAAGAGGGGAAGCAAGAGGCAAGGCAGGGAGGGAGGGATGGAGATAAAGAGATGCACTTTGCTTTGGGAAGGTGTTTTCTCATCTACATGGGCAAACAGAGCGCAGCAGCTCTCCCTGAGACTCTTTTGGCTGCCTTGCCCCGAGCCAGTCACAAATAACCACATCAGACTGTGCCGAACGCGAGCCGTACAATGCCGAGTGTCAGCCCAAGTTTGATCCCAGCTCTGCTGTTCTACACAATTATTTTCAGCGCATCAATACTGCAGGCGGCACCGAGATTGTAGTTTTCCAGCTTGCTGGCAGCTCTGGGGATTCATCCGATATCAGGCTATTACCTTCTGATTACTTTCCTTGGCAGCCAACCCGTTTGGAGCTGGCAAATAAACAATAGGGAAGAGTGTGATGGGGAGCTTAGCTTTCAAATTACACTTTTCAATCATTTGTCACACCAAAGGTATAATGAGTGTTTCATACAAAACTCAAAAGGCTGCGGGGCTGGTGGGGGGGCTTCATTTAATGTGGAGGCCGCCGGGTTTGGGTGGAGCTCAGAAACTTCATTTCCATTTCTCGGGATTTTTGTTTGTGGACGCAGCCAGCCCAGCTGGACAGGACCTGTTGGAAAAGCTCTGTGTTGGGGAAAAGAGCCAGAAAGCTCAGGGAAGGAGAAGGACAGGACAGATGCCATCCCAACACACCTGCAGGGACCTCCCTGTCCCCAGAGACGGCGAGGATCGCTGCACTTGCACTGATCCCTAAGCATTTGTTCTTCAACATTACTCGGGATCAGAGAATCTCATGGTAATGTGGGTCTAACGTAGAAATCCATATGAGCCATTGGATACTAATTAAATGCCATCATTCTATTGATATTCTCTCTGTTTATTGCTCGCTGCAATTAGTGCCGAGCCCTCACTGCCAGGGCACTGCCCCTCGCACGGAGCATCCCCTGCCCCTTCCCACCTCCCGCCCTGCGCCAAGTTTCCTGCGGCAGACTCGGAGAAGAAGCTGCTTTGGGAGTCAGGGAGCTGCTGCCTCACCCTCAGCATCCTCCCCCAAGCTGTTTCAGCCCTGTCTCCCCCTCAGGCTCGCAGTCCCACTGCCCACATGTCAGACGAGAGCAAGGAATAGAAATCGCTCCTTAAAGTTCACAACCCGTCACTCTGGCTTTCAGAAATACAAGCAAAAATGGCAAAGCAGTAGGGGGAAAATCCATTTCTTTCGAGATGATCTTTCCCTGGAACATGTCCTGTTGATCTGCAGTCAGGGAAAGGCGAGTGTGTTTGTCTGAGATAGAGGAATCAGATCTGTCTGAACTCTCCTCTGCTCCAAACTCCCCCCTTCAAAAGAGCTTGTATAAAAAGAAAAGCCTTGAGAGAGCAATCTCTCCTGTTCCAAGACCTTTCCTTTGGGAACGTGCCCCCCGAGGGAGGACCAGCCCTCCTGTCCCTCTCCTGTGCCATGGCTCCGGCTGGATGCATGCGGCAGCAGCCGCGGCAGTGCGGGCAGGACCAGGCTCTCTCCGGCTGGACCAGGCTCTCTCCGGCTGGATTTGGGGCGATGCTGTGACTCCAAAGGCGCGGGGGCCACACGAGGGACTGCAGTGACCTGTTGCGTCCCCCCGCGCGGCTGAGCCGAGCACCTGGCTGGAGGCCACCCCTGTAGGAGGTATTCCTACAGGGATCAAAGGACTTTGCAGGGACATCTCTGGCTGCCGCGGCTCCTGGGGTCCCAGCACAGCAGGGTGGGACAGAGACAGCCCGCAGGGCCAGCACTCACAGCATCCTCGTCACCGCAGTGTCACCAGCAGTGCGGGGACACGGCCAGTCCCGGCCTGGCTGCCATCGGGGGGGCCCGGGGGCATGGCGGAGCCCTGCGGGTCTTACCAGAGCCCTCCGCTAATGGCCGCGGCGTGGGGCGAGCGGCTGGCGGGGCTGCGGGTCCTGCGCCGGTGCAGCAGTGCCACCTCCCGTCCACGCCGCGGGGACAGCCCGGGGCTCGCCCACCCTCTGCGAGTGTCCCCCCAGGGCTCTGCGGCCCTGCCGGGGGTGCGCTGTGCCCGGGACACCCTCCCAGCACGGGCCAGGCCGCACCCGCTACCTGCGGGGCTTTGGTGGCCAGCGCTGCTGCCCGAGGAAAGGGGACCCTGCCACGCGGCTCCCCACTAGCAGGAGAAACTGGAGAAGAATAAACACTTCGTCGAAAAGAAAGGGAAAAACCAGCAGCGTGACCTATAAACATCTGCTCCTGTTCCCTCCAGTTCCTGCAGAGAGAGAAGCCAGAGATATTTCAGGCTGCTCGTACATCTGGAAAGGGGTTTGGGGTTTGCTTGCTTCCCCCACCCCCAGTCACTCTTCCAGGCTGGAAGAAGCGAAAAGCCCCGCAGAAAGGATTAGAGTTAAACCTCCCTGTCATTATCCCGAGGCAGTGTCCCTAAATGCTCACCCTGAGTGGGGTGTGCCGTGGGGACACCTGCTGCGGGAGGGTCTAGAAGGACTCCGAGCCCCTTCCTAGCCCTGGGGAGCCCCAGTGTGGCGAGAGGACAGGCAGACAGGCACCGCAGGGCTCCTGTCCGGGGGCTGAGCCTGCTCCTGCCCCCACAGCTGCGACCGCAGCCAGCAATAAAGAAATAAACCCTGTACGTTCACGTTTGCTCTCCTGCTGCCCGGATTCCCAACAGGATGAGCAGCTTTCCGAAGGCAGCCCCCGCGGGAGACCACCCCGCCTCGGGGGAGCAGCCCGGGGGCTCCCCAGGGCCGTCAGATCAGCCAGGGTGCCCTGGAGTGGTCCTGGGTGCTCAGCCCCGAGTTCCGGGGGAATTTCTCTGGAGAGAAGGTGCTGCAAAGTCCTGCCTTCCCTTCGGCCGGGTGCAAGCGATGCTCTCCAAGGGACGATGCGGTGGCCGGATGAAGAAAGGTGCGGGAGAACTGGGAAAGGCAGTGAGGAACAAAACCCAACCGGTGAACAGCATCGGGAAATCCCGCTGGGAGCTCAGGAGAGGAGCGGGAAGCGGTTGGTGTAACCTTGGAGACGGAGACAAGGAGCCCGAAGCGGAGGGAGCGCAGTGCCGGGGCGGGCGGCAGCTGAGCACCGGGAGGGGAACATCGCGGAGGGGCTCGGCAGGGAGGGGAGGGAGCTGCTTCCCAAAGCTGGACAGATGTCCGGGAATGGAGCCCGTGGAGGGCCTGGAGTGGCACAAAGCTGTTCTGCCGAGAACCCGTGTCAGGGAGGGGGAGCAGGAGGGTGAGGCAGGTGAGACAGCGGGAGAGAGAAGCGAGGTGGGAGGATGAAGGGAGAGAAGCAGGGAGGAGGTGGTGGTGCAGGAGCAAGAGAAGAGATCGGATAGGAAACACGGAAGAGCACAGATAAAAGCTGTACCCAGGCTGCTCCGGCCGCCACGCCACAGCTAGAACTGCCCTTCTTGTGGAACGGTGTCCGCCTGGATAAATGCTGTGCATCCTCCAGAGGAAGGAGTGGCTGCAGTTCCCTTGGAACTTGGGCCGGCTTCTGCTTCTTTTCCTTTCCATCCACCCCATCCCACTCCTTCTTTGCTCTTTGCTTTGGCTCAAAGCTCCAGATTCCCTCCTGCCAGGCCTCCAGCTCGGCGTGAACTGGGCACAGCCACATTGCTCTTCCCTGAAGGTAGCAGGAACTGCCCAGGCACTTCCCACCAGCCGGGCAAGGGACACCTCGGGTAACACAGGGCATCAAACAGCTGCAATTAGCTCTGATCTTAATTACACACAATACTGATGAGCTCATCAATTTAATCTAATTAGTCTGCAGAGCTCAATTGCCTGTCCTTTTTTCTTAAATAATGCGCTATATAAGCTTATTATCCCTTTGGATACAACCTGTTTGCTCCCTCGATCAGCAGTCAGCCGCATGCTCCTGTGGCACCTGTCACTGTCACCTCTGCATCGCTCTGGTCCCTGAGGAGGGGAAGGTGCTTACCCAAGGGGCTGCATCCCCACACCATCCAGGCTCCGGAAATCCCACCAGCTCTGGACACAGATGTCACACCCAGGGATCCCAGCGAGGCCCCAGTGCCTCAGCCTCACCCCCGGAACCTGCCCTGGCCCTGTCCCTGAGCAGGGATCAATGAAATCCCCTAAAAGCTCATAACTCGGAGGTAATTATAAGAAGCATCAATTACCCAGCGATGCAGGTTTCATGAATTCAATTAATTTGCATAGTGATCGATTGAGGCAGGGCCCCCGGGGCCCCGGGGAAGGGAGGACATTGTTCTGCACACCATTGATTCCACAATGTAAAACCAAAGCGCTCTCCCCTCATTCAGAGCTGCTCATTCAGCCATATTAACTTTCAGATCATTTATTTTTGTACGTCTTTCAACTCTGTTTGTTGCTATCACACAAATGCAGAGTATTACATTGTAGAGAATAATTGAATCAATACAGTCATGGTGCTCTGGGTCTCCCAGGCCCGCAGGAGCGCAGGAGCTGGCGGGAGCCCGCGCGCAGCCGGGGAGGGCTTGTTTTAACCTTTCCAGTTATTAAAACGCCCGTCTGGCTCTGGATTAACTTTCTGCACCGCGTGGTTGTTATTGTTTCGCCGGGATCGGAGCGGGAGGTGCCGGCGCCGGGAGGAATCCGCAGAGAGGCTGCTCCCGCTCCCCGAGCATCCCGAGGCTCCGTGTCGGGGTGCAGACCCGGCCGAGCCCTCCTTCCCCTCACCGTCCTTCTCCATTGCAGGCGGCCACACGCAAATAAGGGCCTGGGAGAGAGGAAGAAGCCCCTTGAAATGAAAAGCCACCGCATAAAGGAAGAATCCTTCAGATTGAAATGGCTCTGAAAAGAGACGGGTTTTAATTCCGCCTCCCCTCCCACTGGGATATTAGACAGCTAAATAGCAGCGCGCCTGTTTCCTTCAGATAACCGGCTCCCAATGAGCACCGTAATTGTCCCCGGCCCCTCGCCGGTGCCGCGCGGAGCAGGTCATTTAGCGCCCGGCACACGCAGCTAAACACAAATCCATTTTCCAAGGGAAATTTCTATTCTTATCTGGGCTCTGCAAGAGGGTCGCACGCGGCCCCTGTTAATTGAAGCTTTGATGTTTGTTGGAGGAGGCCTCTGATCAGCTCCGCCAAGGGCTGAGCCGGCGCCTGCGCCAGGCACTGCTGGGACGGCCACACCGCGAAGGGAACCCTGCTACAGAAGGAGGCAGCACGTCCACTCCGCCTCGGTGATGAAGCTGAGATGCCCCAGGGCCACCTGCCCTCAGCCCCTGGCTGGTGGCCCAGGCACACCCCGGTGTCCGCCCAGGGCGCTTCCCGTGATCCGGTGTTTTCTGAGTGCTTTGGCTCGTTTGCTGCAATATCCTCCAGCAAATCAAGCATCCCCTTCTTGGGATGTTTTCAATCTGTTTTATGTTGATTTTAATTAAAGAATTTGAAACTGAACAAACAGTTCGTAGCAGGTGGCCATACGAGTGTGAAATAAGCAAACTGTTCTCTCTGCCACAAACCCCACCAGTAAATTCCTTCAAATTAATCCCAGCCTCTGAGAGACCGTGGGCTCTGTCTGAAGCAAGCCGGGCTCTGCTGTTCTCCAAATATTTGCCTTCATCCCGGTGCCAGGAGCTGGGGAGCAGAGATGGACAGAAACCATGTCCTCGGCAGGGATGCTGTCCACCCACCTTCACTCCCCGAGGGCAGGAGGGTGGATTTCCCGCTGGGAAAATGCTGCACCACAGTTTTGGGAGTGGCTCTTGGAGGCTGGCTGCACTCTAACGCCACCAGCACGAATTGTAGCCAACACGAACCCATCCTAATCCTCCTGCTCCTCCAGGGCAGCACTTTCTGCCCAAGCATCCCTGCTCTGCTCCAGGACCATCCTCGGCAGCCAGGAGCTCCTGCCGTGACCTTGACGGAACAGAAGGAAGGGTCCCTGCCCAGGTAACAGTCTCTGCATATTGATGGCCCCCAGGGAAGGCAGAGGCGAAGCACAGATGCCCACAAGCTTTTCTTCTTGCAAGGCTGTGCCAGAGATAGCGAGGGGAGAGGAAAAGCGAGGGAGAAGAAACGCACACACACTCCCCTTCATCTCACACTCCTGCCCTCGCTCACAAACCTTACCAGCATCTCTAAGAGATCACGTTTTGCCCTCTGGTAATGCCAGCAGAGAGGAGCTACCAGCCCTGTTGACGTCCCGGGTTCCATTTCCTGGCCCAGAGGTACCCAGGGTGCAGGGGCACCTCAAACCATTTGCATCTTCCTCCTGCTTCCCACCTCAGCCACTCTTCCCACCGCTCCAAGCACAGCCAGGGAATGAACAGATTCCCTGTCACTCACTGTCCCCTACCCCAGCTTTTGGTTCCGACACCATTTCGGGGCGGGAAGAAGCTCTCACCTCACCCCAGACAAGGAGCCACCGGGCAGGAGGCCACCAGCTCCCCACTCCTTTCCTGGCTCAGACTCTTGCACCAAGCCCTTTTCCCCCTGCAATGCTCAGAGCATGTCTGACATCCCACCTTTCCCATCTGCCCTCCACGGTGACCCAGAGCTGGGAGCTGTGCTCCCGGGAGCCTGTGTGCGCCCACGCCAGCCGAGCTACCCGGATAATCACAGCATGTTCCACTTCCCTGGGATTACCGACAGTTTTCCTTCCCTTCCCCTCAATAAATATGGATGCACAGCTGCTGCTAAACAGAACCAGCAGCAATAAAGAGGGGCAGCCTGCAAGGCGCTGCTCCCTCCCTCCCTCCGTGTGCTCCCTGCGCTGCTGCTGTCCCAGATTCAGGCTGGAGGCGAGGGGGTGGATTGGGATTTTTCTCCACAAACACCACAGTCAGGTGTCTGTGAAGACAAAATAATGCTAACAAACACCTGGGGAAGAAGATGGGATTTAATAGAAAATGAGGCAGCACAGCTTCTCCTGCAGCCTCGCCCCAGAGCCGGGAAGGAAGCGTCGAGATTGAAGAGTTGAACACTTCCCGTGAAGGCACCACGGGAATGCCACATCCCAATGCTTCCTCCCGGCCTTTAAAGGAAAGGATATGCTCTGCTCCATTTATTAATCTCCTAATCACTAAATTAATTTCCATCTCAGTTACAGCACGCTCGGAGTCTATTAGTAAATCCTGGCCTGGCTGCTTGGCAACTTTTGTTGTAAGATTCCTATTAGATCACGTTTCAAACCGGCGGAGATGGAGCAGTTATTATCTTAATAAGTCCAACATTAAAGGCACTGCAGTGGGGATGGGAGCACTCCTGCTGCTCGCAGCCCTGCACCCCGGCACGCACAGCACACCTGGATGGATCCCACTCCTCCCACCTGTGGAGAGCCCACCCTGCACCCCGGGGCTGGCTCCGTGCCCTGTCGTCCCGCTGTGGACCAGAGCTGGTATCCTGCTGGGCTTCATTCCAGAGTCTGAGGCTGTCATTCCGTGGAGGAACAACCAGAAATGTTTTGCTCGCTCATCTGTGACTTGATTTTTGCCCAACCCGTGGCACAATCCCTGTAGGGGCAGAAGGGGGCACGGGCAGCGGGGCACTGGGCACCGAGAGCTGTGCAGGGGCTCAGGGCCAGCACAGGGGGACACCGGCAGCACAGGGGCATGGGCAGGCACCGTGTGCCCCCCGAGCCGGGCAGGAGGCTGTGCCAGCTCTGCAGCTTGCCCGCGCCAGCCGCCCCTCTCCCCCCGCGCCGCCGCGCCGCACGCTGCCTCCTCCGGCTCATTGGCGTGAAATTTAATTTGCAGCAATCAGCTGGAGGTGAGGCAGGCGCTGAATTAGCTCGACGTGGTGCTCTCGCCTCCGCCCAGGCCCCCTCCCCGGCCGGCAGGCAGAGGCATGTGGTGCCTGCCTGTCCCCCCAGCCCAGGGCATCCCCACAGGGTCACCCAGCCGGGGGCTCGGGATCAGCCCAGCTCCGGATCCACGAGCGCCGCCGAGGGTGAGTTATGGCGTGGCTGGATGCTCACATATTCTGATAAGGAAGAATAATAACTTGTCAAAGATATATATGATATGTGTTTTCTTTCCAGACAGAATATATATTGGGATAATTCATCAACTGGGCCTGGCACTGGCCAGGAGAGAGAAGGAAGAGAAAAAGAAACTCAATAAAAAGAAGTCAAGGCAGAAAAACCCCTTGCTGTCTCCCTGCAGGATCCCTCGGCTCTGAGCCGTGTCTGGCAGGGACTCCTCGGCTGCTCCACTGGAATCTGGACTGCATCCACGGGGATGGTGTGCCATGATCACCACGGAGTGCTGGAGTCAGCCACGTCCCCAGCCACGCTCCGGCTGTGAAGGGGAGTAAACTGTGAGTGAGAGAAACACTGGTTTGGGCCAGGGAGAAAACCTAAGCACCAGCAGCCCCAACTCACCCAGCTGCTGCCAAACCCTCCCAGCACATCCCTCCTGAGGAGGAGTGTGGCACAAACACCGGGACACAGAGGGATGAAGGCTGGCACATCCCAAACCAGCACACCCAGCGACTGTGGGAAGATGCAGAAGGGGTTTGTAAAGTGATTTGTCAAGTGACAAGCAGAAATATATTACCAATTTAGGCCTGTGATTTGCCTGAAACTTTTTTATCCTTGAGATGTTGTTGAACAGATTAAAGTGTCGGCTTTGATCCATGCATTTGGATGGAAACATAAATATTGCTGGCTCTTCTCCTCCCTGCCAGCACCTGCCCAGGGGTGCTGCCCGGCCATGCCCACCCTCATCCCACATCCCTCCATCCCAGCACCAAGGCAACAGCCCCAGGAATGCCAGGAGAGCAGGGCAAGGCCTGGAATTACACTGACATTTCATTTAGTAGGAGTTTGGCTGGACCTGCCAAGGTTTTAATGCTGGTGTAGAGCACGGGCTCGGCTGGAGAGCGCGGGGAGGATTTTGGATGCACATCCCAGGTGCAGGATGTGCCACTGGGGCAGTCCCACCCCCGCAGCCACATCAGCCACGGCACCAGCCAAGCACCTGCTCCTGGAGCAGTGAGCAGAGATCACTGGTCTGGGTAATTTCCTGATGCAGAAATATGCAGCATCATTCCATTTCCAGGCAGGGAAACAAATGAGTCTCTGCTTGCTACCCTCTCCTGCTTTCCCCTCCTTCCCACCCTCATTTGATCCCACTCCATGTGGCAACATCAAACGAGCGTTGAATATTTTAGCTCCTGTAAAATATTTATATTATAACGCACGGAAGGAAATCGGTCGCTTCCAGGCCATGTAAACATATGCCTGGGAACAGCTGGATCCCTGGCAGCGCCGGGAGAGGACAGGGCTGCACAGCTGCTGCATTCCCAGGTATTTAAAGCCCAGAGAAGCTGGAGCACCACGTGCAGGCCAGGGCAGGGAGGACCAGGATCTTGAAGCCCAAACCTCTGCCCATGGCTGCCCAACCCTGACCTTAACACTCCCCCCCAGGCAGCTCCTCTGCCCTGTCCTGGAGAAGGGTGGGCAAGGGGGATGCTCTGAACCCCCAGGGGAGCGGGGGGAGGGCGAGGGCCTGCCCTTTGCCCAGTGACTGGAGATTAATTGAGGCCTGCCATTAAAATGTCACCGAGAAAATTATTAAGTTAAGGTAAACCACTTGCACCAGTCAAAAGCAAAGGCAATCAGTCCCAGGCATGTCCCCCTAGGAAATTATGTGGAGTAATTAATCAAAAAGCTAATGAGAAATGTGTTTTCTTTCCCAGCCTAACACCACATCATATTCTTATTAGCCAAGGTTATTACAATAGTAATCATGCATGCTCCGAGTTCAGATTGGGTTTTTTGCTCCACTGCCACCAATTTAGAAAGCCATTAATGGGAAAGATAAACCCCGATACACAAACCAGCCCTTTGTGTTTGTGTGCCCACGGGTGCTCCTGGCCACACACAGCCTGTGCCCAGTGTCACACATTCCCTGTCCCCCCAGCCCTGCCCCAACCAGGGATCTGCTGGATCCCCTGGTGCCCTGCTCTGCTCTCCCAGCCTTTCCCAGCATGGAAATCAACACCCAAACTCCAGCTGATGTTCTCAATGCACACTGAGAGGGGTTAGGGAGACAGGGAATGGTGTGATTTGTGAGCACCCTGTTCTGGCACTGCTCATCCCTCCTCCAGATCTATTCCTGCTTATTCAGATGCCCGGAAGGACCCAAGTAATTCCATAAATCTGGCTGCAAGCAGGTAATCTGCTGCTACAACAGGTTCCCCCTGGGCCCAGCTCAGAGCACAGCCACCTGCCAATCTCAGCAGCCCTAAAATGCACCGTCAGCAGCCGGCGCAGAGAAACCAGCCCTGCTTGATATTCAGCATTAAATAATTCAGCCCCCACAGAGAGACGGGGGAGAAGAATGAGCCTGACAAAAAATATAAAGATTTCCTATGCCCTGTTAAAAATGCATTGACCTGATTAGCTCACTGGCAGGATGCTGAGCCACGCCAGAGCCGAGCAGGGAATCCCAGTCTGCAGTGACAGTGGCACAGAGAGGACCTTGGCAGGCAAATCCCACTCTCGAGAGTGCAGCAGCACCTTCTCTGCTTTTTTTGTGTGCGTGTTTTCTTGCTAAATCTATTTTCCTTGCTTGCACACATGTGACACGTGGGAGATGTTGCTGCAGGAGGGCCTTTCCTTCACAGAACCACAGAATCATTGCGGTTGGAAAAGACCTCCACAATCATCAAGTCCAACCTTTGAGCGATCACCACGTTACCAACCAGAGCAGAGCACTGAGCACCACGTCCTGCTGTTGCATGTCCTTGGCCAGGCACATCCCACACCTCCCCTGTGCAGCCCTGGCAGCTCCCTCGGGGCTCTGTGGGCATGAGCCAGGAGGTCAGAGCCCCACACCTGCCCCCAGGGACCCTGCCCTGCCCCGAGCAGCCAGCCCTGAGCCCTCTGCCTGCCACGCCGCTGAGGAATCCCCACAGCCTCCCATGGATGTTTGGCAGCTCCGGCTTTGATGTGTGGATTAATGAGAACTGACACCGCCGGAGCAGAGCCTTCAGAAGCCCAAAGGCAGGGCCCGGGGCAAGACTGGAGGGGACGAGGCTCTCTGAGAGCTCCCTTTGATTGCTCCGTGCTCGTGGGGCCGCAGCTGCGACTCTCGGGGTGCTGGCAGGCACGGCCAGGCTGCCCAGGGCTGCGGGGCTTCAGCGGGACACGGGGCTGTGCCCGGAGCCCTGGCTGGTCCCGCTGGATGGGCACTGTCCCTGGGGCTGGATTCACAGCCTGGCACAGCCACCCGAGCGGGGATGGCCCATGGGAGCCACCCGAGGCTGCTCCCTCCTCGCCGCCCACCCGCGGCACAGGTGAAGGGCACAGGTGAAGGGCACAGGCACTCACCTGTGGCACTGGAGATCTGCTGGCCAAGAAGAGATGTGGCATTCCCACATCCTCATTCTGCCTGGAATGGGCCTCTCCTCCACGCTGGGGACCTCCAGAGCCGCACCTGAGCAGGGCTGGGGGTGGCCAAAGTCCCGACACAGCTCCAGGAGAGAAAACAACCACATCACCATCCACGCACCCCGGAGAGCTGCTGCACTGTAACAAACTCCCTCCTAATCCTCTAACTGAACAACCTCCAGGCATAAACCTCGCTGGGATCCCAACAGGAGCACAGCCGGGGGCGAGGAGCTGTTTGTGCAGAGGGAGGATGAGGAAGGAGCTCTAATTCCTGCTGCAGTGGGATCCCTGCTGCCAGCATTGCTCCCCAGGGCTCTCCCAGTCCCCCATCCGTGGCCTCATCACAAGGGGATCCCTCGGGAGGGTGGGCAGAGCCCCGAGTGCTGCAGCGCTCAGAGCTGGGCCCTCTTTGCCTTCAGCTCTTTAGGAAAAAACCCATTAGCTGCTAATTACACAGGGGCCAAAGCACTGCCGGGTTATTACGGCTGCAAAGCACTCCACAACTATAATGTGGAATTCCTGCTGCAGGGTGTTTACTGGTGGAGCAACACCTGATTTACAGCAGGGCACTGGCGCCCAGAGGTGCCCACAGGCAGAGGGTCCTGCCCTGAGCCAGCACTGCCTCACCCCCAGGAGCGGCCGAGGTCACCAGGGCTGTGGCCATGGCCATCCCCAGAGCTGCTGAGCCCGTGGGCATCGCTCCTGCCAGCCCTGCCATCCCTGAGGGGATCAGGCTCTGGGCACTGCCATCCTCACCTCCACCCCACGGGAGCTGCGGCCGCAGCATCGGGCAGCCTTGGCTGATGGAGTTCTAATTCCTGAAGTTCCTCCAAAATGAATATGGATGCACATCTGCCTCCGCTTAGGTGTAACAAATTGGGAGAGATTGTGTTAAATTATGCCGAAACCGTGTCCACTGCCAGCATCCCAACTATCCCGGGCACGGAGCGGTCGTGGCCTGGAGCTGCCGGAATCTTCCACGGGCTGGAGGAAAGAAATGCTGCAGAGTTTTAATTCTTTATCAGTTTAGTGTAGCGAGGGTCTTCTGCAGCTCCTAGGGAGGACAAGCAGACGCTTAGGGAGACCCCAGTCCATGCTGGGGACACGGTGCTGTCCCCTGGGGTGGCCGCAGGGACACAGGGAGCTTCCCACGCTCCGAGTGTGCAGCCGAGCGTGGCTGAACCATGAGCCCCATTACCCAGGGCCTTGCTCTACCCGCCAGATAACGCATCTAAAACATGTTTATTTCCATCCAGGCTGCTTCTCAATTTGATTATTTATCTCCCGTTTAGCCTCTGACAGATCAAAGGCTCGGCGGAGGGGAAGCGGAGCTGGGCTGCGCATGAAAATGAGCCTTGATACATAATTAATTAACATAAAACAGTTTCATTAGGAGATGGTGTTACATGGCTGTTTGTCTTAAAAATTTAAGCTGTGTAAAGAGCACGAGGGAAAACACACCTCCCTTTCCCAGTGCTGCCCATCCCGACCTGGCCTGGCTCCCGGGAGGGGCTGGAGCATGGCCCCCTCTCCCTGAATCGCCTGCGATGTCTCCTAGCCTTGATTATTAATCTGTTTTTAATTCTATTAAGAGATAGCCAGGAGAAAGAGTATCAATTTTAGATTAACAAGGTTATTAGCACTTAATTATGTGAGGTGTCTTTGTAATTGAAAAGGAAAAGAGGAAGCGCCATAAATATCCCGGCCCCCGAGCTCTTGGGGGTTTGCGGGTGGCTCTTTATTCACGAGGCTGTGGAACCATAAATATTAAATATCTGGTGAAAAAAATTACAAGGCAGAGAGAGGATGCCCTCTGGATATTCCGGCGCCGAATGTTCTTGCATTTACAAATATTCATTAACTGGGATCTGCAAAGTTATTTCCACCAAGACTCGGTGAAGGAGGAAGAGAGAGAGAGGTTATTGAAAAAAAATAGAGTCTAGAGTAAATATTGTTAGTAATTTTTATCTCTGCGTGTCCCTAATTATTCCATAATTAGGGAAAGTGCACATATGCATATACAATCGCTAACCTGCCAGTCTCGGGGATTCTCGTTCCCAGCCCCGCTGTGGGATGGAGTCGCCAGGGAAAACTCTTCTCCCCAAAAAGCACAGGGGCTGTCTGTTCCCTGGGGCACCCCCTGTGCCCCCATGCCCAGGTGCTCCGTGCTGGAAGCCTGGCACGATTTAGGGAGCCAGCAGCTCTGCCGAGCACCCGCGACCTGGAGCTGCTGCCGGTTAGAGAGACATTAAATGACAAATCTCAGGCTCTTTTTAATTAAAAAATAATAGAACTCAGCAGGAAATGGAGCAATAACACAACGCTGCCAAAACCCACTTTGCTGGAGCTGTTAAAAAAACAACAGCCAAGAGGCAGGTGGGGGGAGAGGCCACATTCACCTTCGTGGGGACAGGGGACAGGACAGGCAGGGGTGGCCGAGGGTCCCTCCCAGGACCACCCTTCCCGCCAGCCCCACTCCCATGGGCACAGGGCTCCCGGGGACAGCCGCTGTCACACCCCAGGAATTAAGCTCTTAATCTAAACTAAACACATTACCATGAGCTCATCAACAAAAATCTAATTACTCTGCACGAGGCCAGGCTTAATTGCTCGTCCTTGACACGAGCAGTGCCTATGGAAGCCCAGGAGCCAGCGAGAGCCTGGGACTGGAATTATCCTGCTCCCTGGCAAAAATGTGAAAGGAAAACGGGGAAAATGCAGCTGTGTAATTAGCAGTGGAACACCAGAGAGATCAGCTCAGTAATTGTAGGGGAGAGCTCCGAGGGTCATTAGCAGGTACAGGGAGCTCTGCTGGGATGCCCTGACAGGCTCCAGAGGGGGACACAGGCAGAGCTCGGCAGGAGCACAGCGACTCCAGAAAGGAGGGAAGTGGCTGAAACTCAGCTTTTCTCACAGTAAAGACAAGAGCTGGAGCAGACTCCGAGCCCGGCCCGGCCTCCCCCAAGCACCACTGGGCTCCTCGTTTGCTGATCCCACTAATGAGGAAATCGGGATGCAGGAGGTGGCTGAGCCCCGCTGCCTCCCCCGCACGCTCCTCCCCGACTTATCACCAGTCACAGGATGTTTACAATAATTTTTAATTTGCGCAATTATTAATCATTTTTCTATCTGTCTCATTTGCATAATAATTACTCTGCTCGCTGTTTGCCATGACTGTGAATGACAGTGGTTTAAATTAAATTAAGATTTTAATATTCATTTTTTTGGGTTAAAGCTAATCAAAGTTGCTGCTCGATGCCAAGACCGGGGCTCTGCCCTTCCAGAACCACTAATGAAGAGATCCAGTCCCGGTGTCACTGCTCCATCTCCATCACCCTGCTCATCCCAGAGGATCCCGCAGCCTTTTCCAATTGCTTTGCTGCCAGAACTGCAGACAAGGCCACTGCTGGGACAGGAGACGTGGGAGGCAGAACAAGGCACATTGACTCCCTTCTGACTCCCTTCTCCCCAGGCAGCACACAGGGATGGGAGCAGGGAGGGAGGTGTTCATCACCTGAGCCTCCTCATACCCTCACAGGTATCTCCTAAAAATAAAGTATCTGGTAATGAACAAATAACAGATATATAAATCCAGCACTGTGATGAATGAGGAGGTCCCCAGGGTAGAACCTCTAAAATTTTAAAACCCCAGCCTTCAAAATCAGCTGCAAGAGAAGCATCTGATGCTGTTTTCAGGTGCTAAGCACAACATTTTGTTTAGTACCAGCATTTAAAAGTGCTTTGCCTCCTTAAGAGCAGCTTACAGTCCCAACTGTGACATGAGGCAGCTGCTGGCATCTGTGGCTCTGCGAGAGCAGCCACTGTCACCAAGCAGGTGAGGAAGGTACCAGCATCCAGCTCTGCTCACGAGGGCAAATCCAATCATTCCACAGCAGGTTCTCTACATCTCCAGCAGCACTCAGATTAAGTGAGAGCAAAACCGAGTGTGTCAAGTGGAACTGCACTTGTGGAGGCTGCAGCTGCCTCGGGTTACAGGGGGAAGCGAAACGGGGCCTTGGTGACAGAAAGGGGAAGGGCTGGAAGAGCAGGCTGGAAATGGGGGTGCCCCCTCCCACCATCACCCCCCTCCCCAAGCACCTCCCTGCCCAGCAGGTCCAACAGGGCTGGGAATGGTTCACCCACGCTGGAAAAATCACCACCACACAGAATGGAGTAAAAAAAGAAAGGTGTTATTTACAGGTGAACACACCGATTCCAGGATTGCTGGAAACATTACAGGGATACAAAACAGGGAAGTCCCAAGAGTGTGGCACTCCAGAGCAGACCTTGCTGCTGTCCCTCCCACCCACAGCCCCCCCAGCACTGGAGAATCCCTGAAAAGAGCGATGCTGCCCTGCCCCTGCCCACTGCTGCAGCCAAGGCATCTCCATGGAAACTGCTGCCTGCATCTCATCCCTGCTCCCCGGGACCTCAACAAGAACAACGGTATTTATTTCCTCAAGTGCTTTCTGGCACACGGGGATTAGGGGAAGCTCTGCCCGGCCCCCAGCTCTGAGACTGACAAATCTGAGCACAGAAGGGTTGTTACACCTCCCACTGGAGCGAGCCCAAGGCAGCAGTGCCGAGATCAGCACCAAATCCAGAGGGGTCTGGCGGGAGGAGACCAACTGCTCCAAACTATCAGAGAAGCAATTCCAGGTCTTAAGTCCTAATTCTCCACTCATTTACTTCCACTAGAAATGGACCCCTGAAGAATTGCTGAGGCTCCTGAAGATCTTGGTGCCCAATGCAGCATTGCAGGTTGCTCTCCCAGTGCCAGAACATTCCCTGCTCAGTTTCCTGTTTGAACAGGGCCAGGAGAAGCTGAGTTTGAACTTCCTGCACGTTGGTGACTCTGGGACCTACAGGGCACAGTAACTACATAAACTTAACAGAAGTTCAAAGTTAAACTTAACCTGAGGTCTGGAGCAGACCAACCCACTGCATGAGAGTAACTCTCCAAGCCCAAGCGTTCAGCAGATTTTCACCTGAGATTCAGGACACCTGAAGACTTGGAACTGCCCTCAGAGGTCACAGCATTTGGCATAGAACAAAAGTTAGTTCGAAAACAAATGAGAAACCAGTGTCCTCCCCAGAGAGCTGGAAGCTCTGGCTGACAGGGAGACCCAGCCTTGCCTCTCAGAAGACAGTCCAGTGGGATACTGAATGCCAAGGACAGTTCCAGGGAGAGGAGGCCATTCCTCATGGCTCTGGCAGCAGGTGGTGTCTGTGGGTCACTCCAGGAGCTCTCACCTACATGTCCTCGACGCTCCACTTGTAGGCGAGCTCCTGCACTGCCTTCTTGTTGGCAATGCGGGCGAAGCGCTGCTGCTCAAACCCGTTGGACCTGCAAAGGGACACCCAGTGACAGGAGCTCTTCTGAAGCCACAAAACTTGCTAGAAACACTACAAGTTTTCCACTCATTTACTCTGGCTCAGTTTCCACCTGGATCCGTGGTTACCAACAGCTGATGCCTCTGAAATCCTTCACATCCCCTTGTCCCTTCTGTTTCATCACCCATTTATAAGTTAATCCAACTGCCAACACAACCTCACTCATCCCATACCTGGGAACCTCTACACTGTGAACTCCCTGAAGCAAAACCCTTTTATCTTTACTGCTATTCCAACAAGAACAAGTACCTGTCCACACCATCCCAGCGATGCCCGGGCCAGATGTTAAACCTGTTGAGTGGAGGTGCTGGTCCCTTGTACCTGGGTTTTTCTGGAACAGAAAGAGCAGAACAGCCGTTTTCAGCACGGCCAGGTGGTCACATCCACACCCATCCAGGAGGTGTCTGCAGGTGGATACGGGCAGAGAGCACAGAGTGCTCCTGACAGCTACAGCTCCCAAAGGCTCACTTTGGCACACCGCTGAGTTCTCAGTCACCAGGCCCTGCTGTCCCAGCTAACAACTCATGGTAACTGTTACTGGTAACGGGCTGGGAACTCCAGAGACTCCAGGAAGCCCCCAGGACTGCGCTGCTCCAGCAGCCTTTGGCTATTTACTGAACAGCAGCAGCATCTCTGCAGTGCTGAGGCCTCAAACCACACACAGGTGTCATTCCAGAGCCAAACCTTTCTCCTTGCTCTCCTTGGCCTTCCTTTTCTTGATGAGAGCAGCCATGGGGTCTCCTTCCCTCTCCTGTTCCCTCAGCATTCGATCCAGGTCCTGGTCATCGATGTAACGAGCCAAGGGCTTCTGCATCTCCTTGATTGCATCCTCCACATTCTGCTGCTGCTGCCTCTCCTGTGCCAGCCTGGAAAGCACCGAGTGTCACCCAAACCCAAGCCATCATTCCCTGGCACTTGTTCAGTTTGCAGGATGGGTCACACCCCTGAACTCCTGCTGCCTGTGCAGCATTCCCAATGCACCTCCAGCAAAAGTGGGGGTTTTAAGATATGTGGAACATGCACTGGTCACAGCCCAACCTCGGAATGAAGGGAAATGTAACAGCACCAGTCTGGCAGCAGATCCAAACTACAACCAGGAGATGAGAGGCCCAAGGACTGTGCCCAGGAGCCCCTTACTCACCCTTTTCCCCACTTGGCATATTGCTCTTCTCTCTTGGACTCTGCCTCAGCCTTCAGCCTCTGCTCCAGCTGCTCCTGGGCCAGGTTCCTCTTGCGGCCAGACTTGTCTCGGAACACAGTCTGAGCGTTCCGGGATTCCTCTGGGGGGAACAGATGCTTCAAGTCACACATTTTGGAACATTCTACCACCTCCAGACAATTCAATGACTCCAACTGTGACTTTCCTTTTGCTTGTCCTAATCTCTCAAAGGGCCTGTTACCCACAGCCAGGCAGGATCTCAGCTCTTGCTTTTCCCTGCTGCCCCACACACATCCTGAGCTCTCTGATTATCCATCAGCTCCTTCACACTCGCAGAGGAAAAGCCTTTCACATTCCCTCTGACTTCCCTGGCATTGCTCTGAAATCCTCACGCGGCACAGTGACCCTGCCAAGGCTGCCAGCAGCATGTCCAGCTGCAGCTCCACAGGGATGCTCCCCACCAGCATCCCAGTGCCAGGGCCTGACAGAGCTGAGGAGGACAAGGAGAGCTGTGGCCCGGGCTGTGTTCCCACATTCCCACCTTCCAGGTGCTTGGTGCTCCTCTCGTGCTTCCGGAGCTCCTGCTTCTCCCTGCGCAGCACTTCGGCCGACACCAGCCCAGCTTTGGCCCCAGAGGACATCGTGTTAGCCTGGAAATCACACAAATCCCATGTTCACAGCTGGCCGAGAGCAGGGCAGCCAGCCAAGGCAGAACGAGGGGTGACCCAGACCACAGGACAGGGCAGGGACAGCCCCGTTAGAGCAGCTTGTACAAAAACTTCCCCAATTTGTCACTCGCTGGACTTCCACAGCTGGAAGGGAAAGAGGCAACCTTTACCTTCTGGGGAGAGCCCTTGGTGTCCTGGCGATGTGGGGAGTGCTGCGGGGGGCTCCGTGACCTGTGCTGGTCCTTCCTGGCGGGCGAAGTCCGTCCTGGAGGAGACAAACAGAAAGTGAGGAGTTGCTGGTTCCCTCCGACAGGATCATGCTCAGGGAACGCTGTGGGCACGGCCCAGGCTGCAGCAGAGGCGTTCCAGGTTGGGTGAACTATCGCCCATCTGTGAACAGCGACAACAATGAGACCCAGCTGTGCCTACAGGGACGGGCACCTGCCACTGCCAGCTGTGCCAGCGTGGAACAATCAGGGGAGTCCCCAGGGCACAGGGGACACAGCGGGTGACACTCACCTTTCGTTCGGCTCTTCTTCCCACTCGGGGACGCTGGCCTCTCTCTCCGAGGTGAGGACTCCTGACGCTGTCTCCTGGGAGGGGACGAGTCTGGCGTGTCGTGACGCTGCCGCCGAGGAGGGGATGGGTCAGGGGTGTCATGTCGCTGTCTCCTGGGAGGTGACAAGTCTGGCGTGTCGTGACGCTGCCGCCGAGGAGGAGATGGGTCAGGAGTGTCGTGACGCTGCCGCCGCCGGGGAGGTGACGGATCTGGGGTGCCAGGACGTCGCCTCCTGGGAGGGGATGGGTCAGGGGTGTCATGTCGCTGTCGTCTCCTGGGAGGTGATGGGTCTGGTGTGTCGTGACGCTGTCTCCTGGGAGGGGATGGGTCAGGGGTGTCATGTCGCTGTCTCCTGGGAGGAGATGGGTCTGGTGTGTCATGTCTCTGTCTCCTAGGAGGGGATGGGTCAGGGGTGTCGTGACGCTGTCGTCTCCTGGAAGGTGACAAGTCTGGCGTGTCATGTCGCTGTCTCCTAGGAGGGGATGGGTCAGGGGTGTCATGTCGCTGTCTCCTGGGAGGGGATGGGTCAGGGGTGTCGTGTCTCTGTCTCCTAGGAGGGGATGGGTCAGGAGTGTCATGTCTCTGTCTCCTGGGAGGAGATGGGTCGGGGGTGTCGTGACGCTGCTGTCTCAGTGGTGAGAGGTCCAAGGAGCCGTTGTGTTTCCCTCCCGGGGGCGAGGGCTCCAGGGAGTCGTGGCGCTGCCGCCTGCAAGGGCAGAGAAGGAGACAATGAGCTTTGACTTTGTTTGGTTTGTTCAGAAACAAAGTGGGACCCACAGAGTTGGGAAGTTGGTCAAGGCTGGGAACAGCTTTGTGAACGTGGATTCATTTGGATTCTGCACCCCTGACCCGCAGCCTTCCCAGAGCAGATCCCAGAATGCCTCCAAAGCAGCCTGGATCCCAGCAGACATGGAATTTTATTCTTCACCCTCACCATCATTCAGACTGACAAGGATCATCACCCCGATCTCCCAGGCAGTGTGACAACACACAGAGCTGCCAGTACCCTGCCCCAAGCAGGGAGTATCCGGCAGGGAAAGGTGTCCACAAGTGCCCACATTTCCCAGCAAAGCACTCAGCAAGCGCAGAACCAGACAGTCAAACCCAGAAACCCAGAGTGCACCAAGAGCAGAGTTCCTGACTGGAGCCCCCATACCTTGTGACAGACTTGGAAGGTCCCAAAACATCCGAGCTCTGCGAGTCCTCATTCTGGTCTGAAGGAAAACAGTTGGAATCACCATTGTTAGGGCTCTGCACAGCTCAGCAACCCCTTAGCATCTCAAGAATTACTGGGGTTTTTTTTCAGCTGGTATTATTCCTAACTTGCATCATTGTTTGGAGAAGCCAAACATCAGGGAGAGAGGGAAGGGGCTGCTCTCACCTCCTAAGAGCTTCCACTTGGAGTTGGATCGGAACTCCTCCATGAGCTTCACTTCATCAGGGCGCTCATCGATGAACTCTGCCACCTGGAAATGCCACACGAACAACAGGGGCTTACAGAAAGCACAATTCCCACCCTCCAGCACATCCACTTCAATCCCAGTCCGTCTGCCTTGTTCCAGCAGCTGTTCTGGAGCACAGAAGCACCGTGCTGGCCCTTGGAACACGCGGTACAGAAAGAACAGGCTGCTCGGATCCGCAGGGAGCTCACTCATCCCTCCCGAGCTCCGAGCAGGAATCCCACCCAGCCCCGAGGTAGGGGCAGGGAGAGGGGCTTCGGCAACTTCTTCCCGAAGGGAGACACGAGGTGACCGTAAGAGCAGATTTAGGGTATGAGCTCGCGTCTGACGGGACTCCCCGCTCACCACGGGCATGTCCCCTTCGTCCTCCTCCTCCTCCTCCTTCTCCGGGGCGGCGATGCTGTTCCAGCTCACATCGTCATCCACGATCCGCATCCTGGCAGCGGGGAGAGGCCCGTCAGGAACGGAGGGATCTGCGGGGGGAGAGCCCCGGGGAGCCTCCCGGTGCCAGGGGGTGCTCGGAGGAAAGGTTCTGAGAGCGAATTTCGGGGAGATGGGCGCGGGGGGTGCCCCATGCCCAGGTACCAAGGAGGGCGGACCCTGCCGCGCCCGTCCCCGGGACTCACCCGGCTCTGCCGGTGCCGCCCGGCGGCTTCTTCTTGCGGCGGCGGCGGGGCTGGGCGGGCTCGGCGGGGCCGCTCAGGTACCGCCGCAGGTACTCGGCCTTCGACACTCCCGGCGCCGCCATCGCGCTGCTGACGCACAACTCCGGCGCCGGCAGGAAGGGGCGGGGCTGGGCGGGGAGGGCTGGGGAGATAGGCGTGGTCACTGCCATAAATGGAGTTGTGACGGTACATGGGCGTGGTCACTGCCATAAATGGGGTAGACGGGCGTGGTCACTGCCATAAATGGAGTTGTGATGGTACTTGGGCGTTGTCACTGCCATAAATGGAGTCGTGACTGTACATGGGCGTGGTCACTGCCATAAATGGAGTTGTGACGGTACATGGGCATAATCACTGCAATAAATGGAGTTGTGACAGTAGATGGGCGTGGTCACTGCCATAAATGGAGTTGTGACGGTACATGGGCATGGTCACTGCCATAAATGGAGTTGTGACGGTACATGGGCGTGGTCACTGCCATAAATGGAGTTGTGGCCATAGATGGGCGTGGCCATACCACAAATGGATATGGGGCGGGGCTGGGGGCGTGGCCCAGCAGCAGCTGAGGTTATGAATGGAGCAGCAGCAGTGGGACAGTGAGACACAGGACACGGATCCATCACCAGCGTTTTATTGGGGAGTTGCCTCCAGTTCCAGCCCCTGCCCCAACACAGCAGCACCTCACACAACACCTCCCCCCGGGGAGGCCGCGAGGCCCAGCCCTGCTGCCTTCGGGCAGGAACAGCGCCACACCCCAGCAAGGGGAGAGGAGTCCTGGCCCCGCACAAGTCCTGGTCCCTGCAGCAGTTGGGGAAGGGGGCTGGGAGGGCTGGGCTGGCCCCGCTACCGGCCCGAGGCCGCCTCTGTCTCGTAGCCCTCTGTTTTCATGTCGTTCAGGCCCAGCTCTTCGTTCTGCTCAAAGGTGCGCTCGTAGCGCTGCACGCGCAGCTCTGGGTCCTCCTCCGGGGCGTACACGTTCTGTGGGGACAGGAAAGCTCCAGCACTGCCCTCTTCCCACAGGCTCAGGCCCCGGTGTGGGCCGTGACCCCTGAGCAGCGCCCAAGCAAAGCACCCACAAAGCCAGCAGTGCTTTCCCTGCCCTGGACAGAGCCTGCAGCCACCTGCTCCTGCCCAGAGCTCCAACGTGAACCCTACTCCCATCCCAACACATTCCAGGGAAATAAAATCCCCCCAAATTGCTTAGGGAGCCCATCCCGAGGGCCCAAGGCTGTACCTGAAGGTAACTGTTGCCTGCGGGGTCATCCATGATGAAGTGAGCCTTGGTCTTCCCCTCTGTGATCTGCAGGAACAGAGCATGTCCAGCCATTAAGGCTCTTCCTAATCCTTCAGCACTTCAGCACCAGCGCAGAGCACAGAAAATCCAGGGTAAACTCACGTCCTGCAGCTTCCCAAGGAACTCCTGCAGCTTCCCCGTCCTGCTGGGCGTGGAGCTGTCTCCCAGAGTGAAGGGGTTCTTCTCCACCTGGAAGGGCAGGTCAGGCAGCCAGGGCCCCCAGCCAGCACCAAGAGGGACAGGGAGGAGGGCTGAGCCCCCCAGGCTGGCCCAGGGCTACTCACCAGGTCACGGATGTCCTTCAGCAGCCCCTCCAGCGTGGTGAACTTCCCTCCCAGCGCTCCCATGCCCAGCTCGAACTCCAGCTCTGGGATCTCCACGCTGCACGTCTCCGACTGCAAAGGTGAGCATCCCGTGAGCCCCAGGCAGGGAGGGCTGAGCCCCCCTGGACTCCCCACACCCTCCACAGGAGGACAGGGCAGGTACCCCAGGGCACTGCACCTTCAGGATATCCCTGGTCATGTCGGAAGGGTCTGTGATCCGGAGGGTGATCCTGGTGCCTTGCGGTTCGATGGCTCCTCCAGACTTCACCTGGGAGCACCTGGCAGTGAGCTCCACTATTCCCACTCAGGTCACATGCTTTAACAGGGATAATCCCCACGGCCCAGAGGCCACTCCAAACCTGGGGCCATGGCCTCACCACCCAGCATAAAGCACCTCCTGACAGTGCCCCCAGCCCAGCTTCCCTCCCAAGCAGCCCCACTGGGAAGTGGAGCTCAGGGTGAAGGCACAGAACACCTCTCCCGTCCCCACTGCCCTCCTGCCAGCTCACCTCATTGGTCCTGTGCCCACAGGAGTCACAGTTGGTGGCCATGATAATCACTTCCTTAAAGTGGGGGATTTCTGGAGCAGGGAGTCAAGGAAAACCTCAAAGCAGCAGCCGAGGGATGGCAGGAGCACAGTGGGAGTTGTGAGCAGCCCCGAGAGAGCTCTGCACCCCAACAGGCCCTTCCTGAGAGAACTTACTCAGGCCTGTGGTGCTGCAGGGAGAGCCCAGGGCCGTGCAGTGCCCGTCACCCCCCGGTGCTGCCCCCGGCCCGTGCCCGCCCTCAAAGGATACGCACTAACTTCATGTTGGTGCTGGCCGGGGCGTTGCACTCGGGGCAGTTGGTGTTGAACTGCAGGACCTGGGGGAGGGAAAGGGCAGCCAGAATGTCCCAGCCAGCCCAGGGCAGCTGTCCTGGATGTCCCTCAGCACAGCAGCACCACCCACCTCATCCCTCAGGTCCTCGGCAGTGTCCGGAGGCTTCGCATCCACCTCTTCTCCCTGCAAGGGAAGCATTAACTGCTGTTCCCTGGTTTGGGGTCTCCCAGGGAACAAGGACTGATCCCAGTCACCTCCAGTCCCAGCATGGCCGATTGCTGGGGGCTCCTCCTGTAGTGAGTGACCACCAGAGCCTCATCCCTCTGCGGCGCGTGGGGGTTCTCCACAAAGCTGTTCCCGGAGGGATCGTCGAGGATCTGCGGGAGAAGGGGGCCTGAGGGAGCCGTCCTGCACCCCTCGCCCAGTCAGGGCTGCCCTCCTGTGAGCACTCACAAAGGTGAAGGGGGAATTGACTTCTTTCAGCTGCCTCAGTTTCCCAATGAACTCGTCTATTTTCCTTGCCACCTCTCTGTCCATCGCCTGGAAGAGGACACGAGTCACAGAATGGTTTAAAATGGAAAAGACCCCCCAGATGGGACTTAGCTGCTGCAGGGGCAGCCAGAGCTGCTGACAGGAGATGACCATGGCACAAAGCAGAGCCCCAGTGCTCTTCCCACCAGCCCTGTGTGACACCACTGGGCAGGGGAAGGACATCCTAAGCATTTGCCATCCCTGAGGAGCTTCCCCTTTCCAGCCCCTTACCCTGCGGGCGGGCTGGTCCTGCTCCAGGCCTGCCACCGCTCTGTCAATGATCCCCTCAATGGTGGTGAGGACTTGGCAAGGGAAGAACACGGAGGAGGTAAGGACACTGTCACCACACCCCAGTGGCACCCGGGAGCCCCCACACACACTGCTCCCAGTCACCCACCTCCCTTCTGGCTGAAGGCAGGGATCTCAAAGTCCAGCTCTGGAATTCGAGCTGAGGCACAGTCGGTCTTCACCACCTCCCTGTTCATGTCCTGCACACACAGCCGGGGAGCAGCCTTAGGATCCCCAACAGATCCAGGGGCTCCCACACACTGGGATTCCAGGGTGGTGCTGGCTCCAGCCCCCTTTCCCTTAGGAATGTGCACGTTTTGGGTCTGGAACAGAGTGGGGAGGCCCTGCCCACCTGGCGGGAGGTGACGGCCAGGGTGTAGCGCACACCCTGCTCCTGGATCCTGCCCGCCGACTGGATCTCCGTGTTGGACCAGGAGCAGCTGTCACAGGAGAAGGAGCTGACGATGATCTCTTTGAAGAAGGGGATCCTGGTGAGCAGGAGCCGTGTCACTCCCTGCGGCAGCGAGGGGCCTCGTGGGAACCCGAGTCTGGGGGCGATGGCGCCCAGGGCCCTGACAGCACCTCCCAACACGGGCAGGTCCCTGCCCAACCCTGCCTGCCCCCCGAACCTCCTGTAAACCCCCTCCTGACCCCAGCAGTGCCCCCCACGACAGACTAGCTGTGACCCCCAGCAGGTCCTTCCCCGCTCCTCCCCCTCATCGTCCCCAGACCTGTCCCGCTCCTACCCCCGACGCACACAGAGCCCCGTCCTGGGCTGTGTCCCCTGATCCCCGCAGGCCCCTACAACCCCTCCCTGACCCNCTGCCCGGCCCCCCGGGGCCCCTCACGTTGCGGAAGCAATTCATGCACAGGGACTCGATCTCTGCCGGCTGCTGTTCGCCGTCCTCGGCGCTGAGGGGGCGGAACAGGGACCCCCCGGGCCCCGCGCCCGGCCCGGGCCCCGCCGCCGCCTCCACGGCCCCCAGCGCCGACATGCTGGTGTCGCGTCACGTGGCGGCGCGCGGCGATGGCGTACAGGTCACGCGGCCGGGGCGGAGGATCACGTGACGCGCGCGGGCCGCGATGGCGGCGCCTTTATTGGGGTTCACCCCGGCCCCGCCGGGCCCGCCCGCGCCTCCCCGGGACCCTCTCCGGGACCCTCCCCGCCCCGCTCGCTCAGGCTCAGCGCCAGGTCCCGCCACAGCGCGTCCAGCCGGGCGCGCAGGTCCTCCATGGGCGGCGGCGGCGCGTCCAGCGGCTCCTCGGGCGGCTCCGGGCGGGTGCTCAGCTTCAGCCGCATCTCCTCCGTCTCCTGGTCCAGCGCCCGGGTGAAGGCCTGGATCTGGGCGTACGTGTCCTGCCGGAACTCCTCCACGCGCCGCTGCACCTCCCGCGCCAGAGCTTCCCGGTGGCGGCCCGGGGGCGCCGCGGGCTCCCCGAGGCTGCCCGGGTACAGGCTCAGCTTCGCCTTCAGCTGCTCCAGGTTCCTCTGGATCTGCTGGTGCAGGTCCCGCGCGTTGCGGGTCAGCTTGGCCGACAGCTCCTGGATGTGCTGGTTGAGCTGCTCGGGGCTGGCGCGGGCGTGCGGGGCCACGCTGCGGTGCAGCTCCTCCACGTTGCGGTGGATCTCGGTCAGCAGCCGGTCCGTGTACGGGTGGAAGATGTCCTTCACCTGGTCCGTGTGGAAGGCGATCTTGTCGGTGTAGTGAGCCATGAAGCGCTGGAGCTCGTCGGCGCCGTCCAGGAGCTGCGCCGTCACCTCCCGGCTGGGCATCAGGTGCCGCCGGAGCTCCCGGGCCCGCAGGGACACCTGGTCCAGGAGCTCCTCCGTGAACGGCTGCAGCTGCTGCCGGAGCTCGTCCAGGTGCTTCCCGACCTGCTGGTGCACCTCGTCCACGAACGGGGACAGCTTCACCCTGAGGCTGTCCAGCTCCCTGCGGATGACCTTGCGCAGGCTGTCCGAGTCCTGGTAGAGCCGCGGCCGGAGGCCCCTGCTGAGGGGCGACAGCTTCTCCAGGAAATCGCCCATGTAGCTGACCCCATCCTGAATGCTTTCCTTCACGTTCCTGCACGAGACAGTCACCAACACCCCCGAGTGACCACAACACCCCAGTGTGCCCCACACACCGCTCATGAGCGACACCAACACCCGCCAGGGCCCTTCCCTTGAGTTTCTGTGTCCCCAGGGAGAGAAGAGCAGGGCCCGGGGTGTGCTGGTGGGGCCTGGGGAGCCCGCAGCACTGGACTCACGCGATGTCCCTGCCCAGCTTGCTCCGGCCGTGCTCCAGGCTGTCCTTGTCACCCGTCAGCTGGCTCAGGTACTCCCAGAAGCCACCCTGCGCCGGCTTGGCCGGGGACGCTGCGGGCAGGAGCAGCGTGGTTGTGGTGCTGCCCACCCAGCCCTGCTGCCCCCAGAGCCCCGTGCCCGCACCCACCTGGGCAGGTGGCCAGGAGGGAGAGGAGCAGCGCAGCCTTGAGCAGCATGGTCCAGCTGCGGGAGAGACGGGAGAGGAGCCGTCGGCTGCTCCGAGCGCTCGCGGGGTGCTGGTGCCTCTGCTGAACACCCCTCGCTGCTCCCCCGCTCCTGGGGTCCCCTTTGGCACCTGGAGATCCCCTAAAAACACCTGGGGTTCCCCATAACGCCTACGGGTCCCCGAAACACCTCGAGTCGCCCGAAGCGCTGCTGTTGTGCACCTGGAATCACGCCCAGCTCCTGCGGCCACACAAACTTAGAGGCCCCCGCCCCTCACCTGGCTCTGGTCGCCTCCCGTGTCCCTCCCGCCCGGAGCCGGCCGGTGGCCGCCCTTATATAGGTCCGGTGGGGGGGCCGAGGAGCGGGCGATAAGGCGGCTTTGGTACGGGAAGGCTTTTTGGACCTCACTCCGTGTAAACACAACGTGGAGGTCCGAGCACGTTCCGGGGAGGTGACCTGGGGGCCGGTCACCTGACTGCCCGCTGCCCCCCGGGCTCGGGGGACGGGGCTGGCCCTGCCCCGCGGCCCATCGCTGCATCCCGCAGGGAGCGCTGGACGGAGCTGCCGCGGTGCTGCGAGGCAGCAGGATGGGCATGGCATGGGGACGGGATGGGGACAGCGGCTGCAGCTCCTGTCGGGAGGAAAAGGGAGCCTGGAGCCCCGGGATGGGTGCGGGAGGGTGAGGCCGGCTGGGATGAGCGGGTAGGGAGCGCACCTTCCCCTTCCCGTGGCTGCCCGCTCCCGCCGGACACCCGGCCCGCCGTGCTTGTGTCCTTTCCTTTGCACGTTGGTTTCTACCGGGAATAGACCCGGGCACCCCGGGGCGGGGGCGAAGTCCAGCGCTACCGGGGTCAAACGCCGAGCAGTCGCCAGCGCTGCTCCGGCACCAAAGTCCGCGCGGCTCCCTCGCCTGGGCCGACACGTGAGGTCGCTCCAGGCAGCGCTGGCCGTTCTCCACCTCATCCCGTCCCGTCCCGTCCCGTCCCGTCCCACCACAGAGCGCCTCAGTCCCCCTTCCCTCTCCCTGGTCTGCGGAGCTCCCACCGGACGAGGTGTCTGTCACCCATCCACACCCCCATCCCTCATGGCAGCTGCTGCCCCACCACGGTGGCGATGTTTGGTCGCATCCCTGGGCTCTGTCCCTCCGCAGCCACCCGCGTGCCCCCAGCTGCTGTGGCACCCCGGAGCAATGAGGTGGCAGCGAGGTCCCGGCCCTGTGCTGGCCCATGGGCTCACCTGGCTGCCACCATCTCCAGCCACCACAGACACCTACCACCCACCTGGCCCCAGCTCTGCTTCCTCTCCCTGGCCCCTGAACCCAAATTCGGGGCGATGCTCCCCCTCAGAGCAGCTGAGGGCGCCCCAGGTATCCCATCCCAGGGTTGGACAGCAGGATGCTGTGGGAAGGAGGAACACAGACCAGCACGTGCATCACAAGGAGATTTATTTCTGCCACAGGAAGTGGCCAGGAATGCTTGGGGTGTGTGTGGATAGCCGGCTGGGGTGGCTTAATTCTCCGGGGGTGGGACGGTGCTGAGGAAAGCAGCCACCTTCTCTCGCACCTCCTTCTCCAGCAGCTCCAGGTGATCCTCCACGCCGGCAGCGCCCGAGTCCAGCTTCCCGCGCATCTCCTCCAGCCGCTGCACCAGCTGCTTCCCGAAGGTCTCTCCGAAGGGAGCCGCCTGCTGCCGGAAGGCCTCCAGCGTCTGCCCCACGCGCTGGTCCAGCTGCTGGGCCAGGGGAGCCAGGCGCTGCCGCAGGCCCTCGGCGTCTCCGCTCGCCGCCTCCCGCAGCTCCCGAGCCAGCGGGCTCAGCTGGGCGCGCAGCTCCTCGGAGCTGGTGGCCAGGCGGGCGCGCAGCTCCTCGGCCGCCCGCTCCATCTGCAGGGTCAGGCTCTCCAGCTGCCGGTTGAGGCCGTCCTGCACCTCCTGGGCGTAGGGCCTGAGCCCGCGCCGCAGCTCGGCCACGCTCTGCTCCACCTGCGCCTTCAACTCGTCTGCCATGGGCGACAGCCTCTCCTTCAGGCTCTCCACGCCGCCGTCGATCTGCTGCTGCAGCCGGTCAGCATAGGGGCTGAGGGAGGCCTGAACGCTCTCAGCCTTGTCCTGCAGCCGCTCCTGCAGCTCGGCCGTGTAGGACTCCAGCGCCCGCTGCAGCTCCCCGGCGCTGCGGTCCACCTGGGAGCGCAGCTCCTCGGCGTAGGGGCTCATCTTGGCCTGCAGCTGGCGGATGTTGGTGCTGATCTGCTGGTGCACCTCGTCGGCGTAGGGCGCCAGCTTGGCCTGCAGCTCCCGCAGCTCCCGCTGCATCTGCTCCTTCATCCGCTGGGAATCCTCTGCCAGCCGCGCCTGCAGCTCCGTGGCAAAGGGCACCAACCGCTCCTGCAGCTCCTCGGCATAGGCGCTGACGGTCTGCAGGTTGCTCTTCAGCAGGGTGCTGGGGAGAGGGGACAGGTCAGGGCCTGTGTGCCCACATCCCCAGGCCCTGCCTGGCCCCCCGTGGTCCCCCTGAGCCCCCAAGCCCCCCAGCACTGCGGCTCGGCTCACTTGAGCTGCTTGCTGATCTCAGTCTGGTGCAGCTGGTCCACCGTGTCCTTGGCATTGCTGCCCAGCTCCGTGAAGTACTTCCAGATCACGCTGGCCACCTCATCAGGGTTCACATCAGCCCGTGACCCTGCAAGGATGCTGGGATCAGCGCTCGGAAAACCCCCTTCCCCCAGGGACATCAGGTCCCCATCAGTGCCCCGGGGCAGGACCACCCTGCTGGCACCAGGGACCCTCACGCCAACTCACCTGAGATCGCAAGGAGAACCAGGACAAGGGCAACCGCCTTCGGCGCCATCCTGAGTGCTGGGGACTCCTGTGGGAGCACAGAGTGGAGGTGAAGGAACCCCCAGGGAGCAGCAGCCCCCCAGCCCCCTGCCAGAGTCGGGGTAGACCCTGGCTCTCTCCAGCCCCTGCAGCTGCTCACCTGTGCTGCCACGGCCGCGGTACCTGCGGAGCTGCCAGCTCCCAGCCCTATTTATGCAGCCTGAGCGCCCTGCAGCTTCCACGCGGGCTGTGACACAGCGAGGGCTTGGACTTTAGCACGGTCACGACGTGGAAGCTCCTGACGTGTGCGCAGCCCTGACATCACCCATGGGCCTGGCATCACCCCCAGCCCTGCCAGCCCCCAGCGGGGTGACAGGCAGACAGGGGATGGGGGCACGCAGGACGCACTGAGCCCCTCCTGGCGACAGGGGCCCTGGGCTGAGGGACACCTCACTGCTCTGTGGGATGCAGCCATGGCCCCATCGGGGCTGGCAGTGCAGTTCCTGGGGTGTGTAGTTGTGGGATAGGTGGCAGTGGGACAGGACACGGGCTCAGGGGGATGCTTTGATGGAGCTCGGGGGCACACGAGGCTGCGCACGGGCAGGAAGGCATCGTTCCTTCCCAGCCCAGGCTCCCGGGGGAAGCCCTGGCTCAGGAGGAGGCCGGGACACCGCAGGATGCCACAGCCACACCGTGCCTGGGAACGGAGCTGGGACCGTGCGTGTCCCTGGCCGTGGGCATCGCGCTCTCGGCCCACCCACGGCCCGGGGGCAGCGGAGCTGCGGGCAAAGGGAGCGGCGGGCAGGGGCAGCGACCAGCCAGGCAGTGGCAGTGGCAAGGTCCGAAGAGCCTCGCGGTGCCCGAGGCCGTCGTGCCCGGGGACAGGGCCGCTGGATGTCACCCTTGTGCCGTGTGTGCCCGCGGCCCCAGGGCTGTCCCCCGCCGCGGGCACCGGGCTGGCTGCGCACACGCGTGTGCACACACACGGACACGCGGGGCCCCAGCAGGCTCCGTCCCCGCGGGATTTCCCAACTCCTGGCCGGACGAAGCCCCCCTGCAGCCCCCCCGCGCCCTGCTCTGACCTTTGCACAAATCCCCCAGGGCGGCCGTGGGGAAGGTATAAAGAGGGAGCCCGGGGCTGCCCCCGCTCACAGAGCCCGGCACAAGTGAGTGGGGACATCTCTGGTGAGGGGCGCGCTGGGAAGGGTCGGGGTCGGGACCCCCGTGGCCCCCCTGCTGCCCCACACCGTGCGCTCTGCTCTCTCCCCAGCCATGAAGGCGTCGCTGCTGTTGCTGCTCGCCTGCACGGCCGTCCTGGCGGTGGGAGCAGGTACGGGCCAGGGAGGAGGGGGTCGGGGCTCAGGGTGCTGGGGGGCACAGCCGCGGGGCCCCGTGCCCCAGGCCCGTCAGGCTCGTGTTTGCAGGGGCCGACACGCCCGAGGAGCCGAAGGTGCTGGTGCAGAAGGTGCAGGAGCTGGCCCAGAAAGCCACGGCCATGGCCAAGGATGCCTTCAGCAGGGTGCGGGAGTCGGAGGCGGCGCAGCTGGCCAGGTGCCCCCGAACCCCGCCAGCTCTGTCCCTGTCGCTGTCCTCGTCCCCCGGTGTCGTGGGGAGCCCGGCCAGGGCCCCGCGCTGACCCCCTGCCCTCCCTTTCCCTTGCAGGCAGTGGCTGTCGGACAACGCGGAGCTGGCGAAGCAGCGGCTGGTGTGGCTCAAGGAGCAGCTGGCGGAGCTCTGGAAGATGACTCCGGCCGCGTAGCCTCTCCGGGGGCTGCCCAGGGGCTGCCCGGGGGCTGCCGGGGCCACTCCCTCCCCGGCTCCCACCCGCTGTCGTGGTGCTCTCAATAAAGCGGGGCTGAAGGAAACGCTGTGGTGGCATCACTGGGGGGCTGGCAAGGAGGAGTGTGACTCGCAGGGAGAGGGAGGGCTGGGACAAACACCGGCACTGGGGTTCACACGGCCATGTCGGAGTGCCCAGGGTGGCAGGAGCCGGTTGCTGCTTCCACAAGCTCCTGCAAATTCAGTGCCACCATTCTCCAGCACCCGGTGTGAGGCCGAGCCCGGCTGCGCCTCGGGCAGAGCTGGGCTCGGTACAGGGCGAGCCCGGGGCACCCCTCACCAGTTCCCTGCCCCCCCACTCCCTCTGGGTCCCCACTACCCCCAGCTCAGAGCACCCCTTGCTCCCTCCAGCATCCACTGCAAAGACTGAGCGAGCTCCAATAACTTAAGTCAAGTTTATTTGACAAAAGGGAGGCAAAGCTGAGAGCGACGCCGGGTCGGGGAGGGAATTCTAGGGGAGGAGAGGGTCTCTGGGGAGCACACCCTGGGGCTGGGCTAGCCCGGGGCTCCTGCAGCCTGTCCCCAGAGCCCCCTGAGGAGAAGCACCCGGGGCAGGGCAGGGAGCACCCGGGGTGGCTGCGGAGCGGGGCTGGGGTCAGTCCCTGGCCGCGCCGGCCGGCGGCTCAGGCCACGGTCTTCTGGAGCTCCTCCAGCAAGCTGAGGAAACGGGCCTTGAGGGTCTCGGTGTAGGGGGTGAGGCGCTCCTTGAATTCCTGCATCAGGGGCGTCATCTTCTCACGCAGGTTGCTGAGCTGCTCCACCACCTTTGCCTGGTATTCAGCGGCCTGGGGGATGCCCTTCTCCCGGATCTCCTCCAGCTTCTGGCTCAGCTTCTGCCGCAGCTCATCGCTGAAGGGGGCCACGTTCTTGCGCAGCTCCTCGACGTGCCCGCGCAGACGGTCCCGCGCCTCCTCGGCCACCGGGGTCAGCTTCTGCTGCAGCAGCTCCACCTTCTGCTTGCTGAGCTCCTTCAGCTCCTGGGCGAGGGGTGCCAGGCGCTGGCGGTACTGCTCCAGATCCTCCGTCCACTTGGCAGAGAACTGGTCCAGGAAGGGCTTGATCTTCTCCTTCACCTCCTCCAGGTCCTTGGTCAGCTCCTTGCGCAGGGACTCGGTGTCTTTCAGCCACATCTCCCGCACCTCCTTGTAGTAGGGAGCCATGTCCTCTCTCAGCTTGGCGGCGGCTGCGCCCAGCGTGTCCAGGTTCTCGCCCAGCTTCAGGCTGCGGGAGGAGAGGGAGGTCACGCACGGCGCCCGGGGCCCCCCGCCAGCCCCCCGCCACACACTTGCCACTTACTCCAGCTGTTTGCCCACGGTGGAGGCCTCGAACTGGGCAATGGCTTCCTTGCCGCTGGTCTTCACTGTCTCCAGGTACACGTCGAGCATGTCCTTGAGGCGATCCAGGGGTGCCTGGGGCTCATCGTGCTGCCAGAAGGAGCGGGCCTGGGTGCCTGCGGAGAGAGCCGGGTGTGCTCAGGCCACACCGCCCGGGGACGGCTCCAGCCTTGCCGGGGACCTGCCCGGGGACCAGCGAGCCCCTCGGCTTCAGCCCGACTTGCAAAGCGCTTGGGAAACCGGCGGCTTCCAGCAGCGCTCGCGTCGGGCTCAGCCGCCCCATCCCTCCCCATCCGTCCCGTGCTGCTCCATCCCGCGGGGATCCGCGGCCGCTGCCGCCGCAGCCCCGTCCGGACCTACCCGTCAGGCAGAGCAGGGCGAGGGTCAACACCACGGCTCTCATCTTCGCGCTGGACCTGCGGGCAGAGCAAGAGAGTTGGGCGCGGGGAGCCCCGGCAAACCCAACCCCGGCGGGGGCCGGACCCCAGCCCGGACCGAGCCGCGGGCGAGGGGCACAGCTCTGTCCCAGCGAGTGCCGCGGAGCAGCCCGGGCTCTTACCAGCTCTCTCTCCCGCTGCTGCTCGTCCGGTCTGAGCGGCCGGGGCTCCGCCGCCGCTATTTATGGCGGAGGGGCAGTTCCGCGGAGATAAGCCAGCGCAGCGGCCCCGGAACGCGCTCCCGGCGGGCGATGTGGCGCGCAGGGTTCAAGGATCGCGCAGCACCGGCGAGGAGCGAGGGCTTGGCAGGGGCGGCGAGCAAACAGGAGCTCCCGGCGGGACGCGCCTCGCCGGCCAAGGAGCTGTTTACGCTCCCGGTGACCCAGATTCCCGCTGGCCCCGCGGCCTTGCCGGGGCCCCTCGCAGCCCCCAGGGATTGGCCGCCGGCCCGGGGACAAGGTTTATTCCCGCAGGGATTTGGCCGGCCGTACCCGGACCCCTCGCCTCGGCCGCGGGTCTGTGCCCCGTCCTTCGCCGGGCCGCTCGCGTCACCCCCTTTCCCACTGCATGCCCAACTCAGAGGTCCCGGGAGCTGTGCCCCTGCCCGCCCATGCCAACCCTCGCTGGGGACCCGGGCGAAGCGAAGGCTCAGCTCAGAGTAGGCTCCAGAGCTGGCACGGCCACCCCAAAACCCCCCTCAGCCCGAGCCAACCCCAGGTGCTTCCCTGTCCCATTGCCACCAGCCCAGGGATCCACAGGAATCGAGTGCGCAGGGCTGAGCCCGGCTTGGCAAGGGGAGAGAGGGGACAGGGAGAGAGCGGCCGTGTCCCCAGACGGGGCTGCAGGGAGCGCGCAGGGCTGGCAATGCCAGGGGGAGCTGCTACAGAGGAATGATGCTCCCGAGTGGCATCGGCTCCCTGCAGCCACAGCCCGTGCCAGCTCGCTGGGCACCTCATGGGCATCGCACAGGCGTTGCCACCCCGTGTGCTGCAGGGTGCTGGAGGCACAGGACTCTACCCACAGCTGGAAAAGCCCCAGTGCAGGAGATGCCCGGGCAGGTCTGATCTGCAGCACTGCAGCTCCCTGGGGAAATCGCTCCGCAGGGCGAGCAGGGCTCCACTGGGCTCCGGCTGCAGGGGCTGCGAGTGCCGGGGGGGCTTTGGGAAACCCAGCCAGGGGTCTGCTGGAGCCCGAGGGAAGTGACGGCCCCAGGGATGGACTGGGGACACAGCAGCTGCCACCCCTTGAACTTTAGCGTTGAGCAACGAGGAAAACAAGAGCCCAGGGAAGATCATAATCATGGTTTTATTTGTTATGATCCCACTGTCCAACTAATTGACTAGTTGCAAGTGACCCACAAAAAAATGGACTGAAGATTTACTGAAACTTTTTTTTTTCCTGTTCGTTTTTAGTCCAACATAAATGAGGAAGAAAAAAAAAATACTTCTGACATTTCCAAAAAACAGAAATAATAGCAAAGTATATTAATATACATTCAACATATACTGCGCGTATTGATTACTACAATACAAAGCCATGATAAAAAAAGTGTGGTACTGCGGATGGCACGGTGAGGCGGCCCTGCGGGGCGGCTGCTGCGGGGGGGGCCCGGCGACTCTCCCAGGATACAGTGTCATGTAAACAAAAGGAAAACGAACCAAAGGGACAGAGCGAAAGGCTTTCGGCGTTTCCCACCCTTCCCGCTCGATCCGGCGGGCTCCCCACGCCCCCAGCCCGGGGAGGGGCCGGGCAGGGCCGGGCAGGGAGCTCCCCTCCCCTCCTCTCCGATTTTCGGGATGGCAGAGCCGTCGGCGTTGTTCTCCCGGAGAAGGGGAGGCCGGGAAGAGGCACGGGGTAAGGATAGCAAAGTCACCTCTGCCGTGCTGGTTTCACACTTCCTTCTGTGCAAAGTCAGGAGGGCTGGGTCGATGTTTTCTTTAGTTTTAAAAAATATTCCAGAAAAATGTCAGTAAGAAGGATCTGAGCTGGAGCTTGTCAAGTCCCAAAGGCAAGGGTGACACCACCTGAGCCCCAGCGGGGAGGGCCTCCCGCTCTGTCCACCACGGAAAGGATGGAAAAGGGACAAAGAAGAGACCTCTGCACGTCCCGACTGTATAAGGAGAATTACCACTGTCGCCACTGGCACGAGAGAAAACCAGTCACAAGTACAATGTCATTAAAAGAAATAAAATACTTTGAACAAAAGGTGCAAGTCACAATTCATATAGAACAGAATCTAGTTAAAAATTTCTCTCAAACAGAAATTCCTTTTGCCTTTTATTAATAACAATAATAATAAAACAACATTTACCAAAAAAAACAATTCCTACGTGATCAGGAGGAAAAGCGAAGGAAACAAAGAAAAATCCGTCTGCCCTACATTAGCCAGGAAAAGAAAAAACCCCAAGTCATGGCAGATTTGGAAAGAAAAGGGAAGGGAGGGCAGGGCAGGGGTGATCCTGTCAGCACCCCGACACACAAGAGGGAACAGAGCAGACAGAGGTGAGACAAGAAGTGGATTGCACCGGGGTGGGGAGGGCCCCCGCCAGCGCTGCCAGGCCCAGACCCCGCAGTGCAGCGGGATGGGGTGGAAGGAGAGCGTGGCCTCCATCCAGGAGCAGCTCCGGTCCCCTCAGACCTGCTCAGGGCAGGCTCCAGGGAGGCTCAGCCCAGCCCCCAGAGCAGCCCCGGTGCCGAGGCCGATCCTCCGCGTCGGGCTCAGGGCTCTGGGTGCAGCTGGAGTTACAGGCAAGTGTGGCAGAAATTAAAGAACCCAAAGGAACGACACACTGGATGAAGTGAGGATGAGGAAAGGGGCCATGGTATTCCAGTTAGTCAGAAATACTACGGCAATTTGGCGCAATGCTGCTAGATACTGTTGGTTTAAAATGGACCTTTTCATTTCAAAGCTGTACACAAACCCTGCAAGAGAAAGAAACAGGGGTGTTAGGGGACACTGGAATGGCACATCTCCTCCCACAGCCCTCCAGCACTGCATTCCCAGGCCATTCCCAACCCTGCCCCAGGAGAGATCCCACCATGCAGAGGGGCCTGAGAGCAGCACAAGGCTGGAAGGAGGGATGCTGTCCCTGAGCAAAGGGGAGACAGCAAACAGCCCCAGCACAGGAGCTCTGAGGGGATGGTCCCAACCCCAGCACTGGAGCAATGAGCAGGGAAGGTGAGCCATGGAAGTGGAGGCAGCCTGAGATGTGGGGAGAGGACACACAGGGATACTCACTCCCTCCTGGTTACACTCCCGCCTGCTCCATCCCAAAGGGCACCTCCGGGTGCTTGTAGCTCAGCAGGACGTCCGTGATGCACGTCGAGGGGTAGCAGGAGGTGTTGAGGTGCTGGCTGCCATCGCCCAGGTTCGCGTGCTCTTGACCTTCCAAACTCTCCCCGCACTCTGAAAGGGCAAAGAGGTGACTTAGCACCTCTCTCTGTGACTCAGCTCCCCGAGGAGCTGCCCGCATCCCCCCTGCTCACCCTCGCCGTCCCTGTCGCGCAGCTGCTGACTGGCCATCAGCGACGACTGGCTGAGCACGGCGTCGGACATCCGAGCAGAGCTGAGTGCCTTTCCTGCCATCAGACTCATTCCAGGCAAGTTATCCAACTGCACCTGTGGAGACAGCAGGACACACCTCAAGGGGAGCTCAGGAGAGGATCCTGCTGTTCCCCACCTGCCCACAGACAGGGTGCCCCGGGAGTTTCTGCAAACCTTCAGCGAGGGTTTGGAAAGACAAGAACTGTGCACAAGGCACAGCTTGGGTGCAGCCAGCGTCCCCTCAACAGGAGAATGGACAGAGATGTCCAAATTCCTCTGGACTAACAGAACCACAGCACAGCTGGGATTGGAAGGGAGCTCTGGAGATCACCCAGTCCAAACCCCTGCCAAGGCAGGGACACCTGGAGCAGGTCACAGAGAAACACATCTGGGTGGTTTTGGGATGTCTCCAGAGAGGGAGACCCCAGGCCCTCCCTGGGCAGCTGTTCCAGGGCTCTGCTGCCCTCCATGCAAAGTTCTTCCTTATGTTGAGGTGGAACTTGTTGTGTTTTAGTTTCTGGCCATTGCTCCTCACCCTGTCACTGGGCACAGTGAACCAGTGAAGCTGCCATTCTCTGCAGCAGAAGGGAGCTGTAGCAAAGCACACATCAAGATCTGGGCAGGACAGTTCCCAGCACCCCAAACCCCACAGGGAGCAGAGCACTGAGGTCTGGGCTTCCATGACCAGCTCCTTCAGAGCGCTACAGGGCCCAGAGCTGGGCTGGGTGTGTCTGCAGAGCCCTGTGCGGCCAGAGCCAGGCCAGGCTGTTTCACTGGAGGCACCTACGTAGGCATCATCGCTGTTCTGGATGGTGTGATGTCTCTGCAGGGTGCGGGGCCGCGGGTGCTCGCTGGACGAGGGGCGCACGGGGTAGCCCAGGCCGTTGTGGTCAGGCACCTGCATGGCTTGGCCAGGGGAGCTCCTGTCCATGCAGTTCCCTACGATGGACTCTTGAAAACCAGACAGGACAGAAAAACAGCAGGTTAGTACCAGGAACCTGCAGCCCCCAGCCACGTGTGCCATGGCAGAATTGAGATGTGATGCCACACACACACACACATGCTGCTTGCTGGCAGAACAAGGACAGGACCCCCGGCTGCTCTGGTGGGATACCAGTGCCCCCAGTCGCACCTCACACAGGCTTCTCCCTCCAGCATTAATATCCCTAAAGATCTCACTGCTAGCTGCCTCCTATCAGGTCTACAAAAAAGCCAGAGGGACTGGGGCGGGAGCACAGGAACCAGACCCTTTCCCACTTCTGCCTTCCCCTCGAGCCTGAGCTCGACCCCCACCCTGCCCACATCATTACACAAGAGCTGGAGGAGCCTCCAACGTGGGATGCCTCCAGCAGGGCCCCTTGGCCATTGTAAGCAACATAATCCTGCTGGAAGAGCTGGCCAGGATGTTCACTTTTATCAGATGACTTCTCCCTGCCCTCCCACAATCTGGCTGCGGGAGCACACCAGTGTTCTGCCTGGCAAAGTCCATCTGCGCTGCAAGCTCTTGTGACTGAGGGCAAAGGCCACATTCCTATCAGGCAAAGCCTCTCGTCATCAAGTACACGATGTTTTGGATAAAGGCCTGAGCCATGGAGGAGCCTGTCATCGGGGCTGAGCTCGCTGAGCACGGACCCTGCCGAGCACAAACACCCGACGTGCCTGCGAGCGCTGGGGAGCTGCCCCGAGGTGACACAGCTGCAGGTACATCCCTCACAAAGGCAGAGCTTTCCCAGGGCTTTGGCCAGTGGGAAGTGATGTCCTGCTGTGCTGGGACACTGCACGGCCCAGCTGTCACTGCAACTGCCACAAAACTGCTCCCCAAAGAGATCGCACAGAATCCTTGAACATCCCCAGTTGGAAGGGACCCACGAGGATCATCCAAGTCCAACTCCTGTCCCTGCACAGGACAGTCCCAAGAACCGTCCATGAATTTAGCAGAATTCAAGAGAGACCCCATCCCATGTGGTCCCCATGCTGCTCGCGGGCAGGTGAGCACGGATAGCACAGCTAGGACACTGCTCCTCATGCTCTTCCTCCATCAGGAATGTGGCATTCCTGCCGGAGCCCTGTCCCAGGGCAGGCAGAGCCGCAGCCTCCCCCTTCCTTTGCACAACCGTGGGGTTACGTGCGGTTAACAGTCAGCTTTCCCGGAAAAGCGAGAAGGAAAACATGAGGTAACAGATGTTAGCGGATCAGTGCCACCCACACACTGCTTGGGATGCTGCTCCAACTGTGGGAACAGTGGTTGGGGCCAGCAGCCTGCTGCTGCAGCTCCACAAACAGCCTCGGTCCCTGCGCTGTGCGTGAAGAGTTCCCTCAGCCTGGAAGAGCCTAAAACCCAGCGGCTTCCCAACGCCAGCACTGCACGTCTGGGGATGCTGCTCTGGACCAAGGGACAGACACCCCGAATTCACACCCCCAGCCCCGCAGAGCAGAGCCTTTCATCCCCACATCCTTTGTGCCACCGTGGCATGTGACACTGGCACGGCACTGCCGCCAGCTCGGCCCCTCCGCGCCGAGCCCAGGCAGGTTTCCCACGGGCACTGCTCCCAGCCTGGGATGGCCACGCTGGAGCAGAACTGGAGCAGGGCCGTTCACAGGCAGTTCAGTCACATCCCAAACAGATTTGGTCGGCTCTCAAGGTCCCCAGCTGCCATCCCTGGCAGATGCTCTGCAGACATCCAGAGCTTTGTGATCGGCGTCAGCATGCGCCCTTGGAAGCACAGACACTCCTGCGCCACTGGGAAGTTACACTGCTCCAGGGAAAACACATCTGGGGAGCTGGGGCAGGGAGGGAAGAGAGCCCTCAAACTGCATCCTCATTACACAGTCTAGGGAAAACGGGGAAAAGCCAGGGATGCAGGATTTGGTGTAGGTCAATAGTGGGAAAGCCCAGGCATATAGGATTTGGTGTAGGTCAATAGTGGGAAAACTGAGTGATGTAGGATTTGGTGTAGGTCAAAAATGGGAAAGCACAGAGGCGTAGGATTTGCTGTAGGTAAGGGTACCTGGGAAGCTTTGAGGTGACTCTGCCTGGACCTGAAGTGGCACAGGCCTGAGTCCAAGTGTGTTACGGAGGCCATAAGGAAACAGTACGAGCAGTTGCATCCCAGGACATAGTTTACTACAAACAGTCCTGTCAGAAGGGCTTACACAAGCCTATTTGTAAACATTTATTTGCTTTTACTCATTTACAAGGCCTTGCAGTCTAAAGTCCTCCCTTGTGTAACCAGTCCTCGCACCAGCAGTGCGGGGGCTGAGATTTGGCTTCTGATTTCACCAACCCTCAGTGTCCATCTAACGGGCTACAGTGACAAGATTTAGACTCATGATTTCATATCAAATGCCCCTCCAGAGCTTCCAACCCCACTGAGCCTGGGGCGATTTCCCCCCACTCCAAGCACAGCAGGGAAGTGGAGCTCTGAGAGCAAACATGTCGGGAATTCAGAATTTAGGAGGATTTCAGCACAGCCCTGCCTTGTCCCTGCCCCCCGCCCACGCTCTGGGGGGTCAGGGCTTGGCAGCCCCGCTCAGCCCTCCGAGCCAGCCTGTTCCAGCCCGGTACTTTCCCAACAAACCCGTGCTGTGTCCCTGAACAAAGCTGGGCCTCCTGTGCCCTGGACACAGCTCCTCTGCAATAGGGCCACGAGTGCCAAGGGCCAGCTGGTGGCTCCAGCCCAGCACCCCGAGTCCTGCAGGGAATACTGATCCACCCGCTCAGCCTCTCCTCAAAGCCCTCTGAGCGAGGGGCTCGGAGGGTGTTTTTCCTGCAGAGGAGCCTGTAATTACAGCTCAGGCAGGAATTCTCTGACAGCGGAGCGCTGCCAGAGCAGCCACCGAGGAGCAAAGGTGTAGCCGCTTCCAAGGAGTAGGAAAGGTCTCCAGAACCTAATGGCAAGTTTAAACTCACTCTCTCCAGAATCCACCCTTCCCAGTTCAAGCAGGGATAGAATCTTGCTGCTGCTGCTGCGTCCCAAAGTGCCAGAGAGGCTGCAAGGCCGCTGGAGCCACAGGACACTGACCAACACTGTTACTGTGTTTGTGGGAGCTTTAGCAGTGCCTGGACTTGAGGATCTGTGCTTAAGAACAGGAATAAATGGATATGCTGCTACAGCTGGGGTGTGCTGGCCGCTGAGCTGCTCCTGTCCTGTGTTTACAGGGGATGGGGAACAACACCAACAAAAATAAATCTGTGGCCACCATGCAGCACCCCTGAAAAGACAGCAGCGAGCTGGGCCCTGGTCTTTACCTGCCTGCAGAAGTAGGTCAGATTCCCAAGGGGAGCAGCCCATCGGGCTCCTTCCTTACTCAACCCTGTTTATTACAGAGGCCGTGCCTGCAATTTACTTCAGGCCACAAAAGCCAGAAAGAATCTCGGTAATTCCGTGCTATGCAAAATATGTCAGGAAACCCTTGGCGTGCCGGGTGGGACGGTGTCCTGGGCAGGAATGTGAGCGGCTGGCACGGATGGACGGACGCCTGGCCTGCACGGGCAGCAGGGAGCCTTACCTCTGCTGGGCACCTTATTCCTGAATCCGGGCGTGGGCTGATGCCTGTACTGGTGCGTTCCCAGCTCCTGCGCGGGATTAGCAGTTCCTAGCAAAGATTCGGGGTCCCCGTGCCCTCCTGCGTTTACAAGCAGAGGGGTCTCGTGGCAACCTTTGGTCAATGTGTTTGAACTCTTACTGTCAGGAAAGCTGTCCCTGTTTCCCTCGCAGGCGCAGTCCTCCTCCATGCTCTCCGAGTGGAACAGGGCTGGCTGGTGTCCGTATCCCTGCGGCGGCGGCACGGACGCAGGGACCTGCTGGATACATTCTTGCGCCCTGATTTTTAAGAGATGTTGGGGGCTGTTCTGGGGGTGGTACGTGTCGGCACTCTGATAAGGCAAAGACAACGACTGGCGCTCCGAGAGGTTCTGTCCCATGCTGGTGCCCATACTGCCAGCATCCCCTTGACTCATATGCCTGAACAACTCTTGGAATTCTTGCTGCTGCTGCTGCTGCTGCCGCCGTTTGATGAGCTGTGCAAATTCTGCCTGGGGCAGCCGCATGTCCGTGTGCCCCGTGAGCGAGTGCCGGGGGGAAAGCAGTCCCTGGAGGATGTGCGGTACCTGCTGGTGTCGGCTGTAGTCGGGAGGTGTCGGGGACAACAGTGCCTGCTGTAGTGCCGATGCCGTGTAGTGCTGCTGCTGCTGATGTGCGTTTGGAGGGAAACTGGGGTACTGGTCAAGCTGCGGGACCTTCAGAGCCTGCTGGGCTGCAGGGAACCCGACCCCTCCCGACGGGCTGTAGTTGCTGGGGGAGACGCGGGGCTGCTCCGGGAACAGGTGGGGGTGTAAGTGCACCTGGTCGTAGTTGGCGGGGGGATACCTGTTCACGTTCAGACTGCGAGGACAAGGAAAAGGACAAGTGACTGCACTGCTCGGCGGGAGCCAGAGCTGCTCCTGCACGGGAGGGCTTCCCCAGCCACGTGGGACGGCAGCCCTGGCCTGGCTCAGCAGCTCCTTCCCAGGGACAGGGAGGGAGCAGGCACAACCCAGACTGGCAAGGACACTGTGTCTCATGCTGAGATTCCTCTTCCCTCCCTCCCTCCGTCCCTGCCCTCGGCAGTGCTCCCCGAGCCGGGGCAGGCAGGAGGGGCCCTCACCTGTGCGACTCGGCGCTGTCGGCGCTGAGCTGCTTGGACAGCTGCCGGTGGCCGTAGCTGAGGGAGGCCATCAGGTTGGCGCGGTGCTGCATCTGGATCTGGCTGGCGCTGGGGCTCAGGGACATCCCCCGCGCGTGGGACGCCAGGCCCTGCCCGCCCACCGAGGCGCCGGGCAGGAGGCTGCTGCCCACCATGTCCCCGGGCTCCTGCACTTGGATGGTGACCTGCTGGGGCTGCGACTGCTGCTGCTGCAGGGCCAGGCACGTCAGCCCCATGGCCGGGGGAGGGGAGCAGTTACCCGACTGCGGGAAGATTGTGTTGTGGGATGGCATCCCTTGGAACTGGGACTGGGAGGCAGCACCTACAAGGAACAAAGACCCTCAGCACCCCTGCCAGCCCAGGAGCTGCTCCGTTCCCCCAGGTGCTAGACAGGGCTGGGATTAACCTGGCCTAGTGAAAGGCATCCCTGCCCGTAGCAGGGGGCTGGAAAGAGATTGTCTTTAAGGACCCTTCCAAGCCAAGCCCAGAATCAATGCTGTGATTCACTCCGTGACTCTGGGCCAGGCTGGGAGCCCAGTACGTGCCCGTATGGGTGCTCTGTCACGCTGTGCCAGCGTGCAAAGGTCACAGCCGGAGCCCCTTGAACCAAAACAGAAACTCTGCAGAGCTGACAGTGATTTGCATAAACCCGAGAATATCAGCCCTTCCTCCCCACCCCCGGGAGCGATAAGTAAGGATCTTGTGACAAGGAACCCAACAGCACATTCCAGCTGGCAGCTCCTTGAGAGCTCTCGATAACACCAGCCCTTGCTGCCAGATGGAGAATCTTTTACATCATCAGCAAACTGTGCAGGGCCTGGGCTGGGGGGAGGGAACGGAGCCCTGGCACCCCCACACTGCTTCCCCGGGGTTTGAGGGGATCACAGGGCCCTGCCCAGCTCCCACAGCTGCTTACCATGGGGCTGGAGCACGCTGCTGCTCACGGGGGGTGGGCTGCTGTTGGGTTGCCTGAAGAGATGGTTGCTGGGGTGGTTCGGGGGCGGGCTGGATGGCTGGATCCGTAACCTACGCAGGGAAACAAGCACCTTCTCACCATGCCCGCTCCTTGTCAAGATGCTGTCTCAACTGTGAGAACTGGTGCCAAACGCTGCGTGTCTTGTTCAAAATAAACACCATAAAGCCCTTGCTGGGGATCCCGAGGTCTCTGCAGCTGGGCTTCTCTTCTGAGAGCCACCTCACTTGTCCAAGTCACGCAGGAAGCGAGCATGACCTGGTGACTACCACAGAAACCTGGGGACAAGGACACTGCAGGCTCACCTCCTGACTCACTGCACCTGGTGAGACACCCTGCTTTCCTTCCCCGTAACTCAGCCTGCCTCACCTACAAGTCAGGGTGCTGAAGGCAAGGAGGCTGAGCTCACCGAGGGCCTGGAGAGGTGTGAGACACCCAAGGAAGCAGGAGAGGGAGCCTGGCTGCTGAAGTGGCGTCTTCAAGCCACTCAAAAGGCAGGACTGTCAATCCCCTGCTCAAAGCAGGTCTGTGCCTTTGAATCAGATTTCTCTGCTTTTAAAGTCCTTCAGAGAGAATCCAGCTCAAAGGACCAGGCACATTCACCTGGGAACTGGCTGTGCCATTCCGAGTCCACAAACCTCCAACTCAGCCTGGCCTCTCCTGAGTGCCTCAGCTCATCCCTGGGCTTCAGGAAGAGTAAAACCCAGAGCTGTCCTAAAGCCATTTCTTTACCTCTGAAGCTGGTGAGTGAGCAGAGCTGGCTGGTTTTCACATGGAGCTTGCAAGGGTGGAGATGGCTGGGGAGGCCGGATACAGTCCTGAACCAGGCACCACAAGAAAACAAGAAGTGTTTGCAGTCAATGTCTCAGTCAGTAAATTTAGAAACACTGCTGGGTGAAGCAGGACACATCCAGATTCACCGAGTGTCAGTCCCTGACTGCAGCCCTGGCTGCCACAGCTACCACAGCAGCTGTGCAAACATCTCTGCTGAAATCCTTCAGCCTCCCCGCTACAGCAAGCCCAGCAAACTCCCCTCCCTCAATCCCCCCGGGGCCTGCTCACGAGTTGTGTCTGCAGCAACACAGGAAAACAGAGCTAAGCCTTCAGCAGCTCTGGCTCAGGCTCCACTACCTGAATCTGCTGATGAAGAATCTGATGGTGCTGCTCCTGCTGGTACAACATGTGCTGCTGCTGCGTCTTCTCCAGCGTCCTCTCGTCCATGTGCCCCCCGTACATCTTCTGGAGCTGCTCACACTCCTGCAAGGAACCCAGCACGGCCCATAAATGACCTTCTGATGCACAGCACCCTGCTGTGGGAGGAATGCCACGCTCTGCAGCCCTCCCTCTGAGAAAAGCTGGCAAAGGAAAGCCCAGTCCATTTCCTCTGACAGAATCAGGTGTGCAGGGACATGGCAAAGAGCCAGGAAAGCAAGGGGTGCACGTGACACCGAGCTGGCACCGTTGTGTCCCCTCAATGCGGGCAGCAAGCTCTGGAAACGACACTTCAAGGTGAGGAGAGCATCTTGCTTGTGCCCTGCTGCAAGGGGAAAGGCCTGTCCTGGGGCCACATCCTGCTCTGGCCGTGGGCAAGGCGTGCCTGGCTGTGCAGGGAATACCTCACAGTACACTCCAAAGTCTGCTGGTAGGAGCTGCCCTTTCCCAGGACACCCTGGAACAGCCCCAAACTGCTGCCAGAGGAAATGTGGGAGAGCAGGAGCTGCAGTCTGACAGTGCTGGGGGGCCCTGCAGGGACAGGCAGGACACCCATGGGTGGGCACAGCATGATGGTTCTCCCCAGAAAAGAGGGGGCAGGAATCCCCCCAGCTGCCCAGCTGCAGGTGACCAGCTCGTACATCCAGAGGATGCTCGGGGTTAGCTGCAGTCACACAGAGCAGGAACAAACCCTCAGCTGCAAAGTCCCTGCTGTGTCCTTCAGCCTTTCATGTAAAGATTGCACTTTTGCTTCCTGCAGAAGCAGGACCAAGGCAATAACAATTCCTCGTAGAGGCTGTTTTGAGGGCTCCCATCCCTCTCTCACCTGCTGAAGCTGTTTGATGCTGCTGTTGTTGCCCATCTTCTCCAGGTGGGCTTTGAAAGCCTGGATGCTGGCAGCCCCGTCGGAGAAGCGCCGGACCGGGGAGAAGCGCTCGGTGGGGAGGTGCAGAGTGTTGGAGTCCTTGTAAATAGAACTGAACACAGGGGGAAGGGGGTTAGTGATGTGACAGCAGCCAGAAAACAAGCTCCAGTACAGACATTCCATTTCCACCAGCCTCCCAGTGGCCTGGATGCTCCACACTGGGCAGTCAGAATGGGCACATCTGAACCAAGCTGTGCCCAAGGCACCAGAAGCACTTCTCCTTCACAGTGAGGTTTCTTTGCCGTCAGAGGGAGCCAGATTTTTTTCAGGAGCTGTTTTCTCCCAAAGCTGGGGCTCCCCATTATTCCTGCCCTGCCATTAGGTGCCACCTGTGTTATCAGGAGCAGAGATAACCTGGCACACAGCCGTCACAACATGCCTCACAACAAACAGTTGGGGCTTTCTGCCTGCCCTCATGGCTTCCGGGCAGGTGCTAGCAGTGGAATCTCATTTCTGTGCAAATCATAGAATCACACAGTGGTTTGGGCTGGGAGGGACACCTTCCACTACCCCAGGGTGCTCCAAGCCCTGTCCAACCTGGCCTTGGACGCTTCCAGGGATGGGGTAGCCACAGCTTCTCTGGGCACCCTGTGCCAGGCCCTCCTCACCCTCACTGGGAGGAATTTCTCCCATCAGTAAAGCTCTTGTAAAGGTTCTGCAAACACCATCTCCAGAGCCCAGCAAGCAACACTTGATGCACAGGCTCCAGCAGCAGCCTTTGTCTGTGAGAAGGTCATGGAGACATGGTCTTTACAGCACCTCTGACACCAAACCCAGCAAGAGCCCACCTGGCTGCAGCTGGAGTGGTCCTGAGCTCCAGAGGTCACTCTGAGGGCCTGTTCCAGGCTCCCCTTGTCACAAGGTGACTGATGTTGGACCACTTCCAGCAGCTTGGGTTCAGTTTTGTCACTGTCTCTGCCTTAGCAGGACACAGTTCAGTGTCCTTCTGTGGAAAGAGCTGTGCTCCTGCCTTTTGATGCCATCCCATCCATTATCCTGATCCATGTTCTCCTGTTGCATTGATGGAAAGCAGAAGCTAAGATAAAATCATGCTGAGGTTTTGAAACCTGTGTGGGCAAGGCAGAACAGCTGCACTCCCCTGTACAGCTGTACTTCAACTCTGCTTTCAGATACTTAACGTGACAAAACCAGGGGACTACAAAAGAAGATACATAAGATGGCTTAAAATAGGTTAAGGGCCAAAATAAAACCCACCTGCCATTCAATAATGTGGTTTATTTACACAGTTACTGCTAATTTCTGTGCCAGGTATGTCATGGACTCACTGTGGGACACTCTGTTTAGACCATAGTCAGATGAAATTTCTGTGATTTCACAGGAAAAACACAAAACAGGCTCACAGCACATTACAACACCAAGAGTGGAACGAGCAGATACCACCCTGCTCATGATGCAACAGCCTCAGGACTCCAGAGCCAAGAGACAGAGGTGACACCAGCGTTATTTACAGGGTAAGTGTGTTTAAAGTCTTGTAAAAATTCCGTTCCTGTGCGTGAGGGACCTGGCTTACCTTTAGGATTTGCAGCAATCCTGAACAGCACATTCTGCTTGTTTTGCAAGCTGCACTCCTCTTCCTATCAAGCTGTGGCCCTAGAAATTTTCCCCCCCTGCTCTTCCCATTCCCCAGGCACCTCTGAAGGAGTTACTTGAGGGCAGAGAGGTGCTTATCTCGGTTTTCCGGAGCTCCAGCGTGGCACTAGCACTGTCTCAGTCTGCTCAGAGTTCACCTGTCCCTGCTGATTACATCAGTGCTCAGCTCAGCAGGTCTCTGGCTACAATAAAAAGGGCTTTGTCAAGCCTGCCAGGGTGAGCTGCCTGAGGGGCTGAACACCAGCACCAGCCTGGCCTGGCAGCCACTGCTTTCCCAACAGGCAGCAAACTCCAGTGTGCAGCTGGTTTGCTCCCAGCACTGAGGGGTCAGAGCTCTTTTATGCATTTTTTAAGAAGGTGGTTGGTTATTAAGAGGAATTTAAGCTCCCCCTGTGGCATTAGCATCTCCGGTTGACTGCTGTGACAAGGACTCAGTCACATTAACACCTCTCCATCAGGACTGTCCCTCCCACACATCCTGAGTGTGTTTAGATCCAATCCAAAGGTTCCCTCATTCCCAGACATTGTGATTTTTGTTTTCTTCCCCACCCAGCTTCCTTTCCTCACATCACTTCTATCAAGGGTGAGAAATAAAATTACTCTCAAGGAGCTTTGCAAAGAGACTTTGCAGTCAGAACACACAACTCTGGTGCAGAACAGTGAGGGTTTTAAGCTCTGCTGTGGATGACTCTTGGTGCAATCTTTTGCCTGCATCTGCCTCCAAAAAGGTTCTGTAGCAAATCTGCTTGATGCCTACCATTATGCAGGGAAAAGCTTTCCTCTAAAAAAAAAAAAAAAGGCTTATTCCCAATTTTTCTGCGATGGCAGCCATTCCAGAAAATCATCTCCAGCCACAGAAGTGGGACTGGAGGAAGAGCCAGCTGATTCCTGCTGGTCCCTGCAGGCAGGGAGAGCCCACGCCAGAGTGGTCAGACACCCTCTGCTCTGTGGGGCTGCTCTTTGTCCCTGTTCCTCCTCCTCCTCACCCCTCCCTGCCAGCGGGATGTCCTCAGTGCTCGGTTCCAGGCGCCACCTGGGCAGGATCCTGGCGCACGCTGCCCGGCCGGCCGGTGCCGTTACTCACCGGTGCTGGTCGGGTCCCAGGTGTGGAGCCCAAGCCCGGGGTCGGAAGGACTGCTGTCCTAGCTGCCTCTGCAAGTCTGGAGGGATTTCAGCTGTAGGGTTGGTCATGGCCAGAGTGTGCCTTTTTGACCTATTTGCCAAGTATCTGCAACAAGCAGGAGCACATTTTATAAGAGACTGATGGGAGTACTCCGAAAACAGGGAGTGTTAGATAATCCAGAGAAAACGGGAAGGAAGAAGCTTGTGCAGTGCTCAGAACACACCACGGACACGCTGCCCGTGCCTGTCACAGCACTGGCTCACCAGTGCTTTGGGGACAAGTGTCGTTTCAGCTGCTGGTGCTCCACTGCCAGCCTTGGAAGGAAAGAGGAGCTGTTCGTTCCTCCCAGCAGGAAAGCCACGTTTCACCTCAAGGGGAACACCCAGGTGACCACCTGCCCTGGGCAGTGGATTCATCCACTAGAGCAGGTCTGCCTCTCTCTCCCAGCCCGGGGAGCCAAGGCAGAGATAACCCAGCAGGAGCTGGGCACAGAGAGGAGCTGCTGCTCCTGCCAGGGGAGCCTTCGCTCCTCAGACCGACCCTGGGACACCCCGGCTCCGGCTGCAGCAGCGGGGAAGGGTGCGAGGGGCACCCAGGCTGCCCGGGGAAGGGCTGGGCTGCGGCAGGGCTCTGCCAGCCCGGTCCAAGTGCGCCATCTAGTCCCTGCTCCGCTCCGGGAAAGCCGGGAACGGCCCGGGATGCGCAGGGAACGGGAACACGAGCAGCAAGAGGGTCCCTCCCTCTGGAGCCCCCAGCACCAAGGCTGGGCTTGCCTCTTACATCAGAGCTAGGAGGCAACAGCTTAAACAAAAGCCAGCTCTGCACTGGAAAAGAGCTGCAGGTCTCCTGCAAAGCCCCAAAGACCGGGGAGGGGGAACTCGGAGCCTCTGCTCCGGTGAGAATGTGAGGAAGGGCTGGGCAGTGCTGGGAGCTGCTGCCTGCCCTGCTGCTCCTGGCACAGCCGAGCCCAGGGCAGCGGGGCCGGCAGAGAAGGGGGTGAAGCCCCTGCCCAGGGCTGGCACTGCTCCCAGGGCTGTGCCCGCTCAAGGCCACTGGGATGAACGCCCGTGTGTGAACTCAGCCCTTTCTGGCCCGGGAACAGCAGCGAGGCAGCTCCGGCAACCAGCCAAGGACCACCAGGCCAGTGACACCTGCCAATTCTCACCCTTGCTCTTTTCCCCTGCAACTGCCCCTGGGAAGCAGAAAGAGCAGCAAGCGATACAGACTTGCCCAAACCCAGCCTGTCTTTGCTGCTGAAGCCACTTAAGCAGAAGAAGCAGGTTAACAGTGCCGTGGTGCCCCGCCAAAGCCCGTGCCATTAGCTGTTTAAGAATCATTTGATGCAGACAGGGAAAGTTTCCCAAAGAGCTTTACTGTTGTGGTTTGCTAAGATCATTTTATTTCAGCCCTCCAGGGAACAATCCAATCATGAGCTCTAACAGCGTTTCACGTGGAAGAAAGTTTCCCAAAGCTCAAAGGAGATGTGACTGTTCCCTGGAACAGAGAGAAGACTGCGCTCTGCTTTCAAGGTCAGATTAAGGAGGGCCAAAGCTGCTCACTGGTGGCCGCAAACAGAGTATTTGGGGCAGTGTTCTGAGAAGCTAAATATTTGCATCTGTCCCTGATGTTAATGCTATTTACCCTTCTCCTCTGATGACTACTGACATGTCGCAACACAAGGGGGTGGAGAACAAGTTAACACACAACCTGGATGGTGCTTTTTCAAGGCCATCTGCTGGAAGAAGAACATGTGCTATGAAAGAACTAAGGGCAGCACTGTCGAGAGCAGCTAAGTGACCTCTGAGTCCAAGGAGACTTGGTTTTCAGTGGGATCTGAACATTTCAGTGCCTTGCAAAACACTGCACAGGGGTTTCAAAATGTTTCCAGCTGAGCTAATGCTTTAAAGGCTCAGATGAAACCTTCAGGTTTAGAATAGTGAAAATCTGCCCAGGTAAGATGTCCAGGCGTCCCCTTGCCAAGAATGAGATTTATCATAGCCAAAAAAGACCACCTGCTGTCTGAGGTGCTGTCAGAGGACATTATCGGCCCTAAATTAAAACTTTTAATGGCTGTTGAAGCTATTGCTGAGGCTACAAGTAGACTTTCTAGGCTGAGGTAGGCAGAAGGAGCCTCAGTGCACAGTCTGTCACTGCTCACACCCACAGTTCCTCGGGAGCACTGGGAAGAGCAGAGCTCTGGAGCAGGATCTGCACCCATCCCAGTGTCACCCTGCCTGCAAGAACCCCCAGGCTGAATCCTTGTGAGCCCCTGAGGAGCCACTCCCTTACCCAGGTGATGATCTGTACAAAGGGGGGATCCAGAAAGCTCTTCCAATTTGAGGTAAGAAGCAGGAGCACCCACCACACGTAGTGCCCAGCTCGTTAGCAGAGAAGAAACAATGCAAAAGCTACTAAGAAAATGTTAGCAAGGCCAGGGTTAGTGTGTTCATGGACTGAGAAAGTACAAGCACATTCTACCCACTTCCGACAATGTGTTTGGAGCAGACACAAAGAACAGAAGTTCCCATCCTGAGAGCTAATAATGCTTTCCTTATCGGAGCAGACTATTTTAAGGCCTAATGCTAAAATTAGCAGCTAGAGGTACCCGTAATTCCAGCAAGCTCACTTTGTTTGAGGCATCAGAGTTGGATGTTTACTGCATGTCTTGATACAAAAGCTGCTGCACTGGCACCCAAGGCCACAGAGGAGATCCTCCCACCTCCAGCACTAAGCAGGGAGGGGAATCCCTCAGCACTCACTTGGCAGGTTAGTGTGGATTGCATGCTGCTGCACACTAAGCAAAGGAATTTAGCAGTTCCAAGAGTTTCTGGAGAACCTACTGCTCAGTCAGCTACCCATTTCAGGGGAATCCAGCTTTGCAAGCACCCAGCAGTGCTAGAGGAGGAGCTGCCTGCAGTAATCGACACCCACAGGAACAGGAGAAGTGTTGGGCCCTCGCTGTAAAACCAACACCGGTGCCCTGATGAGGTGGCTGTGTTTGAATCAGCTCCGGAACAGCCCAAGGTGAGCCTCGTGGAGGTAGGAAGGGCAAATGTTAACAGAGTGGGAGTTACCTCTGCACAGCTTCCTGATCCGGCTCCCCATCGGAGCTCTCCTCATCCACAGGGGTGACGGCTGGGACAGCCTGCGGAGAGAGAAGCCACAGCTCCAGAGGACACCCAGCACAGTCCCCTCCGCACAGGGGACACCTGATCTTCCCAAACAAGCTTCCACAGGGATGTGTGTTGGCTCCTCTGCTGCACCAAGGAAACCTGGCCAAGAACCCCTTCCAACATTCCTTCCCCAGTCCAACTGCCTGGGCAGGGCTGCTGCTACTCGGAGAATTCACTGGTATGGATGCACCCAGGGAGTGAGAACACGCACGAACGCCCGAGATGGACACTTGAGTTCTCTCCATGGGATCGGAGAAGGACAAAAGCAGCCATTAAATTTGCACAAACACTGCCAGTTCCAGAGAGGAACATACAACCCCACCAGCCAGCTCCAGCTCCGCCAGGAGAGCAGAGCAAGCCCTGCAAGGGGAACGGGGGAACCTCTGGCAGCGAGCAGGCACATCCCTGCAGCACTGTGCCTGCTGTGACCTGGGCACAGCCACCTCTGCCTGCAGGAGGGGATATTTCCAAGCGCTCTGCCTTCCCTGCGCTACTCACTGGCGTCATGGTGACGAGCGGCGAGGGGCCCCGGGGCCGCTTGAGCAGCTGCTGCGCGTGCAGCTGGATGTTGGCCCCGCCGTCCGACGCCCGCCGGCCCAGCGGGCCCATCCCGTTCAGCAGCTGCAGGGTGGGGGGCTGCAGCAGGGACTGCTCCTGCAACGACACACGGCACCGTTACCCGCCCCAGCCGGAGCCCAAGGGCACACACCAGCAGAAGACAAGCCCTCTGGGCTTCAGGGATGTCACCAGCATCTCCGAGTGACGTGGGGCAGGGACAGGCAGCGTCAGTGGTTTAGCTCTGCAGCTCCCTGCACGCTGCTTTAGCTGCCAGGCAGGCTGCAACCTGCAGCTCAAAGCCAGGCAGCACAGTCCTATTTCTCCCCAGACCATTTATTAATTTCATATTGCACTGCTCTTTCATTCTTCAGCCTTTTCACAGAATCACAGAATGGTTTGGGTGGGAAAGGATCTTAAAGGTTGTCTCATTCCAACCCTGTCATGGGCAGGGACACCTTCCACTGCCCCAGGTTCCTCAGAGCTCCATCCAGCCTGGCCGTGGCCACTTCCAGGGATGGGGTATCTGCAGCTTTTCTGGGCAACCTGTTCCAGTGCCTGACCACAGTAAAGAATATTTTCCTAGTATTTGATCTAAACCTACTTTAGAGAACGAACTGGAACCATACATAAAGAGAGTAATTCTTGAGGCTTATGGAGTCCAAGGAGTGACAAACAGAGGAGCAAGCGTGAGCACAAGCAGCCCTCACGCCTGGCAGGGCATGGAGCAGAGCAGGGCCCACGGGCAGTACCTTGTACTCCAGCTGCCCCGTGGGCTGCAGGTTCTGCCTGGGCAGCACATTGTGCATGAAGTTCACATTCGGGGTCACTTGCAGGAACGGAGCCTGAGGAGTGACACGGGGGAAGCCAGGCAGGAGCTTCTGCAGGTCTTCCATGACTTCCGTCCTGTGCAATCACATTTGGAGAGGGAAATTAGTCGTGATGTGAGGAAACCCCTCACAGACCCAGTACACCCAGCTGCCCTTCACAAAAAGCTTCTTACTGCTCTGGAAAATGTTCATACAGAGCAGCCAAGCCACTCTTTGGTTTCATTTGTCCCTTTTTCCCCTCCATGTTGAGATTTGCCAGAATTAGCTCTTGGCATTAACCTCGATGGCATTTATCACAAAAACTTCATCTTGGCCATGACAGCAGTGCAGCTCAGGTGAGACACTTGCCTTGACCAAAAGCACAGCTTGCCCAGAGCTGATGAGGAAGAGTAGGGAAAAAGTACCTCATCCCCATCTAAAATACTGACCACGCTGTGCAAGGGGACTGGGACCTTTAAAGGAACACCCAGAAGGACCAGAGTCACGTGCTGGGAGTAAATCCCCAGGTTAGAGTGCAGTACTCACCGTGGGTCAGCTACTCCCACTGTGTGCCTCCTCATGGAGAGGTAGCGCACCAGAGCCTCGGGTGATGGCTCTTCCCCTTCATCGCTGTCCAAGTTCATTGTTCCATCAGTCTGGGAGGGACAAACATTGGAGATGTTGAAACACAGCATGAGGAACAAGGGAAAGGCTTCAATGTGAGCCAGAAAAAGAGTTTGCAGGGTTCATGGGGGTGTACCTCACCTCCACAATTTGGTTCTCAGGGTTGATGAGCTGGACTTGGGGCACGCTGATGTTCATGGTGTTGCCTGTCTGTTCTGTCTGCTGAGTGGAGAGATCAGGATCAGAAGACACAAACACAGCATTGCTTTACAAACTCTGCTGGATTAACACGAGCCCTAAGCACCTGGAACAGGGAGGTGACCCTGGAGCCAGTGAAGAGCTGGTTATTCTCAAGGAGTTGCCTCGTTTACCCCCCTTCCTTCTGTTCAGGCAGGGCCAGCATCTCTTCTGCTTCCCTTACAACCTGGCCTCTCTCAACACAAGTGCTCATTGCTCCAGCAGCAGCACACGGTGGGGAAGAAGCATCACACGGCAGCCCTAGGCTGGGAACTCCAGCTCCCAGTAACTCCCTCAGTTCCTTCCCCTCGGTCACTAAGACAGCAGGAGACTGTCTGAAGGGTGTTTAGCCAAGGCACAAACTGCTCCCAACCTCAGGATTAGGCTACCCTAATGCTCAGACGAGGAACGTTCTGACACCGCAGGACACCCGCGAGCGAGTCTGAGCTCAGCAGGTAAGGGGCTGGCCAGCCTTGCAGGGCTGGAAGAACGCTGGCAGAGGGGATGTACCTGGATGTTGGCCGAGGTGGGGAAGGTCATGGTGCGAGGGATGCTGGGCGAGGGTGCAATGCGCAGGTTCTTGTGCCTCTTGAGGCGGTCGCAGAGCAGGCTGTAGATCGCGCTGTAGTGATCGTACGCGTCGGCTCGCAGCGACTGAAAGGCAAAGGGAGAGCAGTCACCCCTTCTTGTGCAGGGATAAAACACATTTTCCACTGTGCTGGGGCTGCTCAGCCACCCCCAAACACAGCTCAGCAAGAGGAGCAGGCAGGACATGCCAGGCCTCACCTGCACCGTGCGCTCCTTGTCCAGCCCCATGTCCGCCATGGCCAGCAGCACATCCTCGTTCAGCGGCTCCAGCTGCCTCTCGGTCTTCAGGTGCTGACACTCTGCTATCAGCTGCGAGGGCACAGGCACAGAGTCAGGGCTGCCATTCCCAAAGGCACACCCACGAGTCACAGTGCTCCCAAGAGCCCAAGCACTCCAAGCTGTGTGCAGCTGGTGTTGAGGTCTGATCGCAACCGATCTGAAATCCAGTGCCCCAAGTTCCCAGTGCCACAGGGGAAGATACAAAAATGTACAGAGATAAGGAGTGATGTGGAAAGCAAGGCCAGGAGACACAGAAAAGGGAAAGGCCACGCCTGGGAATGAGTGTTCCCAAAGAGCAGAACCAACACGGCAACACCACGTGCCCAGAGCCTGTTTGAGTCACCAAGCAGATCCTGCTCCCTGCTGCTCACCCTGTCAAACTCTGCATCAGCCTCCCCCAGCTTCATCCACTTGTGTTTGCAGATCTGCTCCATGGAGAGCCTCTTGCTCGGGTCCAGCACCAGCATGTGGCGGATGAGGTGTTCACACTCTGCCAGGGAAGAGAGGCTGGGTCACCCGCGGGAGGGACACGGCGGCTGCAGCGCTCCCTTTCCAAGCCATGTGCTCCCCTCTGGGAAATCAGCTCACAAAAATACTGCTTCTCTTCCACACCTCACTCCTGTTGGGTCCCCAACGTGCCACACTGCTGCAGACATGGATTCCCCTGTGCTAGGAAGGAAGGAAGCCACCCTGGCTACATGCAGCCCTGTCACCCTGTCCTGTCCTGTCTTGACATGAGTGGCTTTTAGGAGTTGAGAGCAAAGCAACCTTAGAATGTTCTCCACCCAACAGCTCACTGTGAGTGATTTCTCCATCGTATTACACCTGTGCTGTTACCAAGAGGGACTGCTGAGGCTCTCCTGTTTAGGCTGAGATCTAAGTTTGCTTTGAAAGCATCACGCTTTAGCAGAATTTTCTGCATGGAGAGAACCTCTTCCCCAAGTAAGACAGCAAACAAGAAGCTTTCAGCTGGGAAACTCCATGCAAAATTATTCCTTAACCCGACAGCAGGCAACCAAGTACCTACATGACTCTGTTAAGCTGGTTTTATATGAAAATTAATCACACTTTTCACACCCAAGATTTATTATAAAGTGTTCAGAAGTGTCTTGGCAGCAGCAGGACACAAACGTTCATCTCTGACAGGGCTGTTGCTGGAAATTCATGCCCCATAATGCTGCTAAAAGCTAAAACTGCAGGAGGTGTAGTGGAAGCCTCTGTGCCCAGCTCCCTGCTCCGTACCTGTGGACATGAAGAAGGGGATGCGGAACTTGCCGCTGAGCACTCGTGCCCGCAGGTTCTGCAGGGTGCTCCCGTCGAAGGGCAGGGCCCCACACACCAGCACGTACAGCACCACGCCGAGGCTCTGCCCAAAACAAACCCGCGTCAGCGAGGACATCGCTGGGCAACTCATCCCTTTGGCACCTCCCCACAGGGGAAATACAGGATGTAGTAGCCAGAATGTGATTTCGGAAGTGTTTCTTTGGAAAATGCTTTTTGCTGTGTCAGGACTTTTCTCCAAGATGTGCATTGAGCACTCGGGAAGCAAAGCCAAGCAAACAGCAAAAATCAGATCAAAGTCAGAGAGAAAGAGGCTCATCACATACCCAAATATCAACTTTTGGCCCATCGTACTCCTTGCCTTCAAAGAGCTCTGGAGCAGCATAGGGAGGACTCCCACACCAAGTTTTAAGGAGCTGGCCAGGGGTGAAGATGTTGCTGAACCCAAAATCTGAAAGAACAAAGAGAAGCGATGAGAGGAATGTGATTGACTCCAACTGTCCTGAACAAATGGGATTTCAGTAACTTGCTGAGTCTGGTAAAGTCACGTACAATCCTGTAATGGGTAACTGGTACACAGACACTGGAAATGGAATTACTGAGATTGAAAAAGACCTCCAGGGTCATCAAGTCCAAGCTGTGACCAATCCCTGCCTTGCCACCAGCGCAGAGCACTGAGTGCCACGTCTGGTCTTTCTCTGGGCACCTCTGGGGTGGCAACTCCAAACCTCTCAGCTGCCCCGAGGTCTCGGCAGTGCCAGCAAGGACAGAATGCAAAGGGAAAAGAATGGGACTTGTGATTTCTCCAGAAAGCACTACAGGGGCTGGAAACTTTGGTTATGGCGGGCAGCTCTACAAACAGAGTCAAAACCTTCACCAAGAGCAAATAATAAATCCTGAAAGAGAAAGGTCTTCACCTCAGAGGCAGCCAACCATCGGCTTATGTGGGCACTAATGGCATTCTCTGCTAATTAACCTGCATCCCCCTGGCTCACAGCTGGGACCTGCACTGCAAAGGGCAAGGAAACCAGTCTGGATCCGAGAGAAGGGAGCTGGTTCTTGTAAAAAGGAAAAATCTTCACTAAATCTCCTTCCTTTTTTTCTCCTCAATTGAATTGAAGCAAACACAGTCCCAGAAAGAAGTTCTGAGGTGTCCTCAGAAGCAGCTCCACCAAGGACTAGTGCAAGGTTATCTGCAAGTGCTGTACCTCTGTTTGTGCCAGAGATGTGCCAGCAGGGGGACAAGTGACACTAATGCCCATGGACAGGGACCCAGGGCAACGAGGCCACTTCTAATGGCACTGGCACCAGTAGCTCCTCGCAGCAGGCAGAGCAGGGAGGGCCAGAAACACTCAGTTTGCAAATTCTGACTGATTAAAGCAAAAAGTGTCATGGTAAAAACACAGAGTAGAGCTGCAGAAAGTGGGAATCTCTTAGGAAGGGCTTAAGGTGAATTTTGTCTCTGTCACCAGTCAGAACAGGAGCAGATCTGGGGTGATGCACAGCTGAGGGGTGGCAGTGAAACACAAGATCCCACAGTTGTGGGAAAATTCGACTGAAAAATGTGTATTTTAATACATGTATACAAATGATAAAGAGTATTTGAGGTGCAAAGGTACAAAGGATTTTTTTCCCCATTTCTTGAAATAAATACACATTTTGCTTGAAAATTCATCTTTGTTTCTATCTGCCAATTTCTCTTTATCCATAGCCATCCAGAAAGCTTTGTTCTCCTAAATCCTATAAAACTACATGTTTTTTCTAACACATTGAAGATTACCCAATATTACCAGTTAATTACCAATTAATTACCAGTTCCACACGGAATTCCAAGTGAAGATCACCAGTGACAGCCAACATCTCTGTGCCACAGGCAGGCAAATCCCACCAGCACTCCCCAGAATGCACTCACTGGTGAGTCTGTGCTCCCTCTCACTGCTCTCCTTACAGGACTTTCCGTGACCCAGTTTCAGGTGACTCCTCTCCTCCTTTGCACAGCAAAGTCTGCAGATCTCAGTAGCTCACCTGGTGCTGCTCTGCCAGCTCAGCTCCAGGGGGGCACAGCCGAATTCCTTCTTCCCTTTGCAGGGAGGAAATTCTCACCGTGGAGATGATTTATGCATGTGGAGAATACCTAACACAGCCTGTTCCTGTGGAAACACCTGGAGTACAGACCAGGCTGCTCCAACCCCACCTCAGAACGGAGCAGAGATGGTAAATGTTCCTTTAAAGCACTCTGGTATCAAAACAAGGCACGTACACGCCCGTTGGGTTTTTACTGTTGGCAGTGAAGCCATCTAAACCTCCAGTCAGCCTTTAAAAGACAATTCCAGAGAAACAGCACACAGCTGCACAATTGTCTTTTCCACCTCTGCAAGCCTTTGAGCTGCTGTGTCAGGTTCAAAGCAGGATGTGTAACAAGTGCCTGAGTTATGGCCGTGGAGCCAGCAATAAACGCTGCAGCACTGGATGTATTTCCCAACACACGGAATTTGTGTCAGGTTTAGACATAAACTCCTTATGACTGTGGAATTTTGGCACTTCCCATATATTGAGCAAGTTATTCTGCTTGCTGGTTTAGTTACTTTTATTTGTCCTTATAAGTACAGGAGTGGGCTTTGAGCAGCTGGGGAAGCACCTGGATGTTCCAAGGAGTGCACAGCCGGGAGCAGCTCCAGCCCTGCACAGGTGAGAGGCCTGAGGTGTTCCCCACTCTGCTGCACAGGTCACAGCGAGTGTCAGCAGCAGGGGCAGGGCTGTGCCATTCCAGGGCCGTGCCATTCCAGGTCCGTGCCATTCCAGGGCTGTGCCATGCCAGCTGGCAGCGCCGCGGCCTCGGAACAGACACGCAACAGCTGCCTCCTGCACCCTGCTCTGCTTCCTGCAGATTGGTCAGCTGGGAAGCTTCACCCCTTCCACATCGTGTTGAAATTCCAGGGATTCACAGCTCTGCTGGGCAGAGAGGGGAGGTGGGGATAAGGAAAAATGCAGAGTCTGTCCTTAGGGAACGGGGCCAGCGGGTGCCAGAGCTCCCCGGATCTCGGGATGAAACCTCTCCCTGTGCAGAGCTGCCCCTCCCGGGCTCTGGGCAGTCAGGCTGGGCTCTGTGGGGAGCTGGAGCCAGGCAGCTCTGCTGGACATGGACACAGCTCCCAGGCTGGAAACGGCTCCCAGATCCCACCTGCTCTGCAGGACTGAGGTCAAGGCTGGGGAAAACAGCAGGGCTTTAAAAACCCAAAAAAAGTTCACGGAGGATTTGAAAACCCCAGAGAGACTGAGCACAAAATCTAAACCAAACAAAAACACAAATTACAACTTAAATAAACTTTCTTAAAATCTATGGCCAAGGAGATGCATAAATCCAAATCCTCAGGGAGCAATCAGGTCTCGTTCCACAAACAGATGAAGAAAAGAGGCATTTTCAAATAGCAAGGTGAGTCAAAATGATGTGATACAGGGAAAATTTTTAAGAGAAACATCTCAGCTACAGAAGTGGGTCCAGTCCCTCAAGTTTCCTTGGAGCAGAGCTCAGGGAGTGGCTTCAGTCTCTGCCCAACAGGGATTTCATCCTCAGGAGGGGAAGGAGCAGCCGACTCTTGCAGACGAATGCAAAGCGATGCATAGATCACATTCCTCTCCGAAACCATACCCCGGGAAGGCCTGGGTGTTTAGCAATCAGCAACTCCTGGCTGAACTCTCCAGCTGGGAGCACAGGGAACGCAGTGCCAGCAGCTACTGACTCAGACTCTGAGAAGGTACACTGGAGAAAAAGCATCCATGGGAAAAATGAGAGCGAGGGTCACAGCATTGGGATCTCGCTGTTTACGGAAAAATAGTGCAGCAGCAATCAATCAAAAACCAACCCAAACAGGGACTGTCAGTGAGACCAGCAGCACTGCCCACCCCAGGGCTGCAGGCTGAGAGCCGGGACCTGCCTCATGCCAGACAAGGGATTTAAAGCTGCAAATGGACGTCAGGAGGAAAGTGCTAGAAATCTGCACTGATGAGATTCAGAAAAGCTCCAAAGTTTAAGTTAGACACAGTTGTTGGCAGTGAAGGTTCAGCTGGTTCTCCACCAGTGGAACTGGTATGTGCATTTCTGTAGCATTTCTCCTGGGAGGTCTGGTGTGAAGCAGATCTGTTGCTATCACTTCTTTTTTTTTTTTTTTTCTCTTGAAACAATGGAAGAACTGGTGTCAAGTTGTAATTGATGAGTTATAGGGAGAAAACTTAATACTTGGAAAATCCTATACCATAAATCAGCTTTTCCAGGCTACTTTTCAAAGCACTGCAGCATCTCCCTGCCAAGGCCACCACCAGGGTGGGGACTATCTCCTGGAGTCATTCTGGGAGCATAGATTTGGAAGGAAAGTATTTTCCAACTGCCTTAGATAAAAAAAGGTTTCCACAATTTCCAGAGATTCTCAGCCTGCTCATGCAGACGTTTCTCCAGAAAATCCAGCTGAATTCCAGTTTCCACCTGGGTTAGTTTTTAACTTCTCGCTGCTTGCCAGGCACCCTCCCCCTCCACACAGAGCGGATTTTTCCCGTGAACACAAGATGGCCTCAAACCATTAGTGCAGCCTTTGCATAAAACACCAGAAAGTGCTGCTCAGAGACCTCCCCAGCAGCCTCTCCCTGAGCTCCACAACCTCTCCACTCCTACTCCAAGGAGCTGCACTCCTGCCTCATCAGCGATGTGTCTCTCACTTATCTCCTGCTCCCAGAACAGTGGGGAGCAGGTTATCATCCCCGTGCCAAGGAGGACGTGGTTCACGCTGTTAAGCACCAGAGGAAAGCCCATAAAGTCCATCTCTCCCTCCTATTCTTTCCCCACTCTCTCATCACAAATGGAGTATGAGGGAAGCATAAGAACTTACTGATGATTTTACCACAAACCAAGTGTTGAACTCTAATCTAACACCTCTGGATGGTACATGAGAGAACAGCAACAACGAGCTAGACTGTTTCCTTTCTTCAAGATGCTGTCGAGACAGAGGAGTATTTCCCACCCCCCCAGAAGTAAAATTTCTCAGACTGAAAAGTTTTGTAGCCCTCAGCACTTTTTTTTTTTTTTTTTTTTAAACCAAGTTACAAACCTTTGTGAAAGACAACAAGCTCACCCAGGAAGTCTGCCAGGAGAGGGGGCAACCAAGTGCTTTCCAAAGGTGCTCTGCTGTGCTCTAGGCTCTGGCAGAATTAAATGCTGAGTATGAGATCTTCCACTCCCAAAGCCCATGGAATGAAATGACATGGGCAAAATCACAGAATATTCTGAGTTGGAAAGGACCCATGAGGATTGAGTCCAACTCTTCAGTGTTGAATCTTGTTGGTTCAACTGGTCATAATCCCACCAAGACCAAGGAAGTCAAGCCTAGTCAGTGCCCCCAGAGCTCAGCCAAAGCTCAGCCCCACGCTCAGAGCACAGACGTGCAGCTCTGTGTTAGGGCAGGACAGAAATGCCCAACGAGGAAGCTCTCTGGAAAGCCAGTTAGTGACAAAAAAATCCCACTGCCCTGCAAAACTCTGGGAGCAGGCAGTGAGGGCCTGTGTGTTCAGCTACTTCAGCTTCTCTCCCTGCAGGGAATAAAACCCCAAAGCACTGAGGCCACTCTGGCTCTGTCACACCACATCGTGAATCATTCCAGGAGTGCAGTTTCCCCTTCACTGCTCTACCATCCACCTTGTCATCCCTACTTTGCCATTCCTGCTCTCTCACCTAGCCTGACCTGCTTTGAAGAAGCCCTGAACCAGCAGCAGGACTCTCAGAACAAGGTCAGCTTTGTGATACTGCCTCACCCATCACCCAAAGAGTGAACTCTGCAGTGTCTGCAGCCTGGGAAGCCAAACCTGACTTTTTTTCCTTCTTCTTTTACTTCGCACTACTTGAAGGGAGATATAAATCCCCTGGCTACAACCTGGCAGTTTCAGCTCTGGGCAGCAGGCCACACAGAAATCCAAAGCTTCCTTTAGCTGCACCACGTTTCCTTCTCCCTGAATACCTGGAAGCAGCCAGTGCCTACATATATTAACTCCTGAAAGCAGCTGCCTTCCTCCCACACCGCTCAGCTTAGCTCACCTGCTATTTTGATGTTCAGGTTTGCATCCAGGAGGAGATTTTCTGCCTTCAGATCCCTGTGGACTATGTTACGACAGTGACAGAAGTTGACAGCAGCCACAATTTGCTTGAACTTTCTCCGGGCTTCCTTCTCGGCCATGCGCCCGTGGGCCACGAGGTGATCTGTGAGGTGAAGGAGAACATAGGGTTATGGACACAGCAGCTTCTCATGCTCTGGAAAGAGCTGGGAGGTGGGAACAAAGTGGGCACAGAGTGGTTTCCAGCTCCAACACCAGCCATGGAAGAGGCACAAGCAGGGATCGGGCACACCACTGCCAACCAGTCCTCGCCAGGTTCACCAGCCCCGAGTGAAAGGCTCTGAAATTTATTTTACACAGAAGACAGCTGAGGGGATGCCTAGAAAATCAGAACTGTTTTGTACACAAGTGTGAAGGTTTTAAGATCTTTTTCTATATCAAAATATAAACGAAGCTTTTCCAGCCTCTGCCTTCAGTCAGACCCCAAGCCTTGTACCACATCACCCCGAGAGATGCAGCTTCCTGGCCACGTGCCATCCTTCCTTCCCCCGGTTTCTCACAGGAAACGTGTCTCTGGTCTAACACACCTCGAAGATAACTCCTGCTGGAACCAGCGAGGTCCCAGGTAGTCACAGCCACAAGTAGCTGCTCACCTCAGCTCTCCAGCCAGCACAGCTACCACCAGCTGCAGGAGGGATTTAACATCCTCCCTCTCAGTGGATCGGTGCAACAACATCCTTGCGAAATCCAAGAAAGCATTTCATTATAAAAATGGAGCTGGCCTCCACTGCGGAAATCTGAGCAGTCCCAAATATTTTGCTGAAAGCCTGTACTCTCACTCAAAGGTAGTGTTTGTTGCCAGCTGGGCTTTCCTTGGAAGCCAGCACTGCACACGGACAGGAAAAGCCTCTCCAAGAGATCACAAAGGCAGGCACACAGCAGTGACCCAGCTGAAGTCAATCCACTTAAACCCTGGAAGCACCAGGCTCACAGAAGCCACTTGTCACCGTCCCACGAGTGGGGATGGACAGGCAGGAGACAGGCAGCAGAAAAGGCAGAGAGAGGAACCCTCACTTCAGGAGGTTGTAACTCCTTGGTGGGGCCATCGAGTTGGCCTCAAAACATTTCTGGCCAAAATTAAGCTGAAATGATTCATGTCCCTCCCTAAACTCCATTAAACTGGGGGCTCAATACAGATATCTGTTCTTGAAAATAATAACAATAAATCACTTGTGCAGGTTTCTCATCGGGTGGTTGTGTTTTTCCCCAGTCACCCATTCATTAAAATACCTGCGACATAATTGACTCGCAGTAAATACTAATTACCAAGATCCATCAAAGCAGTTGTGCTGCTCCTGACTGCACAGCAACCTACTTCTGCCTTTGCCCACTCACGTTGTGCAACAGACTCGAGGTGTTTTTCAAAGAACTTGTCAATTAACTCTTATTCATCGGATAAACTTACTCCATAAGCAAATCTGAACCAGGGCTGGAGAAGGAAAAGCATCACCAAGTCAAATGTGAGCCTCAGCTCGGCAAAGCAAAGCGACCATCTCAAATTGCCCCGTCGTATTTCATTAAGGCACTTGCATGGTCATAAATTTGTTACTCTAAGGAGACTGACAGCAGAGCACAGCAAGGGCTGCTCCAATTTAAGCCACTGATCAACAGGTAATAGCTCAGCTCCTAAACGAGGTCATTCACACCTTCTGCTCCGCTGGGATCCGGGAGCCAGCCTGTCCATACAGCGAGCGCCCTTGAAACAAAGCACGAGGCTCCAATCTCTCAACAATTTCTGAAATATTTCAGCAATTCTCCTGCAGGCAAGAAAACAAACCCAGCTACCACAGCAGGTGTCTTTCTGTAAGGCTCTCCTAAGCGGATTTTTGCCCAAACCAAGCTCACCGGTCCCAGCACAGCCGGTGACAGCCGCGTTCAGTCCCAGCACTCGGGGCACCCCGTGCCCTGTGTGTCTCACCCAGAAAACTCTGCTGCCCCTCTGCCCAGCCAGTGCTGCTTAGGCTGCAAAAAGCCCTTTTTGGGTTAGGCGTGAAATTTCACTTTTCATGAAGAACTGGGAGCAGAGACTCAGGCTCTGCACGTAGGCACTGCGCTCCGAGCCCGCTGACATTTCTGCACCAGCTCCAGAGGAAGGACAGAAACAATGAGGCTACAGAATACTTCACATACCACCAAGGGCAACTGTATGCCAAAATTAACCATTGAGAGCTTAGTCTGCATAAACCTCCCATGCAGGGGAGGTTACAGAGCTGACCTGAGCGTTGAGCTGGGAGCCAGCACCCTGCTCTGAGCATGCCAGAGCACCCAGAGCCGCGGCTGGGTGCTCCTCGGTGCACAGAGATGCTCCTCTGAGTGTCTTCCAGAGAGGAAGGAATGCATCACTTCATTGCACAATGCTTACAGACATCAGTCGCTGCCCTCTGTACTCGTATGAAGCACCTGACGCTGCTCTCTGCGCTGAAAAAATAATCCAACCCTACACTGAAGAAAAATCACCTTCTGGTTCAGAGAGCACTGACACACAAGTTTCCACTCCCCGCCTCTGGACAGACGCCTTGTGCTTTTAAGCTGCTTTCTGTCTGGAAAACAAACACTGATGAAGCTTCACATCTCCTCTGTGTGGTGGATTAAGTCACATTTCCAGTGAATTTGGCGACCTTGTGATGTCAGAGGCAGTCTGACCTTCTCGAGATGGGCACCACAATGTTGTTTAATGTGTCTGCCCAGTTCATGCTCACAGAGCTCAGGAGAAGCAGGCAGGCGGTGGGGAGACTGGGCAGACGTGGTAACCACATCAATCGGATGATAATTTTCTAAATTTCCTGTGATTTTTTTGTTAATCAACCAAGAATCCATATTCAGTCAGTGAGGACTGCAGATTATTTACAGTTTTCATAGTAAACAGCTGAAATCAAACCAGATTTTTAGACTATATTCCATCTGACCTCAAAAAAGGACACTCGAGGGACCTGGAACAGAGACCACCCTATGTTTAAAAGGAGACATTCATTTCTTCATAATGTCAAACCAGCGACCCAACCACACGCAAAACACGGAGAGGGACAAAAATAACAATTTACATTTGGCTGCTGGAGCCCACAGCAAACCCAAGGCCTGTCCCCGGTCCCTGTGCACTGCTACGCAAACAAAGTGAATTATCAAACCATTTCCAGTAAGAGATGAATCAAAGACTCTTACGGCACAGCTTGGCCGCTGAAGGAGCGCTCAGCCCTTTTACTGGAAGTTTGGGTAAACAGGTGGTTCAGCCCTCCCAGGTGCTGACCTGGGATCCCTGCGGAGCTCAGACCGACAGGGACGGGCCAGACACGCAGCCAGCACTGGCACACTGCGGCCATTTGGAGAAACCACCGTTCTTTCAGCTGAAAATTCTGACCTCTAGCACTGCCTGTGTAATACTGACAGCTCTGTGGTATGGTTTAAGCCTTGGGAAGTTTTGAAAGCATCAGGGAAGCAACTTAAGACGCGTTCCTTACAAAAACTTGCCGTTCAAAACAGCACGATGCCATAACTCTGGTTCTACGAGGCTGTCCTCAGCCTTACCCTGGGTGTTGGGCATCTAGAAAACCACAGCTGTCAGCCCACCTTACCCTTCAGCACTACATTTTAAGGCCTATGTCATGGAGGTGTGAGGACACGACCAAAAAAAAGATTAAAAAGACTGAGCACAGGCCAATTTCACAGAGAATCCCCAGTGCCCAGTAAGAGGCACTGACGGTGGCTGCACTGCCCACACACACCTCCCACACTGTCCCTGCAGCACATCCAGCCACTCCCAGCCAGCCCTCCTGCCCTAGGAGGGACAGACACCTCTGAGCAGGTGAGGTTTTACCCAAGAGCAGAGCCCGAGCTGCCATCCACTTTGCCTCCAGCACACGAGGACATGAGACCCTTCAGCGCTGGAGATGCAAGGACGGCAAGGAAACCTTCCCAGAATGGGCTCCTGCTTCCTCCCTGCAAATTGCTTCCGCTGCTAGAACAAAGTCTTCATGGCTCCTCAGGAAACTCTGAATACAAAAAGCTGAGACTTGAGTTTCCCCTCTCTGCTCTTGCGCTGAGGGCAGTGCCCGAAAATCCTCAAAGCCGGGTAGAGGCACAACCTCCTGGCTTGGGTCTGGAGAAGCCTCACACTATTACAGAGCTGGCTGCTCCGAGCTATCAGTGAGGATAAAATGCTGGGCAGCAACATGGAAATTAGCCATGCTAATGAGCTGAATTTACTACAGCAGAAAATCTTTCAGAAAGCAATTAGGTTTTCACTTCGACTCACGCAGAAGGCTATTTTTGTAACCAAAGAATTCATTCCAAGTTTGTATATGAGCTTGCACATAGCTCTGGATTTAAAAAAAGATGAGCCCATCTCTGCCAAATTCAACAGAAGAGGGAGAAAAAGTAAAAAGAGATTTATACTTTTCTGTGGTGATATACACCCAAGCCAACTCCAGGACATGTGCAGGTGATTTTGCTGTGCATGGGAAGGTGAATTTCACAAGCCTTTGGAACTACTGAGTGTGTCCAGCACCATCATTCCTATTTGAATAAACAACTGGAAGGCTCAGCAAATCCGTTTTTCACCAGGCAATCCACACTTCCCAAACATCAGCTGTCACTTGCTTCCCCTTCGACTGTCACCTTCCCAGAGAGAAATCCAAAGGACATGGACAATATTGACAAGAAGCCATGGCAACCATCTACAGAGGTACTGAGGAACTGGTGGCAGTTTGTAGTGGCTGGAAACCAGCACTTTTCAGCTTTTATCTCCCTTAATTTGGGGCTTCTCTTGCTTCACTAAAAGCTTCATCTTTTACTACAACTCAGCTTCTCCTCCAGCAAAGCGAGAAGTGAAATCAAAAGTGAATCTTCTGCAAATGACTGACGAGGACAGGGAGAGTGCTCCCAGGAGCTGACAGGCCACGTGTGCCTGTCCTCACTTCCTTGACTGAAGCCAATTCAAGCACACAGGATTTTCCCCCTTTTTTGGAGACTAACATTAGCAAAGCCAGTACAGACCAATGTTGCAAAATCCTGACTTTGTCACCTAGCAAAAAATTCCAGTGTATAAGTAAATTCCTATTTCTTTAAGTTTTGCTATTGTTCATCAAACAAATTAATAAGTCAGCCCACAGTCCTTTCAGTTGTGCTGCACAGATACTTTTTTTCCTTTCAAGAACAGCTCCTGTGGTCAAGAACACTCAGCCAAAACTCTCTGAGACAATGGTGCTTGGAAGGGATGTAACCAATGCTGCTAAGATAACATCAGGTATCAAAAAGAAAAGACAAGACATGGTTTTGAGCACAAAACACTCCAGAACTGCAGCACTGCCTGCTTCTTTGAAAGCTACTGACACACCCCAACAGTTCCACTGTCACCAACAAGGTTCATATAACTTGCTGGGAAGCAAAGCATTCAGCAACACTAAAATCCAATTGCATGACTATTTCCAACATCTTTAATCCCAAAGTGAGCACGAAAGAGGAGCAGCACCACCTGTCAACGAAACCCAAAGAAGAAACAGAGGTTATGGGGGTTATTTTTCCATCGAGTTGGTCTCATTTATTCCTTTACTCCTCTTGTCAATGGAAAGTTTGCAGGCTGAAGGGCACCTCTCGGCTGAAACAAGAGAGTGTGGCAGCTATTTTCAGTTTACTGTAGTCGACCAAGTGCATTATCTGATTAAAGAATGCAATAAATGTACTTACCAAATATTTCCCCTCCACTGGCATACTCTGTCACCAGATAAATCATCCGCTCCGTCTCCATAACCTGCACACAAGGACAGAGAAGTGACACATAAGGAGACTGCTGAGTGCAAGAAAAAATCACTCTAGAACCACCTTTATTCCTTCTGTAACACATGGGACTGCTTTCAGCAAATCCAAACTATAACCTTCCCACGCTTTCCAGAGCCATGTGGAGGAATGGACAGGAACTGGGGACAGTTAGGATGAAAGCGCAAATTCCAAACACGAAATCTGTAACTACACAGAACACTTCACCTGCACCTTCCTGCTCCTGGTCTGCTTCCCCTCCCTTTAGCATTTGCTCCCTGGTCTTGTCCTGTTCCATCAGTGTGGGAGACTTCTCAGGGCTGCTACCCTGTTCTTCTCCCACCCTAAACAAAGCCACTGATGCCTCTTAAGTGTCACATCAAAAGCTTTAGATGGAATAAAACAGGTTTAAGAAGGTTTTTTAGCTCAAGAAAAAAAAGGTTTAAGGAGTAAGTTTGCAAAGAAGCACTCCCTGAGTACCTTGAAAATGCCACAGTCCCTGTAAGCATCTCACACACAGTTTGGCCAAAGTAGCTAAACATTAACCTATGTCACTTCTACTAAGTTTTAACTCTTTGGAGTCTAAATAAATACCAGTATCTCTCAAGCACAGATGGGAAACAGAGTCCTTTATTCCTCTGCTCCCATCCTTCCTCCTCGCAGAGGGGCACCACCAGGTACCTGTGTAAAGGGCAGACAAAGTGGCTTCCGCCTCTGGGGGTTTTGTTTGCAGACAAAAAAAGAGTCAAACAAGCTGGAGAAAAAGTCTGCAAACAATATTCAAAAGCAAGTCTGCCACCAGTATTGATCCCCTTCTGGGAAAGGGCTGAGCAGATCAGCAGGGCCTGGGGGCCAGAGGGAGCTGGGCAGGGAGAGGAGAGCCCCGTCCTGCTCCCTGGTGAGACTGACTCCCTCCCCTGAAGTGAGAAGGGGAACCTGCATCCGGTTTCAACTGGGAAATTGAGAAGCACACAATGGCCATAAACAAGTGGCAGGAGGCCAGCCCACAGCGGAAGCACGATGTCCCAGAAAAGAGAAGGATTAGCTACACTTTCCCCCTGCCCCTTCAATCAAAGCACTTTGAGACCTTGAAAACATAAAGGACTTTCTCAGCTCCATGTAGAGGGAATGGAGGGATAACTCTGGAGAAAGTTCTGTTTCACAGTGTAGAGTCAAGGGATGGAAACTCCATTGCAGAGTGCTCCTACCTGGTACAACCTGATGATGTGTGGGTGGCAAAGCATCTTCATGATCTGCACTTCTCTAAATATCTTCTTCAGGTTCTCTTCATCCAGCTGAGTCTTATCAATGATCTTTATTGCAACCTGGCAGAGGGGAAACAAAAGAGAAGTTACTGACCCTGTGCATTATCCACACAGCAGCTCCCTGCACCAGGGCTGATAAACCCCAGCAGGGATGGGAATGGGGGTAATGTCAGGCTTCTAACAATTGAGGTATTTATCTATCTGTTTTAAACCAGAAGTACTCTGTAACACTACACTAATGGAGTTTTAACAAGTCTAAGTGCTTCCAGTCAGCTGCTCTCCAGTCTCCAAGGTTTTCCCTCCAGCTCCCTGGTGCTGGTAGGTCCCAGCTCCTTTGGACATGGACTGCAGAACCATCAGACTCCAAACGTGGAGACACTTAGGTGCTAGGAGCCACCTGTGCTCAAGTTCACTGAGCACCCTGTTCCATCCACACACTGACAATAAGGAAGGGAATATTTTCCGGAATACTGGGATGAGCAGGAGAGAAAAGGCAGAGAGAAACCTTGATGGAGAAAACAGCTGAGAGAAAAAGCTGCTCTGCCTGGCAGAGGAACATCTGTCTTGCTGCTACTAAATCAAATTTCAGCCTTAAGTATCTTCCTCCCCACCAAGGAACAGCCCTGCGAGCGAGCCGCTCCAGTCTCGGGATTTGTGGGGTGAATTACCATCCCCCAGCAGGTTTTCTCACTCGGAGATGGCTCACCCTGGGAAAAGAACCACTTTTACAAATCTCCTGGTTGCTTTGCTGGAGAGCCTAATTTACACAAGTCCTGCCCAGGAAGGCTGCAGGATCATGCAAAGGCCTGGGGAAGGGCATGCAAAGCAGCACCGCCACGAAAACCGCTGGAGATGCACAGCCAGAAAGATCTGACGCAGAAACGCTCGGCTTGTCCCAGACCCCAGAGCTCAGCGGGGACAAGGACAAGTGCTCTGTGCACAGCAGTGTGCCAGGACCACGGGCACAAACCCACAGGGGCACACGACCCAAACACATGTCCCTCTCCCAGTGCCAGCCCCAAGGGCAGGGCTGAGGGATGCTCTCACAGGTACACACAAAACCAAACAAAAGGATCTTTAGATCCTTTAAGGGAATCTTTCTTTAAGGGAACAATCTGAAGCACATGAAAATTAAGCCCCATATTTTATGATCAAATCCCTGCCAGAGCAATAACCGCCCTGCATGTGAGCAGAACCCAGCAGAATCCCGAAAAGGCACCCAAGTACAATAAGCTGTTTCTTTCATTTGAAACCTTTAATTCAGAGCGCAGGAACGCTTCCAGCCTTCCAAGTCACTGAGCATGCTTCCTACAGCAGCACCGGGAGCTGAACGGCAGCCAGGTCTGGCACTCGGCGCTGGGAGCTGCTGGCAGGAGCGGGGCTGGAGCCGAGGCACGAGGTGAAACGGCAGCAGGAGCTGCCAGGCACCGGGGCTGTGGTTAACGGGGTGCAGAGCCAGCCCCGCCAGCAGCCCCGCGATGAGCGCACGGGGCCGAGCCGCACAGGGCCGAGCCGCACGGGGCCGAGCACGGCGCTCAGGAGACTGCTGTGAAAGTTAACAGAGCCAGAGGGAGAGTGGGAAGCACTCTCCACATGCTTTTCAACCAGGGTTTTCCTGCAAGAACGGGCTTTTGTAAAGCTTGAGCATAAATATACATAAAAGCTAAGAGATGCTTTCTCCGAGAGCAAAGCCAAGATGTCTACCCAGAGACATGAGTCATTTTCAGGCCCAAAGACGTAAATGAAAATCCACAGATCTGGAGTATTCCTAAACTCCTTACTCATTCCCAGCTCTGTATTTGCTCTAAGGAAATCTTATTTCCCAGCTTAATTATACGGCTCGAGCTGACATTCTCAGCCAAGTTCAAGGTATGTAGAGCATCTGATTGCACCCAACTTGGTCAGTAGGGCCAGACACAACAGAACTGAATTCCTCTGGCTTTCCCTGATAACCCAGGGCAGGGAGGACCAGGCTGCCACCTCCCTGTCCCCTTAGGACGTTGCGGGATTTACACGTGGTGAGTGAAACTCCACACCCAGAAGACACACAACACCTGGACTGGGAGGAAAGCAAGACAAACAGCACTCAGGAGAAGTTCTTCTCGTGAAGGATCTCATCCCGAGCTCAGCCAAGCAGCCCCAAACCCACACCCACCTTCAGCAGTTACGCGGAGGAGAGACCTGAAGGGGTTTCTTCCAAACGTTTTCATTCCGCACAAATGCCTCCAGCAAGTGATGCAACATGAAAGGCAAAAGTCTCCTGAAAAATCCTGGGGAAACCACCTCGTGCTCCGGTTTCAGGAAATGCAGAGCTTCCCCAGGACCGTGCGAGGGTGGAAGTAGGAAATCCCCTCTGTGCCGGCAGCAGGGACACGCAGGGAATTTCAGGGATGGGGCTGATGTTCCACCCGAGGCTTGGCAGGGGAGCTGCAGTTGGTTTGTTCCAGAGCTTTGCTCTTTGGGTTCTTTTGGAGAATCACCTTTTTCCAGAAGGAAGGACAGGTTTAAAGGCTTTCTAGAACAGACCAAGGTTGTTTCTCTGTTCCTGCATTTCCTAGCTGGCTAATTTTCTCCTTTCCCTCGAAAGATGATTTGGGATTTCAACAGAAAAGGACCTGGCTGAGGTCCTCGGGTTGCACCAGCCAGACGGAGTCCATCTAAAGCTCAGTTACAAGGAGTGGCCACAATGAATTCAGCCCTTTATTTCATTTTTTCTTTATTTATTGGAGATTACAAACTGGAGAGAAACAACCAAGCAAAAAAAATCTTTAGGATCTTTAAGGGAACTATCTGAAGCACATGAAAACTAACCTTCCTATTTTATGATAAAACCTTTGCTAGGGCAAGAACTGCCCTGCCTCCAAATATAAAAAAATATTTATCATTTATGCAAAAAGAATCAGTTTCAGGTAGTTAAAACAAACCCCAAACCCTAAAATCGAGTATATTCCCTCATACTTACAAATACCACATAAAATAGAGAGCAAGACTAAACATCATTAAATAAAGCACAAATTCAGGCACAAGTAGAAGAAAACCATGATCTAAATTCTTAAACAATGAAATACTCTAAAAAAAGAGTCTGAGAAATTAACTATTCTTTTATCAGAAGTTAATGAAGCTTACAGGCAGGAGGATAAATGCCAAGCCTGGAGCATGCATGCTGCTACCAATTAACAAAATGTTCCCGCCACTTGTAAACAGTTCATTTATTCCTTCTTGCATCCAAGTAAAACTTGCACTAGTAATTTGAGGAAGGAATTGTTATTTGGGAGAAACGACAAGTCGCTAAAAACAAGTGGTGGGGAGCAGGTAAGGTGCTCAAACTGACACCTGCAGAGGCCCTGCTCTCTGGAGCCAGGTGGCTCGTCCTTTGTTTTTCCAGATTTTTCTTCTCCTGGTGCTCTTCAGCCGAACATTGCTCTGTACTCCTGTGATCCTAAAGCTGTGCTCAGCGTATGTGCACGCCAGGCAACAGTCTTGTGGGGAGGAGTGGAAATTTCAACCACATGAAAGCAAAAGGGATAGCTGGGAAATGGAAGGAGGGGTAGTGAAACTCTGCACGGCCAACAGGGAGCACACAGTGATCCCTGCTACCAGCACATCCCAGTGCATCCCACGGGAGTCAGGAGGGACAGAGGACACATTTCAGGCCAAGGCAGCAAGTTGGCTTCAGTGCACTCCAGAATGCTCAGAGATGTGAGCTCCTGGCTGCCCCTCTGCCCTGGGCACCAACCGCTTCCTTCAGCCCAGCACATAAAGCCTTGACAATTCTTGCTCTCAAACTCATGGGATTCTCCTAAAATTCCCAAAGTGCAACATAAACAACATTATAAATTCCTATCTTGCTCTGAGATACCAGATTTTCAAATCTGGCAGCCACCAGAGGTAAATATGCCAAGGTGAGGGGCTCTGAAACAAGGCTCAAGGCTTGAAATAGGAGAGAGGAAAATATCAACCTGCAGGAGTTAAAATTTATATGGACGTCTTGTTTCTCAGCTGAGTGTGGATAATAATCCAGACAGACTTCCTTGAATCCACAGTGCCCTGCCAACAGGAAGGGAAATGAACTGCTGGGTGCCCGGGCGGATGGGCAGGGAGAGGACAGCCACTGTGCCCTGCACTGCTCCAGCTGCTCGGAAAGGCTCTGAGAGGGAAAGAGGTGGAAGCACAGTCTGTTTTCAGTGGACAGGAGCCACGGGACACTGCTTCCTTTTAATTCTGTGCTGTGAACAAAGGAACAAGCCAGAGACCCTGGCCTGGGCTAACATCTCCTCCTTCATGCCATGCATCTGCTTGGATCTAATTATGATTGTAATTCAACGATAAACAAAATTTCTTGCCTGAGCGATCATTCCATAAAGAAATCCCCTTTTCTCTTTCAGTTCAGCTGTTTCTGCAGTGCCCTGAGTGAAAATCAGAAACCCCACTTCTTTCAAAAGGAGCCCATGTGCTCAGTGTGATCAGTGATCACTGTAAAAGTGTAATTATGGCACTGGCATTCCTGTAAATCAGCACGGATCTCCTCCACGGAACGGGAGCCAACAGATGGCACCGGTAAACCGACTGCATTGAGAAAACCAACGTGTTTATTTGGGAGCAAGACATTTCCTAGAACTGTCCCGGGGAGTCCTCCTGCTCCAGATTCCTCCTGGAAAACTCTCAGTAAACAGTCGCTGGGTGTCTTCTGCCATGGATGGAGGTGTCCCTGCAGCTCGGCTCCTGTGTCACTCCGAGGGCACGTGGCAGAGTGCAGCCACATGGAGAGCTGTCACCAGAGAGGGTCTTTGGAATAAATGAATAAACCTGGAGAAGGCTCGTCCACTCGAATTCCTCCTACAATTGGAGTAAGCAAAGGAGCCCCCTGCTCTCCACCCACTGCAGCCTTACTGGGCTGACAACGTGAGCTGTCAGAGGGGCTGACAGGGAACAACTCTTCTCAGCTGCTCCTGCCTGCCACAAACACTTGGGAAGCTCGGGAACACGGCCTGTTTGGATTAAGCAGCTGCTGAAGGGGTAAAAATCAGTCCTGTAAGCAGATACCAGAGCTGCACAGGACCTTCAGGAGAACTCCAGGCGCAGAGACCAGAATTACAATGGAGAAGGGGGAAAAACAGGGATAAGGGAGTACACACTGGAGATATGTATGTGAGGCACACACACAGAGGCACTCAACTGGCATATGGACACACGGCTGTGATAAAAACACAACGTGAACTGCAGGCTACTGCAGGTCGTGTCCCTTCTCGGGAGCTCAGCTGGGTGGATGTCACTCCGCAGCAATGCCACGCTTCCGTATGGACACTCGGATGGCAGAGGCACATGTTTCTCAGGCAAGCTGTCAGCACGAGTCTGCTGGTGTGTTTAGGGTCACTAAAAGTGAGCTCCCTCCATGCAAATAGGCAATTTGTACAGTTTTCAGTCGTAAGAAAGTGTGCGACAAAAAGGAAGCACTGACATTGCCGATTCTCAGACTTCAAGCTCGTGGGTAACATGGGCATCTCCTCCTCAGAACTGACTAACCAGCAAAACCTACCTAACTAAAAGTGATACAGCAAATAAAACTAGACCAGTCTGCAGCAACATCAGTGGCTTTTGGAGGTGGCACAAATGCAAATATTGGCAGCAACTGAAAGCAGGAAACTGTGGACGAAGATGTGCAGAGAGAAGCTGCATTTGCTCAGGAAGGAAGTTCTCACCTTGTCCACATCCCTCTGCACAATCAATGCAGGGACTTGTGTCTTGCACGAGGTGAAGAAAATACTGATGGTGTTACGAGAAAAGTCAATACATCCAAATCCTCTTGGCCGGCTGCAGTGTTAATACCTGGCTTGTGCGAGCGCCGTGCTCTGCCGTGACCTTTCCTTGTCCCAGAGGGAACACAGCCGGGATTTCAGCGGCCAAAGCACAAACCTCACATTCACATCTACGGCTCAGAGAACCAGCTACACCCAGGGCAAAGAATCTCATCATTTCAGGGCATGTACAGCAGCTTACAAATGTCACAGGACAGGAAGCTCATCTAAGGCACCCTCAAGGATCCCAGCCTTTACCCATGCTGAATTCCTCCTTTTCCAGTCCTGGATTAACTCTGTGCCAGCAGCTGCAGCTTCTATTTTCCAACAGAAGCCACCAAAAAGGTCCAAGAGGTGAGTGGCCCCCACCTGAAACTTGCTGCTTCACAGCAGGAGCCTCAGTGCCAGTTCAATGGTGACTTAACCCCAAATGCAAACTCTTTCCTATTCTGGAAGTTGCAAGGGATGACAGGTAAATTCTGTCATGTTCAGCCACAGCGAGGGAGAAATAATGCCCTGCACACCACGAGAAAGTTTGGTCACACTGCTAGAGCTCTACTTGTCACACTCACCTGGATGCCAGGTCCCAAACCCTCCCGAAGAGCTTCTCCTCAATATTTCATCACCTGGGGCAACAGCGGGAAACAGCAGAGAGACTCGGAGCTACCTTCCCTGGCTGCCAGACACTACAGCCGAGCACGCTGAGCAGCATCAAGGGCTTTGGGATTGCAGAGAAAGGCACGGGAGAGGGAGCTGGAGATGCCAATTAGATAAACAAACCATTCTGGTGCATGAAGAACCTCCCGCTGCAAACGGGAGGTGCTGCGAGGGCGAGCTCCATGAATCATCACCTCGGGCTGCAAACACAGACCTGGGAAGAGGCCGAGCACAAAGACAGGCCACAGTACTCCACACAGAGCTGGGGAGAGCATAGCCAGGATGTACAGAATTACCACACACCCCCACAAAACCTGATGGCTGCTCAGCAAGTCCCCTGGGCTTCAGGCTGACCAGGACTCAGAGGACCAAATAGTGACCAAGGAGGCCAGCTATCCACAGCTTAAGCACAGGAATCCCTTAAGCTACACCACATCTAGCCTTTATCCTTCTTAATGACAAGATTTTCAGAGCTTTTTTAAGTTCTGGTCAGACAGCGAATCTCCTGGCCCCAGCCAGTGCTGCCTTTTTCTCCTGGGCTACAGCAGGAGACTGCACGGGATTGAGCCGAAGGCAGAGCAAGTCCCAGCACAGCAGACTGCAGGTTACCACACCTAACCACCTCAAACACAGCACGGGATAGCCACACCACTCCTGTCTCCTGAATTCCACCAAGTTCACTCTGTGCCATGTCTGCATTCCCACTGACCTCTTTGTCTTTTCATTTCGCACTCTGGTACAGGAGAAAACCCCTCCAGCCCCAACAGCTTCAGCTGACATTTATGCCAGTAATTTGTTTTTAGTTCAGAAGCCTTGTAAAATTCCTGTAATGCTTCCCAGATGCAAGGCTGAGAACTTCACAGGAGTCAGAACGTGAATTAGAGGTGGTATGGAAAATTATTTATCCTGGTGAGGGAAGGGAGCAAACCACACTGACAAATGCCAGCCTACAGTGAGTACTGCTACACTGAATTATGTCCACATGTCCATCTGCAGAGAGCAGGCACCAAGAGCTGCATGCCTGGGAGGTCAGTTAATCAAACTCCTCCAAACCTGGATGCAGAATATCTAAGAACGAGCATGAAAAATCAGCTTAAGCCAAAGGAAAAGAGGCTGAGGTAAAAGGCAGGTTGTAAAAGCTCGTTGCAGCATTAGCAGGAATTCTAGTGGGATGCAGCAGGGCAATGCTGAGTGGAAGGAATGAAGGCTCAGCCCTGAACACGGCTGCGGTGCAGCCCCACGATCTGCTGATAGTTTGCAGCGCTACCTCCGTGGCTTCCATGCAAATTAAAAGCACTCTTGGCACTTACTACACAAAGACTGCACTTGATAATTAAAACCGGTTCTTAAATGCACTTAAACTAGTGCAGAGGCTCATGGAGGTGCATTTAAATCAATGCAAACTGGTTAACTAACAAATGTGATGTGAAAAATCAGAGCCCGGTCACGTAAGCTCGACTGTTTGGCCAAGGAGGCTCAGATCCAGCCTCTCTGACAGCAGATGGGAACGCTGCAGTTCTGCTCAGGCCTGACTGGACTCCTGCTTGAGCTACAGATCAGCCTCCCAGCCACCTGCACACAAGCAAAGCCAAGAGGTGAATCAAAATCTGAGAGGACACTTGCCCACCTTGGTCCCCTTCCAGTCCAGGTCGCTCTTTCAAACCACTTTTTTAATTGCTCTCCATTCAATTCAGGTACTGCAGCCTAAATATCCCATGAAAACAAATAAAGTCCAGTTTACCAACACCTTGAACACCCATTTGCCAGTATTATTTCAGGAGATGTCAGCTGAACACTGCAGCTGACCTCCATGCAGGAATCTGACTCCAAACGCCTCCCGAGATCGCCACTGAATCATTTAAAGAATCCCAGAATCACTGAGGTTGGAAAAGCTCTCTGAGACCATCAAATCCAAGCTGTGCCCAATCCCCACGTTGTCCCCAGCCCAGAGCACTGAGTGCCACCTCCAGCCCTTCCTTGGACACCTCTGGGGATGGCGATTCCATCACCTCCCTGCACAGCCCAATCCAACACCCATCAGGAATTTGTAGAGAATGAGAGGGTCCCCCTGAGCCTCCTTTTCTCCAGGTTGAGCTCCCCCAGCTCCCTCAGCTGCTCCTCATGCCTTACTCTCCCGCCTCGGAGAGAGTTGCTTAGCAGCAGAGTTTTGGAAATGTAGTTGCACACAGGAAGAAATCTGTGACAGCAGGAGATGCATCAGGAATGCTGTGGTGGAACAGAGCCCCAGCAGAGACTGTCCCTGAGAGCAGAGGGGCCACGAGACACTGAGTCAACCTGCCAGGTTTCATGGGAAAAGCCTGGCTCAAACATCAAGACAAGTCTTTAAAAAGCTGCCAGGATATTACAACAAGCAGGTTTTGAAAGTGTTATACAAAGTTCCCTTGATTGTCATTTTGCTCTAATTCAGTCGTGACCTAAAAATGCAAGTGACAAGGAAAAATAGTGCATTTCAGGTACAGAGTGTGCAGTTGGAGGCAGGTTTGAATTATTGGCTTATAAAATAGCAAAGGTCGGAAATAAGGAAATTTAGAAGCTGGTGTGCATGAAGTGATGTGTTGAGAACATATTGTACGTTGAGGTTTGGGATTTTTGAAGCAATACTTATGCAAAGAATACTGCTCGGACCGAGAGGTCTCCTGTGAGGAGAGGGAATATCTCCCCTCACTCCTGTCTGACAGGCATGGAGTACCCAGCAACAGTGCAGCACAAGTTAAGAGTAGCTATTTTTTAATGACAGAAAGTGGCTATTTTTTAATGACAAAGCCAACACACGCAGCAGGAGCGCCCTTGGCTGGGCTCCCCAGCCTGCCGTGCACCACAGAAATCCTCCTGCCGTAAACTGCATCCCGGGAAAACACCTGGCACTGCACCAGGACGTGCAGCACAATCACAGAGCCATTTGGGCTGGAAAAGACCTCCAGGATCATCGAGTCCAACCTGTGACCAATCCCCACCTTGTCATCCAGCCCAGAGCACTGAGTGCCAGCCACATCCAGCCCTTCCTTGGACACCTCCAGGGATGGGGACTCCAAACCTCCCTAGGCAGCCCCTTCCAATGTTTAACAACCCTTTCTGTGAAGAAATTCCTCCTGATGTCCAACCTGAACCTCCCCTGGTGCAGCTTGGGGCTACCACATCCTCTCATCCTCTTGTTTGTTGCCTGGGAGAAGCTGCCAGAGCCACACGCAGCCTTTGCACCGGCTCCCACTTGATTTCCTGAGGCTGCGTAAGGGTTAAAGCAAAGGACTTCTGGAAGATATTAAGCACCAATGTCTTGGCTTCCCTTCTGCAAACAGCAACAAGCTCCAGAGGAATCTGTCATCCCATATAACAATCCCTTTCACTCAGGCCCAGCAGCCTGTTCCCTCTCCTCGCCACAGCCCGAGCGCGGCGGCTCCGTGCTGGGCTCCTGCTCCGGATCCTGCCCACATTCCAGGGAGGAGGCTGAGCTCTGCAGCGACGCCGGCATGCACGGGAGCTGTAATGTGCACGTACTCGTGTGCAGTTGCACTCACAAGTGTAACAGCTCCTGGTTAAACGAGAAGGCTGCGGGAATGTTAAATATCACACTGGGATCACCACACAAAATCTAAAGCAACAGATAAGATGGAAGGGATCATTATTCCTCTTCATATGCCATCAGGTCCATTTGGGAATATGGGATTCTGGGCTCTGAAACACACTTGCATCGATACTTTCCTAACCTTTGTAAGTGTTCACTCTTTTCTAAACCAAAGTCAAACTAGTTGGATATTCAAAATAAATCAAAAGCAACAGCCACGCACTTGCAGAAAAGGATTTTTTTCCCCCAATATCTAAGATTTCAAATGCATCAAATACCTTTTTTTCAGCATTTATTATTTCAGATGCATCAAGTGCCTCCGTGTGCATCATCCTGCTGCTGGCAGGGACTGCAAACACTGCACCCTTACCAGCACCTCTGAGACCACAATTAGGAGGTGACACCACCACCTTTAGTTCTAGGATTATTTTCAAGGTGCCACTTGCATTAACACTACAGGACGTGGAGCACACTGAGCTGGAAGGGGCTGAGATTTTGCCAGGGAAGCGATGAATAAAGCGAGATGCCAGATCTAGATGATACAGTCAGGAATTTTTAGAGGCTGCGTCTGCGGCAGGAGCCTTTGTGCAGTTTGCCACGATCAGATGGCAGTTTCTATGGGAACAAACAAGCAGTGGCCCTGTCACAAGATGTCTTGTAGAGACACCGATGAAGGCACTGAGTCTCGGGAAAGTTTCTCATGCTGCAGTGTAGCCTGGCAAAGGTGCTCCAGGTCGGGTTATCAGCTTGGGAGGCAGAACTATCATGATACACCCAAAGTATTTGCAGTACAAAGTCAGCGCAGTTGTTACACTCAAAATTTTGAATCCAGTCTTTGAGTGCACATAAAGCTTTGGAAGGCTGCAGTTTGCCTCTCAGAGACTCCTCCATCAATAATGATGTTTGTTACGTACCACAAAACCCAGACACTGGAGTCTGTGTTTGGCTCCAAAAGCAATAGAAATCATCAAACTAGTGAGACACTATTTTTTCGCTTTAAACATCACAATTTTCATCAGTCACAAGACTACAGCAGAAAGCAATTTTCTTCTCAAAACCACTGCTTCTATTTACCATCCCCACCCCTTAAGTTAATTAAAAATCCTTCAATTAGCTGATTTAGGGAGGGTTAATGTTATTTTCAGGAAGACCGGTTCCCCTGGGCCTGAAAACAACTGTGGCTGCCTCCAGCCCCCGATTACACTGAACATTTTCAGACTCAAAGGTTCCAGAGTATCGCCACCCCTCACTCCAGAACTGTTATGAAATGAAGTGGAAATTTTTAGAAAGAGAAGCCAAAAGTGAAACTGTGAGGAATGCAGGCTTCAACACATTAACCCTCAACAACCAAGATAAACCACATCCAAGAGATGGAGAGTCCCTTCCTCACCCTCATCTTGCCCATGCTTTGCAGGAGAAGCAAACCGAATTGTGCCAGCTGTAGTACCACGAATTTACTCCCAGTTAGATGGGAGAAGCTGCCCCCAGCCCTCTGCCCTCAGTGGAGTTTATAATGGCACAAAGGAAGATGAAAGCAGCTTGGGTCTGATCATAAAGTCTGGCTTAGAATAAACTGATGTTCTACAGCGGTATTACCTGACTGAAGTCAGAAATTCTCTCGCTTTTAGCAAGGGAGAATCAGAGAATCTCATTCCAGCTTGCTGAGGACAAAACACCCTTGCAGTCATTTCCACTAAGACCTCCCAGGGATGTCAGAACACAGGACCTGCTCTTGGAACTTCAGGAAGTTTCTGCTGCCCCCAAAACCACAAAGATTTGCTTGAAATTTGAATTCGTTTCATAACAAAGCAAGCTTGACAGAAGAATCTTCCCCAGCAGTAACTGCGCAGACCAACTTGTTAAAGAATCACCTTTCACTTGGGCACAGAACTGAATTACAACACTAGAGAAGCCTACAAGCCACTTCCAACAAGAGTATCTGATTTCCCTTATCAGCAGAAATTACTTAAACCCACAGATAACACACTCAGGAGCCAAAAACCTACTTCAAAGCCAAACCATGATCCAGCCCCGGGCTCTCAGGGCCGCGTGGCACAGCACGGTGTGAGCAAAGGGCGCCCGGACACTGCCCCGTGCCAGGGGCTGCCAAAGCCACCCCAGGAGCCTGGCTCGCAGGCAGGGCAGCGACCTGTGACAGAGGCTGGGTGTCCCTTCACGGCAGAGGACAGACCTCGTGCTCATGGTTCACTTTCTGTGCAAGCTGCACTCCGAGGAGCCAGCTCAGGTCTGCATGGGGCAACTGGAGCGTCCCACTAATCACCCCGGTGAGGCTCCCAAAATGTCACACACGGCCATTAGCCCCAGCTTGGTGACAGCACGTGGCAAAGAGCCAAAGATCAAACAGCAACGGGTGTCACTCTGATCCCTGCTGCTCCGTCTATGCAAATCAAACTCGTCCCTGGTGCCAACAGGCAGCACCAAGGGCTCCGGAGACTTCGGAGGGAGATTGTGCCCTCGGCACCAACACGGCCCTCACGTGTGACAAGTAACCATGGCTGTCACCAGCTCTCAAAGCAGGGGACAATGGAGTATTTTTGGAGCACAGACACTGCTATTTTGAAAGCATTTCAGCGCTGTAGTACCCAAATTCTAATTGTGGCTGCTGCTTTGCTTTGCCACCATAAATCCTGTTCCGAGGGAGTAAGACAGCAGCCAATACATGAGCGTAGGCATTGCACAACTGGGCTTCTACAAGCACTTGGTGTGAAGAATAATGTTCTTAAAAGATTTAATTTCTGGGGAATGTTTAAATACTGAAGAGTAAACACTGAGTCAGAGACACGCACTAAATACAGGTAAATGCAGCAGGGGCACGTGGAAGCAAAGCCGCAGCCTGGAATTCTCTCAATGCCTTCCCTTGTACATGGGAAATTCAGGACGCACAGAGGACAAAGCCTCTTTTATATGTGCAGAAACTGCAAGAAAACAAAAACCAAACAAATACAGCCAACCTACAGATCCGTTTGGGGGTCTTAAACCAAGTCTGCAGCACGCAACTCGGCGTGTCTGTATTTTGGGTATTTGAGCCGTTCCACACGTACAAAGCCCAGGTCAGGCAGTGATACTTACAGCTCACTTGACCACTGAGTAACAGCAGCACAGGGGAGATGGGCCCCTGGCCACTGCAAATGCCTGGGGAACCACTGTGCATCTCTGGCCAGCACTGCTCCCCTCCACACACAAGCACCAAGCTCAAAACACATCGCTTTTCCCTTGTCACAGTATTTCCTACTTCTTCCAAGCAGCAGGTCAGGACTCACTGCACCAGGACACTGACCACACGTTTCCATTTGCTTTCAGTAGAACAAAAATATTTACTTTCACAAGCACAAGCTGATGCGCTACTAAATCATTTCACTCAGCCTAGACCTAACAGTCCAGAGAGAGCCATGGAACAGCAAAAGAACTACGTACTAAGGTAACTCTCCAGTTCCGACAGCCACAAAACAGAGATGTTTTCCTTGTCCACACAGCTCAGGCACTGTCTGGTCCCAAAGTGCAGCAGAGGAGCTAACGCTGCTTGGCAGCATCCAGAGGGAACCAGGAGTGTGGAGCTTCCGAGCACGTCACGGCTTTTGTTAACACCCTCACACAAGCAAAGGCACAGCTGGGGCTCACAAAACCTCTGTCACTTCAGGAACAGCTCGGCTCAGTCCCAGGCAGGGCTTTCCCTGACCTCTGGGGGCTGCCCAGAGCCTGCCCACCCCTGCCCTGCTCCATGTCCCAACAAAGCCCACACCACTCTCGGCCAAGGGATTTTTTGCCTCCTCAGAAGGGAAAAGGGACCACAGATAGCTCTCTGCAAACTTGGCAGGCCATGTGGGAACTGATACAGCCAGGGTGGGCAAGCTGGAGCCAGGAGAACAGTTTTGGCTCCTAAACTAGAAGCCTGAAAAATTGGAAGTGGCGCTCCATTTGTTTAAATTACCTTCTGAAACCATGCTCCATATGTGGGAATAAACAGTCACTCTGGTAGCCCCAAACACAACCAGGACTAAATTGTTCCAAGATGCACATCTGCACTTACCAAAGATCAGACAGAAGGGCTGCCAAGGCAGGGCTTCATTTCCCTTACAGGTTTTTTTTATTTTGTTTTAAGAACTCTTAACTGAAACTGAAAATGGCAGCCCAGAAAGGTGCTGTGCATGGACAAACCAGCATCGCCCCCGCCTCAGCAAATAAAGGTCTCAGTCTGTCCTGCTGCTTTGGAATCACAGGATTGTCTAGGCTGGAAAAGCCCTCCAAGATCAGTCCAGTGACACTGCCAAGGCCATCACTAACCCATGTGCCCAAGTGAACATCTACGGGGCTTTAAAACACCTCTGGAGATGGGCACTCCTCCACTGTCCTGGGCAGCTGTGCCAGGGTTGGGCAATGCTTTCAGTGAAGAAGTTTTCCCTAATATCTAAATCTCCCCTGGTCCCCCCGAGCCTCCTTTTCTCCAGGCTGAGCCTTGCCCTGCTCCTGGGGCTCCAGACCCTTCCCCAGCTCCATTTCCTTTCTCTGGACATGCTCCAGCACCTCAGCATCACTCAGAAAGCAGTTTTTTGTTTTTCTGCACATCCACACAAAACCACAATAAAATTCAAAGCCCAGATGCTATTCGAAGTGACTCTTTCTTATCATAAGGATGACCAGAGTCCCACGTGGAGGGCAGGACGTCCATCCTGGAGCGAGCCTGCTCCATCCTTGTGAACACAAAGCCAGCGCAGGGCAGGTTTTTCACACAGGGTTTTTTACACGGCCCCAAAGTCGAGCACTTTAAAGCCCTGACGCCTGGGCTGTACAGTCAGAGGGGACTGCAGCCAGCAGCTCATACTGTACGGCTATCGGATGACGTGCCCAGTAAAACAAGCTGCTGCCTTCTAAACCTGGAGTATCACAAGACCACTACATAAATGTCAGGCCCGGCAGCACCCGCTCGCACCCAGCCCCGCAGCCAAAACACTGAGTGTGCCCTGAGACCTGCAGGGGATTAAGCACAGACCTTCTGCATCGAGTCTTCCTTTGAAATTCTGCTTTTCTGGGGACATGCATATTGGTCAGGGCACGTCCAGAGCACATCTGCAGTAGAAGAGGTGGGAAGCTGATTTAACAAGCGACTGACCAGTCCTGGGCAGGGAATTTATTGCAGCTGTACAAGAAAGCATGGAAAAGTGCAGCAATCCAAAAATACTGCCTTGCTCATTCACACTTGGTATCAACATTCACCCAAATTATTTCCTTGCTTTCATGTCCAGGGAAGGGAACCGAGCTGGGAACCAGGAGCAGCTGAGGGAGCTGGGAAAGGAGCTCAGCCTGGAGAAAAGGAGGCTCAGGGGGGACCTTGTGGCTCTGCACAACTCCCTGACAGGAGGGGGCAGCCGGGGGGGGTCAGGCTCTGCTCCCAGGGAACAGGGACAGGAGGAGAGGGAACAGCCTCGGGCTGGGCATGGGGAGGCTCAGGGTGGATATCAGCAGGAATTTCCCCATGGAAAGGGTGCTCAGGGATTGGCACTGCCCAGGGAGGTTTGGAGTGCCCATCCCTGGAGGTGGCACTCAGTGCTCTGGGCTGGGGACAAGGCATAGCTTGGACTCGATGATCCCAGAGAGCTTTTCCAACCTCAGTGATTCTGGGATTCTGTGAAATATTGAGTGCTTGGCCTTAGGGAGGTGATTTACACCTTAACTGCATTCTTCCCCCTTAAGCATTTTTAACCATCTAAGACACCTGCAACAGCTGAAACACCACAGAAAATGGTGATGTTAAAGGTAAAAAAAAAAAGAAACTAGAGCTGGATAAAGGTTCCTGAGCACCGACCCTTGCATGCAGCTGCAGAGCCGTCCACGAGAGCCGTGCAGCTCTGCCGAGCACATACTGAACCAATTACACAGGAGCCTCCCAAGACCCACACAACCTCGGGAGCTATCACATTATAGATCCTTATGTAAGGCCCAGTGACGTAAATCCAGGCTCCCTTGACACACGGAGGGTGCGAGATGAGCGAGCCTGCAGGAATTTCAGATCATATTTCCCATCTCCCCTATTCATTCATTTGTATCATTTGCCATGACCTTGCTCTCCAGGGACATATATCACGAGAAGGAGATAAATGAGATTTCTATTAATTTGAACTATAGCAGCAAGAAACTAAAGGCACTGTCTCACCAGGCTGATTAGTATTTTTTCTCTCTTTAAATGTAGATTAAAAAAGGCTTATTTACCAACTGCAGGACTGGCCACACTAACTGCTGACTGCTCTCAGTGCCAGCAACCAGATCAGCTTATTTCAGCTCAATCCCAGCACCAGGATGCAGGAAGATGTCAGCCACCGGGAGAGAGGAGACCCTGCATGCCCTGGGATTGCTTTTTACTTTGTTCAGAGTGTGGCAGAGGAACACTCAGGCCAGGACTGCTCTCCACAGCCTGCATGGAACATGCAGAGTCTTGCTCCTGCTCCAGCCCAGCTGGCTGAGGGGGTGCTGCTCCCCAAACCACAGCATGTGCTGGCACCTTTCCAGGAAAATCACCCTCAATGAGGCATCTGCCCTGGGTGTCTGCCCTGTGCAACTCCAGCTGTGCCGAGCACAGGGAAGAGTTGAGTGGAGCCAGCATAGTGAGAGATTTGTGTGGTGCAGGAGAACTTTTGTCTCTGCAGCAACGGGCTCTGTTGTGTTAGCCTGACTTTCTATGATTCAGGTACAAAATGAAAATGAGTTTCTATTCTAGCACGTACCAAAAATTCCATAAATGCAACAGCTGCGTCAGGAAAAACAAGAACTTCTCCCTGGTCACGGAATGAGTCTCACAATAAATCGGATATCTGAGATAACTACAATGGTCCGGGACCAACATGGGCACCTTGTAAAGGGCCCACAAGGCTGCTGGAGAGCAAGTCACTGCCATTAGCAAGGCTCCACAAAAACAGGTTTCCTACAAGCCACAGCTTCTATGCACCACATTCCTTTCCTCATTCCCAGACACAACCGCCAGGCTCCGAGGTCAAACTATAAAACCTGCTATCAAGTCATTAACTGCACCCTCAGATCACACAGCCCATGTATCCTGGGGAGCTGCAAAAGACAGGGACATCATTCCAGCAGGATTAACAACTTGGAAATGCTTAAAATTTAAAAAAAAAGTCACATTAAGAGAAGTTAAGTGTTTAAATAATAGTTTCACACCCTAGCAGGGCCAGCTCACTGGGGTGCTGTAGCCAAACTGTTCAGTGGCCACAGAGGTGACCGGAGCCAGGGGACATCAAGGTGCTGAATGTCACCAGAAGAGCAGGACACGAGGTCACTGCACACGTAACACCCCAATGGCTGGGCAGTCTACAACCACCCACGGGCACAGAGCATTCCAGCACTGCCCAGCTGAAATCATTCCCAGCTCACTGTTCAGGAACAACTCGTCCAGGGCCACCGCTCAGCAGTGCACAGATAAACACCCCTGGAAACCCTCCCGGGAGCGGGCACAGTGCTCCAGGAGGAGCAGGACACGGCTGCTAACGAGCAGGACAGGCGAGCAGCTCTGAGATAAGGTCTACACTGAGGGCAGTTTCACAACAACCAAGAAAAAAACCAACCCCACATCAGCAAGTGTTGAGGAACAGCCTGGAATCATCTCCCTGCGAACCTTCTGGGATCCACTCATCTCCACAATCCTACCACAGCCACCCCGGCTGTGACTCTGGCAGCTGTGAGGCTGATCTGTGCTGCTCACACAGAACACGACTCGTTTCTGGGCAGCAGCTTTGCAGGCTGCAGCTCTCTGAGGAGCAGCTATCGAGGGATGGAACCAGGAACCACTGCAAGGATGGGACTCCATCACAAACGAGCACAGGCACAGTCCCACAGCTAAACGCCAAACCAGTCTGGAAGCCCAAAGAGAGCTGCAGAACAGCTGTCAAAGCAGAATGAGCAGCAGCACAGCACCTGAGCAGGTGAGGATGAATCTGCTCCCACCCCAAGCCTCTGCCTCTCCTGTCCTTCCCCTCGTGTTCACCAGCCCTGATCTCCGAGGGGAAGCTGGCGAGCTGAGGGTAAACAGCTCTGCTCAGTCCCTCTGGGGAAAAAGAAAGAAAAAAGCTTTCCAACGTCACCGAAATGGAATGTGAGGGAACCGAGAGCACTTGTAGGGGGAGAGAAAGGACAGCCTCACACTCCAGCCTGTGTGTACACAGCACTGGGCTGGAGAAGGCACACACGGAGCATCCAACAGCGCATCTGCTGAAGATCCCTTTAGCTCTGAGGGTCTGAGGAGATATTTTGGTTCGTAGAAAAGTTATGTTAATCCAATGAATCATTTGATAGGAATGTACAGTCATCCAATGCAATGGAAAATGTGGAGATTCGAGTGTTCAATGTACGCATCCAGCATAAAAGGTTAGGGTAACACTTCTTCCAGAGGCATTACTCATCCCTGCCTCGGCTGCACATCCCTGCAGAGGTGTGCAGGAAGGAGGATGAGCAGCATCAATAACTTATCAGCTGCAGTACAAAACCACCAGGTAGGAGCCATAAAAAGCAGAAAGCAAGACCTAAACCATCCTCTGATGTAAGGAGTCTTTGTGCAGCAGGGCCACCTCCTCATCACTGTAGCTCTGAGTGGGTGACATGAGCTCTACCCCACTCTCACGGCACCCCAAGGCATTCATGGAACAGTGGGACTCGCCCTTCCACAAGCATCACAAGAAATTCCCTGTCTCAAAGAGCTGACATAGTTTGCTGAAGCGCTGTAGCTATTTACCTAAGGAGAAAGAAGAGAATAATGCAACGCTTGGTTGAAATCAGCAGGAATTCTGCGTTACACACAGGCTTTCCTGGGCTCCTAAAGCTGCACTCCAAAAGAGCATCCAGTCACAGATCAGAGCTTTTGTAGTGGCTGTTTAAGGACAATAATTTACAGAGATGAAGCACCACAGCCATCACAAACACAGCCCATTCTTCACTAGGTAGGGGTTTATTTACAAGGCCATGACATGTTATGATGTAAGAGGTAACAGCACACAAGCAGATGACTCCCTCGCACAGCCCATTCCACTGGAAGCCTGGAAGGCAGGCAGTGGATTCACCCCGACAGGAGGTAAGCTGGAATCTCTCCCATGCCACACACCCTCCTCAAACCCCTCCTCAACTGCACTCGGCTCTGCTGAGAAGTAACGCAAGGAAAAGAGCATATGGATAGATCCAAAGCTATTCTGAATCACTGCTGGCTGCCAGCAGACATATTGCTGTCATTAGCCTCTAGCTCAGTCGCAAGATTTGTTTCTGAAAAGTCTTTGAGCCAACAGATTATATAAAGCTCAGACCCTTCCTCTTCCACACGAGCTGATAGTCTCCTCGCGGGGTGACGGGTGTTTGAGAGGAAAACACTCATCCCTGCACACACAAGGATGATGCAGCTAATCAAAACAACGTCCCCGGCCAACAGGCGGTGTGCTGCAGCCAAAGCTGGCGCTGCCAGATAATACCCAATGACAGGAGCATGGAATAGAATCACAGAATGGTTTGGGTCGGAAAGGACCTTAAATAGCATCCAGTTCCATCCCCCTGCCGTGGGCAGGGACACCTTCCACGACCCCAGGGTGCTCCAAGCCCTGTCCAACCTGGCCTTGGACATTTCCAGGGATCCAGGGGCAGCCACAGCTTCTCTGGGCACCCTGTGTAGGACCTCACCACCCTTCTAAATCCTGCAAGGTGCTGTGAGGTCTCCACACAATCTTCTCCTCTCCAGGTTGAACTCTCAGTCTGTCCCCATAGGGGAGGTGTTCTTAACAACTTTGTGGCCTTCTCAGGACTTGCTCCAACAGTTCCATGTCCTCCTTACGCTGGAGATCCCAGAGCTGTGCGCAGGAATCCAGGTGGGGTCTCACGAGAGCAGAGGGGCAGAATCCCCTCCCCAGTCCTGCTGCTCACACTCCTGGATGTAGCCCAGGGCACCCTTGGCTTTCTGGGCTGCGAGCTCTCATCGCCAGCTCACGCTGAGTTCCATCATTCATATTGATCTCGTAGGGAAAATCTGCAGAGATCGGAGCTTATTTACCCTAAACCCACACACACGCTCCTCCCCTGTGCCAGAGCCTCTCCTGGTACTGGGGTCACACCATTCCCTGCCCCAGCACCTTCCCAGCTCTGCTGCCTGACCCAGCAGCCCCGTGGAACCAGCTCATTAACTCACGAGCACTTGGAAAAAACTGCAGGTTACTGCCCAGGGTTCTCTCTATCTTTTATCTAAACAAAATGCTACAGGACCAGGCTTGTTTGGTGCAACAACACCCTTGTAGCTTCTACTCCTGGTACAAGTGAGCAGTTAGTTCTGTACACCTCACCCGGCTACCTTTTGCCATCTTTTACAAACCAAGGCCTGAAAAAATTGTAATATATTCTGTCCTCTGAGTTGTGAAGCAAAGAAACTATTTTTGGTTTCCTTATTAATATATAGCAGGACTGCCCCCCCACCAGATTCTGATAAACTCTTTGTGGTCTAAGCTTTACTGGAAACCAGGCTTCCTACCTTGCTAGTTTTCCATATTACTCTCTCTCATTAAGCAATTTAGATACTCAAGTAGTAAATCAGAAGTGAAAGGAAGGTTCTTAATCACCAGATCTAAACAACACTGGTTTTTGTCACCTCGTAACTCCTGATAACCACCATCTCCTGGTCCAAGCTGTTTCACACACTGCATTATCTTTACACCTTCAGGTGTCTTAAGGAGGTCAAACAAACACACTTTAGTTTCCTTGTAGAACACTGGTAGGACTCCTGTGGTTGGTTAATACTTGCAGTGGGATGAGGTCTATTATTTCACTAAGTTCTGGTAACTCAGCTGTAAAAATAACCACAGTCCCTGTCCTAAAAGCAGTCTAAAAGAGACAAGGCAAGTGCAGAAGCCCCAGTGGTGGTGAGGCACAGTCAGCCAGCCCAGCACAGCCACCAGTTACTCCTCAGAAACTCACTGCTCCTTGAGATGTGCTTCATCCAACAATTCTCAACACAAAATACATAAACAGTCCCTGGAGCACAGATGGAAGCTGATCCCTATCCCCTCCCAGGGGAGTTCCCTCATCACTAGGCTACAAAATCATGTTCTCTCTTGCTTTCAGCCCTTTGATGATACAAATCTTACGTTCCTTCCTACACAGTGCCCCGGTTTCAACATGAGAGGCAGAGCCTCTCCTCCCTCCTCAACCGGTAGCTTGAGGATTTGGGCACTCTCAGAACTGGAGTCAGGGTTGCCCCAAGGCTCGAGGAGATGCCTCACCTGGTATCACACTAAGTGCCCTTTCCCAGCTCCCTTTCACTCACCCACAGGGTACAGTGCTCATCTGCCACAGGGACATGGGTGCAGAAGACCACAGAAGCACTGACCTTCCCTGCCCATGGATTTGCTCTTCCCATGAGAGCAGGATGCTGAAGGAAAAGGTCAAGTTCTTGAAAAGTAGAAGCCATTCAGTTTTTCTCCTCCCAGCAAATCGCAGCTCTTCAACAGCATTTTGCCACAGGCTTTTTTTCAGGACTCCCACCCTGACTGCTCATGACTCTCCTGAACAGCTGATACTCACACAGCAGCGCCTGCATCTGCCTGGCCAGGCCCCAGAAGGGGACAGGTGAGCTGAAGCCTCTCCTGATCCTCCCTTGCCTGGCTGCACGGCTCAGTCCAGTGTCCTGTGAACGAGGACAGGGAATCCCCACTCCAGGTATGAGTGAAGTGCAGGCAGTTGGTGTGCTTCGGGTCACAGAAGCAGCGGATCTTGTAGCTTGAATTATACTTTAAAAAAATCCATTTGAAATTCAAGCTCTATCACAGCCTCGCACTGCAGCTTCCCAGAGTCCTCCAGCCGTTTGTTCTCTCCAGGGAAGACAGATAGGTTGCCAACCAAGACTGCACTGTGGGATTAGCCAATGTTTATGAAGTGCTTTAAAGATTAGAAGTGTCACCTATGTGCTAAATATTTCTCTGGCACTATCAGCTTGAACAGCACCCGAGTATCTTGTATCTCCTCCTGCTGATCTTGAGCTGGTTGCCGAAGGCGTCACTCAACCTGACTTCCAACCACTGCACTTGGCACTAATTCCAGGGGTGGTTTGAGACATATCGCAGGAGAGGACAGAATCAAGGAACCACTTAAACCCTAACTTCTGAAAACTACTAGCAGAGTAATGACAGTAATATCACCAGGAGAGGCTTAGGGATTTATGTTTTTACAACATTCTCATACATGTGTGTGAGACAGAACGCTCTGGCACAAAGCCCAACCGTGCACAGAGAGGAACTCGCCCTGCTCACCCAGATGGAACTGGCTGGGCAATGGCATGAAAAGGTACTTTGTACACACCAGCTTGATAGGAGCTAAATGGATCCCAACTCTGTCATTCCCTTCAAAGCTTTTGGCAATGTTCTTGCAGTACCTGGATTAAGAAACTGAGCAGTGAGTCCGAGCACACGGGACAGCAGCACAGCACTGCTCAGGCCCTCTGTGCTGTACACACACACACAAACAGCAGGGATACACCTATTTTCCTGCCTTTCTTCCTCTTGTTCCCATCTCTCTTCCAGCTAGAACACAGGCAGAGCCTGTGTCAGGACCTTTCTACTGCTATCACACAGAGCCAAGGTGTAATGCTCAGCTGGAGATCTGTGCTTCCCACTCACACAGCTTTTGTTACCCAAATCCCATCCATCCTCTGAGGACTTAAAATACACATAGATCTAGAAACATCCAAAATACAGAGCTCAGCCTTCCCCTCAGCCTGTGGGTTTCACCAACAGCAGCAGAATCCAACAACTATTATCAAGCAGCTGAAAAATGAAACATTCAATTCCAGGAGTTTACTCTGCACTGGAGAGAGAGAAAACAAAGCTGGAAATCCTTCGCTTTATAAACAACAGCTCCTCTGAAAGCACTGTCAATAGGAAGTTGTTGCTCTAAACTGTGTACACATTTGGCTCACAATTTGCCAACAATGAGGAAAATGAACTCCACGGAAGGATTCCCACACTGTGAGCTCAGTGTTGTCACCCGAAATGGATGCTGCCAGGGCCAGAGCAGCACGACCGTGCCAGCAGGAGCTGATTTGCACCTTCCTGGCCTTTTGGGGGAGGAATCCCTCCAAAAGATGACAGGGTAGGAGCATGGCAGAAGGCAGAAGCTGAGGTGACGGCACTTTTCTCACACCGCTTTAATGGTTTCTGTGTGACAGACGGAGCGGAGCCCCAGCCAGGAGCCTGCCGAGCCGCCCTGCTCGGGATAGCCCCAGCCAGGTGTACTGCACGTGGGCTGGGCTGTGCAGGTCGCTGTGCCTGACAGCTGCCTCCAACTCGAGGTGACTCACTCAAGTCACACATCATAAACACTTCTTACTCCAGCCCTGAATTAGGAGCACGGGGCTCTGAGAACTCAAAGCTCCCGTGACACATGCCATTCCTGCAGAGCTGCTCGAAGCCTCTCCTGAAACCAAAGGATCAAAGCAAACAGAGGACTGGAACTGCCATTCAAGATCTTAAAACACATTTAAGATAAGAAAAAAAAGCCTAGCAAAAAATTAAAAGCTACCTTAATCACCATTTTAATTGGGAGGTAATATTCCTATTCTAACAAAACCACTAGAGCATCCCTCCTAGCACTGAATCCCAACACTGGGATGCACAGCTGAGGTTTCCAGCGGCGAGGGGCAGGAGGCACCACAGCAGACTGTGCAGAGCAGCCTTTGTTCTGGGACCCGGCGAGGAAAACATCTGCTCGGCCCAAAGCACTGCTCCCTCCAAGGCGATAGGATCTGACCTCGGAGCACAGGAAGCAAGCTTTGTTCCAGGCTGCAGGGAAGGCGGTGCTACCACACCGACACTGCGCAAGGTCTGCGACTCTGGAGACCTGCAGGTGGTAAAACAAGAAGCGTTCTGCTGCTCACCTCAGACAGAGCAGCCGGGGTGCCTCTGCAGAGCTGCTCTTGTTTGGACAAGCACGTTTGCTCTGGTGACTATTTGAATGATGACTCACTCCAACAAGCCAGGGCACCCTACCACACACAGCCCCGAAGTGCTGACTTAGGGCTTGGGATGCAAATCCGGCAGGAAGCGGCGCTTCCCGACCACGGCCACCCAGGCCTGGTCACTGCTGCCATTACCTCCTCCAGCTGCAGTCCCAGCCTGGATGACGAACGCAAGGAGAAGATGACAAGAACAAGAAAATTGTATTTTATACAATTTGCTATTAGAGCATTTCTAAAGTTGGGTTTCTTCTTTTAATATTCATGCTCTGCAAAACTGACAGTCCAATTGTGAGTTCTTTGTGTGCCTCCGAGGGACTTGGGACATGCAGATGCCAGGTGCCTGTCCCTGGCTCAGGAATGCTGCCCAGCACCCCGTCCCTGGCTTGGAGGTGAGCCTGTGGCCACCCCGCTGGTGGCACTCCTCCAGCCACTTCCACTTTTGTCTCCCCAAGCATGTGAGAGTCACAACCCGTGACGAGCCGGGCAGTAATTGCCGTATCGATTTCGACGCTCCTCCGGCCGGAGCAACGCCTGTAACTGTAAACCATAAACCTTTTAATATCCCACTCAATTATGAGGAAAACAACTCCTGAGCAGCAGCAGCAGCACGGCAGGAGCATCATTCAGGGCCCGCTGCTGAGCCTGGCTGGGGATGGCCAAGCCACGCGTTGAGAGACGCTGTCGGGGGGACAGAAGCACAGACAGCCCTTCCACGTGCCACTGGCAAAGTCGGAGCTCTCAGACCTTTGCGTGCCGACCTCACCAAACAGCTCAAAATGCTGGAACATGTGCAATGAGAAGGCAGATAAACAAACTGATGGTGTGCCATCAGAACGTGACTTAGTGCTCGTGAAACCTCTGGGCTGTTCACAAATCCAAGAGAAAGAGCCTAAGAATTAAGCAACTATGTCTGGGCACTGTCACACAAGGCAGACTTACAACCTCTCTCTTATTTACAAACAGTTTCAGGAAAAGGGAAACAATCTGAGTGACTGTGTGGCATTTAGAAAACATTCCCATCCACTGCAGCCTTTCAAAAAGACAGAATCATAGAATATCCTGAGTCAGAAGGGACCCATGAAGTCCAGCTTCTGGCCCTGCACGAGACAGCCCCAGGAATCCCACCATATGCCTGAGAGCGTTGTCCAAACACTTCTCGAGCTCCTGCAGCCTCGGGGCTGTGGGCACGTCCCAAGTCAGATGCTTTGGTGACCTAAGAATGAGATCAGCAGAGCACACTTCTAATCCTCGACTCCAAATCCTGAGTTCATCACCTTACCAGCCCTGTCCCTGGGAGAAGGGGCAGGTTTGGAGACACTCAGCCTGGAGAAGACTCCCACCTTGCTTTGTGCAGACCTGACCCGCTTTTGTCTCGCTGTGCTGCAAGCCAGCCGGCCTTTGTTGCCATGGTGAAAGCTCTGACACGTTTAGTTTTCCCACTAATTTCCTGCTGCACTAAAGACTGCTGCTTTGCACCTCACTGCCATGGCACAGCAACAAGGAGCCCCAACACCCCCAGAAACGGGGAACGGATCCAGCCACGTGCTGGTCACTGCCAACAACCCTTTTCCAGGCAACTTTAGTTACACCTCCTAAATATTCTTTAAGCCCTACAAAAGTTCAAGAGATTTGACCATCATCAAAAAGGAACCAGACAATTCAGTGACATCATAAATAGGGGCTGTATCCCACCCTTACCTTAAAAGAAGGTGGTGCATTCCAAATCCCAGACTGCAGTCACCAAACCACCACATTTTCCTCTGGGGTCACATGAAGGGACTAAGTTCATTCCCAACTGTGTCAATGGTAAGTGAAAACAAGGATTCAGTTGTGTCTGTGGAACCAAACTGGGACCAGCAGCACACACACACAAGGAAAAGCAGAGACTTAGGCCCACACTGTCAGCTGATGACTCAGAAACTGCACAAGCGCCCACTGAGTGGGAAAATACCTATAGTCAGCCTTCACTTGTCATTTTACTGTGTAATGGGAGTCTCAGCTTGGATGAAAAACACATGAATATTTTGTTCTGACTAAGCACAGGTTTCCCCGTGTACCTCAGCTCTGCCAGGGCAGTGGGCACACGACACCCACGCTGCAGCAAGGGGGAGGGAGCGACCGTGATTTCCTTCTCCACCAACTCTGCACTTCATTTCTAACACAAACCAGCTGAATTAACCAGCAGAAAGGAAAAGTCTTTGGATGTTTTTTTAATCTTACACTTCCCAGAGCAGCTCAAGGGAAAAACAGCCTCTGTGAAAGCCAAGTATTAAAATCCTTGTACAGAGAATGAATCAGAATGATTTTTATTGGTTTCCAATGAGATTGTGCTTGAAAACAAACAGTTGCTGTACGACTGACAACCCCCTCACTGTGTCAGAGAGATGGGAGAACATAGATGGGCTTTGTAGAGCTGAGAACATGCTTCTTCATGGCTGCTGGGGAGCAATTCGATTTCATTAATGGTGCATTTACACGTGCAAAGAAATAGAGCACAAGCTAAGCTGTATCATAATCAGTTTGCTGGGGGAGTCCTCCGACCTCCAGAACTGCTGCGAGCAGGCACAGCTGTTGCAGCCTCGGGGTGCAGAGGACACCAGCTACAACGGGAGCTTCCTGCAAAGAGCACCATTGTCTGCCGGCCACCTGGGAACGAGAGAACCTGCCATAAATCAGCCAGCACATGATCCTCGCTCTGTCCGAGGCAGGGAGAGGCCAGGACAGTTCCCGGCAGCAGCGGTGGCTCAGTGGGAGCCGGGAAGAGCCGCGCAGGCTGCCCGGAGCCCGTCCGTCAGCGGCACTCCAGCCGGGCTGATAACCTTGACAGAGCCACTTGCAAGATTACAGCCCAAGGATTTCCTACAAGCACATCTAGAGAGGAAAGACTAAGTACCAAGACTAATACTTTTCATCTTTGGTTGCTGCCGGTGCTGTGAGCTTAAATGAAAATTTGGGGCACGCAGAGACATGATTACACTGTCACAGTGACTGACAAAAGCAAACCCTCTCCTATAGCACTAATTATTTCAGCTGAAGGAAGGCACAGACAAACATCTTTAAGAATTTAGATATACATGTGACAAGAGGCATTCTTTTCCCCTAATTCCTGACTGTCACTGTCTGAAGACTGTAGCACAGAAGACCTAACTGGCTCTGCCTACCTGGCAAGGATATCCTGAGCATCAGCACCGCTCCAGACTCCTGCGAGCCTGCAGGAGCAGCACGACACCTGAACAGACTGTATCCTTCCATCCCACAGACAGGAACCAGCTCCAATTAGGCTCACTACTGCAATTCAGTGTGTTATCTGATCACACTTCACACACAATGACACACAGCTCATAAACGTACTCCTTCCATTAGAAACACTTCATGTTGCGAAATGCCACAATTAGTTTTCAGACATCAGCTTCAATTCAACTGCCTTTGCCCAACAGCAAGAAGCCTCAGGGCTCCAAAGATACTGTCCCCTGAGAGGGCCCAGAAACACACCTGGAAGTACCTGATGAGGCAAAAAAATCAGAAACGCTTCAGGTTACACGACAGCAGATGCCAGAGCCTTAAAAAAACCCCTTGTGCCCACAGTGTGTTGGCCATGGGTCTGTCACACACCCATCCCTGTTATCCTCCATACACATTCCATAGGTATTCCTGCACATAACACTCTCTGCACAGGCAGAGGTTACAGAGGAAAAGGCAAGCTGGAAGCCCGAGACAGCCTAAGACCCAGGACAAGCTGAGACTGACTTGTTTAGGTAAAGAAAAACCTGGAAAAAATGTGCCTTCCCTTCTGCTGCAGGAATCCACGCACACTTTCCCAGCCTTGCAAACACCTCACTGCATCCCTCTCATTCAGAACTCCTTCCAACAGGACCAACCACATTTTAAAAGTTATTGGAAGGAGACAAGAAACATCCATCTGGTTGCTGAAAGGCAGCAGACGCACACAGCCTCCAAATCCAGACTTTAATTGAAACACTTTAATGTGCTGCCGCAGCCCCGCATTCTCTGTATTCCCAGTAGTGCCGAGGCGTGCGCTCGCCTAATGGAGCTCTGACAGTCGTCCTGGGCCTGGCTCCCTGACAAACCACGCCGGCCTCCAGCTCCGGGCCCGCAGTCGCACGCTGATACCCCACAGACTCCTTTTCTTCTAAACCATCTTCAAAATGTACTATAATTAATGTCCTATAACTGCAGCAGATGCTGTAAGGAGCCGAAGGCAGAGCCAGCCATACAGGAGAGTGGCAAACGTCAAGGAGATCCCGAAGTACGATGGAAACACCCAACTGGGCTGTCGGGAACAGCCACCTCCTGCATTGCACAACTCCAGCATTCAGGCCAGTCCCTCCATCCATCTGCAAATCAAGGCGGTAACACAACACACACAGATCACTCCTGTCAGCAGGCCCTAGTCAGACAGCCAAGGCAGGATTTGGGAAGCTCGTTAGGCTCCCACTCCAGTCCCTGGGAAGACACAGCCAGTTTCTCTCTGCGGCTCAGCTGACCTGCTGCAGGCTCTGCTGAATCACCCTCTGGACAAGCCGACCCCAGCACCCATCCCAGGCCAGGTGAACCACAACCTGCTGCAGCTGCGCCTTGCACTGTGCCAGAGCACGTTTGGTTTCTGCATCTGCATCCTCACCTTACTCGCCCGCTCCTTCAGACAGATTCTCAGGAACTCCAGCTCCCAAATCCCATGGGGAGGTTTCCCAGTGCTGCATTTGCCTCTGACAGCCATCACTAACCCTGCACAGGCAGCCACTCCTGCACACACTCCAGCTGAGGGGCATGAGCCAACGCTCATATTTATACCTTCATTTCAAATCTTCCATGGCCAAAGCACTTCCAAAAAGAGCATCTGCACTCCTGCCATCAAATCATACCAATAACCAAAGCCACCACAGCCACAAACTGCAGGCCTAAGTCCACCTCCCCATGACAAAGTTCCACATCTTGAACAGAGGGATGTGCCAAAACTGCACTGCACAAGGACCAGCTCCTTCCTACAGCTCTTCCAAGCTGCAGCTGTCCTGGCTGGAAATTGTCCCCACCACTGGGTGCAGAGAATAACCAGAAGAATCAGCAACATTTCTCTGTGATCATACCACGTGCTCTGAAAGAACTCAATGCTTCAAGATAACACCCGGCCAGGTCCGGCAGGCTCTGGTGAGATCTAACTCTGCTGCTGCTGCTGCTGCTGTGCTGTCCCAGCATCTCCTGCCCATCCTCTGACATGGAGAGCAGAGCTCAGCTCAGCTCCCCCCACACACGCTGGGCTATTTTTGAGCTCAACGTGTCAGTTCCACTGGCTGTGGGAGTTTGTTTGTGTGGGATAGCATGATTCGACTACTTTGAAACTTGGCTGAAGCCACATAATTCCCTTTTCATGGAACTCTTTTGATGGCCATTTAGCAGAGAGGGCGAGGTTTAGCCTCAGCTAGAGAGACTTGGGGTCAGAATTACTAGAAAAAGACACATAATGACTAATAATGAATCAGACTTCGGTGGTTTCTTCATTTAAGTGTTAACACAGCATATTAAACCCCTGGCCTGGGATCAGCAAAAAGGCCCTGACTGCATTAAATGAGTACAATGGCTTAACTAGAGAATCTCCAAATTGTGCTATTCAAACCTGTGCAAGCTCCAAAGAGAGAGAGAGAGACCCTGGAGCCAGCTGAACCCTTACTCTTGCAGGTTCAGCTAAAGGCAGCATCTCGCTGGGGGTGTGCAGACCACGAGACCCACCACGGTCACACAGGGAAGTCACAACTCTCACGAGAGTCTCTTCAGCCAGGGAGAACTTACACCACAAACTGTGAATTCTAGTTTGCTGGCAACGCTGGAGCAACTTCCCAAAGCTTCACTTTCGTGGGGAAAAACACAGAGTTGTTATGCAATCGTCTTGGTGAGAGCAAGAAGGGGCAGCACCCTGTACAGCCACTGCACAGGGCTGATACAGGACCCAGTGAGAGGATGCGGGAAAAAGGAGCTTAGAGCTGCTTCTCTGTGAAAATGTCTAATACCCAAGGAGCCCAGTCTCCCAGCAACACACTGCCATTTCCGTATTTCCCTCTCACGTAATTCCTCCTTCAAACACAAATGAGGAGACAGCTTCTAGAAACCCTCATTAGGCCTCCGCAGCATTCACCAAACCTCTGTGAGACCCTGCTGGAAAAGAGACACTGATCCCTGTCTGTGCCACAGCCCTTCCTCCTCCCGCTCCTGTCAGTGGCTTTTCCTCACAGGGGCAGCCTCTGTACCTGCCCAAAGGTGCCACCACCTCGTTCAGCACGTGTTGATTGTCTCCCGCAGCAGCAGCCCCTGGTACAGCCAACGTTCGGGAGGAAGGGACTCCAGACAGGAGGTGGGAAGCAGCCAGGTTGAAGAGGTACAAAAGCTGCACCCACATCATCCCCCAAACAAGCTAATAGCCAAACAGCTGAGAAGAGGTATTAATTATCCTGGGTCTCTCAGAATATTCTCCCCGCCCAAAAAGGCTCAGTGCCACAGGCCCCCTAGCTCACCCTGCCCACCATCAGCTGGCTCTCCTGTTTCCACCTGTTAGCATCTCGAGAAGCAGCCTGGTCTCAAATCCAATCATGTTCTGGCATTAACATCTTGGTAATCAAATGTTATTTGCTACAGCAAGAAAAACATTGTAATGAAACATAAAATATCAGTACTTTAGTCCACACTTGATACAGGCAATGGCTCTCTGAGGTTTTAGGAAATATTCCCTCCTATCCCCACTGTGGCAACTCTGCCTAGGCAAAGTTCATTTCTAGCTTTTAGGCTTTTGCTAAACCTCTCCACCAAATGAGAACTAAAATACAACTCTCCTGCAGCACACAAGTGAGGAGAACAAAGACCCTGTGAGCAGCAGGATAATGCTGCCTGAGGAATTAGCCATCCACAGCCATCGGCTCTCCTTATGGCAGGAGAAATCAGAAGCGGGACAGGTGAAGCACCACCAAACACTGCAAAAGAAAAGGAAAATGACTGATGAAAGGCAACGAGGCGAGGCCCCGGCGTGGGTCATTACGAAACGCGTGGCAGCGGTATTGAACAATTCCATCGGACACGGGGACGATGAGTCAGGGCAGCGCCGGCACGGGGCTTATCACACGGGCACGGCGGCTGCAGGGAGCAGCCCTCCGCCAGCCCAGAGCCACGTGCCTGCTGCGGCACCTCCGAGCTCGGGAAAAGCAGGACAGAGCGGCCACCAAGACCTTCCACTTCTCTGGGCTGAGAGTGCTTTGCATCTGAGGAGAGAAATCCAGAAATCTCAGAGACCAGAGTGAGTCCTCCCAGAGCAAAGCCCAGCTCTCTGTGAAGTCTGCCAGCCTGCTTTTCATCACGGGTTTCAGTGCCACAGTGCCCACCTCCAAGACCTCTGGTGAAAAATGTGTTCCACTGATGACTCCAACTCACCCAAAGACAAACCACAAAAACTAAGCTTGTTCTCGCATGGAAGGGAACATCCTCTCCCAGTGAGGGCTGAGATGCCTCCTGTTCTCCAGAAAAGGCTTAGCTCCTTAAAAATATTTTTAAAAAACCCAGCTCAATTCTAGCCTTTCTCCAGTTGTGCTTGTGCTGGTAGAATGGCTGTGTTCTGCCAAGGATTAAAGTATCAAGGATTTGGGTTACTATCCAGTAAAACAACTCCAGGTACCCCTTAAACAGGATCCTACAATACACAGCCAGTGAAACTTGCTCCGAGCTTTGCCCATCCAGATATTACTGAAATTTAACTCAAACCTAAGTTGATAACCAGCCTGGAAGAAGCTAAGGCAGCACAACAGGAAGATCACTGCACTTGGGAAGGAGCTGTGTTCTCCCAGGACCATCAATTCCATTTCAAGAGCAAGATGGATGTGACAGTGACTCCTCATCTCCCTGAAACGCTCCACGAGTGCAGTGCAACCACGGCAGGTACGTGCTGCTCTGTGCTCCAGCTGCGCCTCCAGTCACACAGAGCTGATGGAAGGTATGGAACCAGGACAGCAGAGAGCTCTCAGCAGTGCCCAGCAACCACAGCATGCTCCTCAGCCCCAACAGCTCCTGAAGACTCAAACACAATACCCAAAGAGCACGGGAACATAAGGTATGTGCTCCTCGGCACACTCATGAACATTCCCTGACGTGCCCTTATGAAAAAATGTGGCATTAAAAACAACCCCAGCGCCTGAACAGAGCTGGAATTCTAATGAAGTCACTTGGATGATTTATAAATGGAAATTCTGTGGAAAACAATTCATTCAGCAGGTCACTCTGAAGGTTTTTAGCACAGAAACAAGGGTTTCTTTTAAAAGATGAGAAGAGACAAAGGAAAGGGACAGAAGGAGGGATGCAGCAAGATACCCTGCAGGTGCCCAATTCATCCCAGTCAGAGAAGAGGCTCCAGCTCCTGCCCAGCCATCAGAGCAACTCTGACAGAGCACAAGAGTCCAACTTTGCATGGGCAGGGACTGAATGTAAATTGCCGACTGTTCCCTTCTATTCCATCGGCTCCAGCAGAGACAATTATGAATACAGGCCTCCTGCCCTTTGGGATGATTAACATTCCCCTTCCTCAGTGTCCCCAGCACTGCTGACCCACATTCAGCTCCTGAAATGCAGTTCTATGTAAACTGCATCGTTCGGTGTCAGCAGAACGTGCCAGCCCAGCAGGGCCGGGCGCTCTGCCCCTCTCTGAATAAACGCAGTGCTCAGCTCCCCAAGGGCCAGGAAAATGCCGCTCCTTTAAGATCAGACCAGGCACCCAACTACCGTCCACTTCTCTTTTTAGGGAAAAGGGGACACACGCCAGGAATGCTCCGGCTGTTATCTGGAGCTGTCATGTCAAAGTCCACTTGACCTGGTCAATGTCCGTCAGAAAGGAAAACAGGATCCAACACTCATCCACAGACCACCTCTAATTCCAGGCTCAGCAATGGGCACCAGCCCACGCCATCATTAATTTCACCTTCTGGAAAAGGCCCAGTATCACGGGGTACATCTATTTCCAAGCTCACACAGACGCTCGCAGTGGAATTCCTTCCGCGACAGTGGAGGAGCGCGGTTCCCAAGGAGGGGCCACGACAAGCAAACCCGCTTTTCTCTAAGAGAATGTGACACGGGGTCAAGTTTGTGCAGGGATTTGGTGGCTATATTTGAACTGCCCGGTTCTCTTACGCAGCTACTACTGGGAGAGCGGGATCACCTCAGGAAGGGGCTGCCAGCACAGGCAGCAACCAGGCTGCGCTTGCGTTTCGTGATCAAAGAATTCTTTCAGATCCCTAAATGGGACCATTTTGCCAAGGTTTTACTCGCTTCCAAGTTGTTTCCATTAAGTCAAAGTGTTAAAAGTGTAACTGCGATGAAGACAACCTTGCAGTAGCATTATTTTGTATTTCTGCTGCCAGTCAAAAACGCCTCCCCGTAAGGATTTGCCCTTTCCAACGCATTTACATCAACACCTCCCCTCTAACCTCACGAGTCCCACAGCCTGAACCAAGCAGCTCCTTTCTCCTTCCCCACTCCACTCCCAGAGCCAACAGCAACAGTTCTGTCAGCGAAGGAAAAGTACTGAACCCACAGTGCTCAGAGTCTGCAGGCAGAATCCAATCCGTTCACTTGCACTCCTCTCCAGAGGCTGGGATTTGAAAGGAAACCTGACCTCGGAGTTGAGAAAGCTTCCAGGTCAAGTTTCAGCTCCAAGCTATCCCAGCTCAGCCGAACAGATGGCAGCTGATCCATCACAGGTATTTCCCCAGGCTCGGGGAGCCCTCAGAGTTCAGAGGGACAGGGACTGGATCTCCTCCGTGCAGGGAACGTGCTGCAGGTCAAACCCGCAGCTCCAGCCCCTCCCACGCTGCAGAGCCCCCAGCACCTCTCCATCCCACCAGAAAGGTGCTTCCTCAAGTCCACAACCCACCCTCGGTCACTCCAGAGCAGCAGGAATGAGCGTACACTGCTATAAAGCAAAGCTTTCCAAGATTAGTATTCCCTTCCATCACCCAGAACCAACGTGTAAAATCCAGCCTTGGCCCTGTAAACGCGGAACACAAATTTCCAGACAAAATTTGTGTGCATATTCTGCCATTCTTCAGACAAAATCAACTATTCCCACACAAAAGATGGTCTCTGCTGTGGTATTTTGCAAACTTCAGAGTCAGCACCACTGAGAAGAAACCTTGACCGGAGGAGGGAGTCTGGAAACAGGAACAGGAAAGCAACTTGGGAGTTGGATCACTCCTTTTCCAGGAGTGATCTCCACTCAGAGGGGATAGCCTCCTGCACTCGAAGCACCTGAACCCATCAACCTGTTTCTCTCAGCAAGGCTGAGGTTCATCATGGGGAGAACAACGGCACAGAACACCTCGAGTGCAGGTTAAATTGAAGCATCAAGCACTTGCAGGCACAAAACAGCCATCAGAGCAGGCAAATACAGCCCAGCTCTGAAAAGAACTGTCCAGGAGGTGTTATAACTGCTGTTTAAATAGCCCCTGAAATTAATTTCACTTTATTATCCAGGCAAAGAGCCAGAGCTCCAACAAACCAAGGTGATGGTAGAATTCTGCTCCTGTTCCAAAACACTGTCACTCCTGAAAGTGACAGGGCAGTCACTGAGAGTGTCAGAGGGGTAAAGTGACAGAGGGGCAATCCCTGAAAGTGACAGAGGGACACCCCGGGAGCTGCCACAGGGACAACCTCAGCCAACACCTCCTCCTTCTGCAGCGCTTCCAAGGAGCCAGCACGGAGCCAAGAGCAGGGCAAGCGCAGGGGTTTGGTTAAGGCCTGTCTGCTGCCTTCCCATGCCAGCCCTGCTCCCAGCAGCGCTCCCGCTGCCGCAGCTCCCGGCAGGTCCCGGTGTAGCACGGGTGCATGCCGCAGGACGAGCCCTCTCCGGGAGCTCGGTGTCACGGGCACAGTCAGGAGTACGGCAGCGATACTGCCGTTCCTCACGGATCTGCTGCCGTGCTCCGGGGCTCGCCCGTGCCGGGATCCACCCGGATCTCCTGCCATCTTCCGGGGCTCACCTGGGAGCGCGGCCGCACCTGGATCCACCTGGATTCGCCGCTCCCTCGGGAGGCCCTTCCTCGCGCTATTCCCTGCGCTTTCTCACGGCCCTGAAGACTCGGCCACGACCGAGTCTCATCGTTTCGGTAAGAAACGACCCGTCCCTCGCTTGCCCTCCGTGTCCCCCCCGGTACGCCGGGAGCATCCCCGGGTACCACGGGAGCATCCCCCCGCTCCACCTCCACGTTATCCCGGTGCCACGGGAGCCGCGGGGACACCCGTGTCACCCCTGACAGCGGCCCCGCTTCCCGGCAGCGCCCGCTCGGGGGTGGGGGGGCTCGGGGCCGCTCGCCGCTCCCTCCCCGCTCACCGGGGCAGCGCCGCGACCCCCGCGGGGGACTCACCTTGGCGCGGGTCACCAGGTGCGTGGCGAGCTTCACCACGGCGAAGTTGCCCTTGCCGATGGTGCGCTCGATCTCGTAGTAGCCGATGCGGGCGGGCCCGGGGGGCCGCG
>VZRF01014576.1:746342-765422 GCA_013396875.1 Vireo altiloquus
GCGGGGTCCTGACGTCACTGCTGGCGTCACGGCGCGCGGGCCGGGCAGGGCGCCCCCGCGCGGCGGAGCCCGGCGGAGAAAGGCGCGCGCTGCGGGATTTGGGGAGAAACCCGCGGAAAATGGGAAACTTGCTGCTCGTGACGTCACGCCATCGGGGACACACCCCCACACACAGACACACATCTTGGTGACCCCCCCACCTCGGGAGGAGAATGACGTCACATGGCTGTATAATGACGTCACGGAGAGGGCTGCGGTTGGCACTGCAGTTTTGGGGCGAAACCAGTGAGATGTGGGCGATGAGTGTGACGTCACTCCCCAGTGCGGATAGTTGAATGATGTCATGGTGAGACTGCCCCACCTGGTGCTTCCCCGGGGCCAGGGAGCTGCTTCAGTTTTGGGGCAAAACCCACGGATAACTGGAAACTTGTTCTTGTGACATCCTTCCTTCCGGGGCATCAGGGACCTCCCATATGCAGGTCACGCCTCATCTTGGTGGGAGAATGACGTCAGCGGTGGGAGAATGACGTCAAGGGTGGGAGAATGATGTCATGCTGGGGCGGGAGGTGCAGTGGTTTTAGGGTGAAACCCACGATAAATAGGAAGAGGGTTCCTTATGACATCACTCCATCAGGGAGTGGCTCCATCGCTCCCCAGCTCGGAGCAGCATGACGTCACGGTAGCGATGCGGTGACGTCACGGCGCCGGGCGGGACTTCCGCGGGCGCGGGGCGGAAGCGGCGCCGGGGCGCGCGCGGGGGAAGCGGAAGCGGAAGCGGCGCAGGCGCGGGGCCGAGCGGAGGGGACGCGCCCGNCGCTCAGCCCAGCCCGCCGCGATGGGCACCGGGTGCGGTGCGCGCCCGCCGGGCTGCAGGCGGCGGCCGCGGGAAGCGTCATCCCGCTGCTCTGCCCGCTACAGATCCTTCGGGGTCTGCAAGGATGATGGAGGGCTGCAGCATCTCTGTGATGGGCAGAGCTGGCAGCTGGGCCTGGTCAGTCTGGAGACTGGGAGGGATCCCATCAATCCACAAATATCTCCCAGGGGTCTCAGGGGATGGTGCCAGACTCTATTTAATGATGCCCAGCAACAGGACAAGGAGCGGTGGCCATCAACTAAAATACAAATTCCACCTCAAGATGGATAAGAATTTGTTTCCATGGAGCAGGCAGAGCACTGGAACAGTTGCCCAGGATTCTCCCTCTCTGGACACATTCCAAACCCACCTGGATGCATTCCTGTGTCACCTGCCTTGGCAGCAGGGTTGCCCTGGATGATCTGCAGCCATCCCTCCCAGTTGGTAGCAGTTCTGGGATTCCGGGATGAGTCCCACCACGATGCGCTGCTCCCGAAGCCAGATTATCCACCTGGACCGTGGAGCTCAGTAGCTGTAAGCTGGATCTCTGGGCGCTAATAGGGACTTATCCTCGGAGTCTCAGCGTTCCTTGCTGAGTTATTAAAGCCCCGCGTGGCTCAGGTCTGCAGAGCATCCTCGGAGCTGTGCTTTGTTCTCCGTGCCGGGATGTCCGTCAGTGCCTGGCTCCAGGGGAATGTCTGCTGCAGAGTCACTCTGGCATGGAGCAACATCCGTGTTGTTGTCGTCAGCCAGCTGTCAGCACCCACAGGAATAGGCAGGAATTGTAGTGCAGTGGATTCCAGCAGCCCTTTCCCAGCCCTGGCGCTGCGGGAGCTGCTGGAAGCAGAGGCTGTGAGCTGTTCTTCCCACAGGAACAGAATGGGCATGGGGGACTCCAACCCAGCAGCAGTCCCACACGCCGCCGAGGACGTTCAGGGCGATGACAGGTGGATGTCACAGGTAAGTTGTGTGTCCTGCCGTGGTGGAGCAAAGGAGGAGTGCTCAGGAGCACCTCTCTGATGAGGAGTGACTGCAGGAGCTGGGCTGGGTTAGTCCAGACAAGACTGAGAGGGGATCCCATGAATCCATACAAATATCTCCAAGGGGTGTCAGAGGATGGACCAGACTCTGTTCAGTGATGCTCAGGACGAGGAGCAATGGCCGTAAACTAAACTATGCCAAGTTTCATCCAACCTGGGATCCTCACAGGGGTTGTGGAGTTGGGAGCAGTGTCCAGCAGCTCAGGGGTTAACGCAGGCAAGGGTGCTGGAGGGCATAGCAGGAGGGGAAACTGGTTGGGCAGCTGTCCTGCAGCAGGGCTGGATGCCCAGGAGGAATTGTCACCTGGAGCTCACCTTGCTGTTCTCTTTAACAGCACAATCGGTTTGTCCTGGACTGCAAAGACAAGGAGCCCGACGTGCTCTTCGTGGGGGACTCCATGGTGCAGTTGCTACAGCAGTACGAGGTAGGGGTGAAGGAAGGGAGGGGTGGGTTAGAGCAATTGGAGCATCTCTCTCTAACCCAGTAGTGCTCATCACGTGTAGCACTGATGATTTCCGCTGTTCCCGTTTTCGCTGCTGTCTCCTGAGGCGTTCCTGCCCTGCTTCCTGAACTCCCCAGTGCCTGGACACTGCTTTACCTGGCTGCTTTTGCCTCCCTTTTTGAGACCAACTGCCTCCATTTTGGCGCACGTGCACAGTCCCTCGACTCTCAGATTCCAGCCTCCTGAGGGCCTTTGAATTCCTTGTGGGTGTACTGGCGTGGCCAGAACACACTTAGCCCTGTAGAATTCAGGGTGCCAGAGGCATTGGTCCACTGGTTCTTCCCTAAAACTATCAAGGGAAAGAGGAATTCTGTTCTGGTGTGATGGCAGCTGAGCAGCTTTGTTCTGCAAGAGCTGCTTCCCTTTGTTCTAGTTTTGTTACCTGGGGATGAGAAGGATTTAATCAGGTCATAGATTCCTTCTTCAAAGGCCCTGTGCCTTAGGGACACCGTGATCTGCAATAGATCAGCGCTCTGGGGCTCTGATGAGTTCAGCAAATCACTGCTCCAGAGATCTTTCCTTCCTTTGTGCCAGGTCTGAGAGCTTGAACATCAGCAGCTCCATCTCTTCTGACTCCAAATAAAACCTCATTTCTTGTCTAAATGCCCTTTGTGGAGTGAGTTTTCAGAGCAGGGCTCGTGGCTCTCTCAGTGACCTTGAGGACACCGTGTGGTGTCTTTGCCTCGCAGCCAGGATGCTGCTCTGAAGCAGCACATTGATTTCTGCTTGCAGATATGGCGAGAGCTCTTCTCACCGCTCCATGCACTGAATTTTGGGATTGGTGGAGACACCACGGGACATGTTCTATGGAGACTGAAGAACGGTGAACTGGAGAACATTAAACCCAAGGTAGGAGCTGCAGAATTAGTGAGGATACCCAGGTATGCAGTGAAGGTCACCTGCAGTTGCAGGCCTGGCACAAGTGCCTTCCCTGAGAGCAGTGGGCAGTGCCAGCCTCGGGGCTGAACTCTTCAGCCCAACTCTCCCTGCAGCTCTCTGGCCACAGATGATGTTTATGCAGGGATTTCAGGGTCATCAGCCCTGTTGCCACTTGCTCTGGAAAAGCTGCAAACATTTTTTTCTCCATGCAGGTCATTGTTGTTTGGGTTGGAACAAATAACCATGAAAACACAGCAGAAGAAGTCGCAGGGGGAATCGAGGCCATCGTGCGCCTGATAAACACCCAGCAGCCACAGGCCAAAGTGATTGTGCTGGTACGTCCCTGGGCTCTGCCTCTGCCTTACTGGGAGTCACTGGTTGGTGCTGGGAGGGCAGTCCCTTGATCTGTCCTCTGCTTTGTGCCTCCCCTCGCTCTCCTTTAGTCCTTCCAGAGCTGGGTGGACTCATTCCCAGTAAATATCCCACTTATTAATGTAGCTGAGGAAGTCCTGTGAGGGGAAGATAGGTGCCCAAATCCCAGCTGGCATTGGCAATCCTAGTTGGCTTCCTTGTCCTACAGAAGCTGCTGCCTGTCTTGCTGAGGAGCTGAAAGTGTATGGAAAGAGCACAAGCTGATACATTTAAGAAATAAAAGAAAGCAGTTGCCCTGCCAGTCAATGCTTGTAGCTCATCTGGCTCCTTCCCCTGCATTTCACATTAGGCCTAAATGGACAAATTCTGATTCAAAGAATGAGTTCCTCGTGTCACAGACATCCTAAATCTTGACAGGCAGCCCAAACTGGAAGGGAAGGAAGGGCTCCTGATGCCATCAGAGTCACACAAAGCTCTTTTCTGCCTCCTCTCGTGCCAGGGCCTCCTACCTCGTGGAGAGAAGCCAAACCCGCTGCGGCAGAAGAACGCCAAGGTGAACCATCTGCTCAAAGCCTCGCTCCCCAAACTGCCCAACGTGCAGCTGCTGGACGTGGACGTGGGCTTCGTGCACTCGGATGGCACCATCTCCTACCACGACATGTTCGACTTCCTGCACCTGACAGGTGGGGGCTACGCCAAGGTCTGCAAGCCCCTCCACGAACTGATCATGCAGCTGCTGGAGGAGACCCCCGAGGAGAAACGAGCTGCCCTGGCCTGAGTCGCTGCTGTCAGCGTGGAGAGCATCATCCAGCCCATCAGATCAGTTCTGTCACTGGCACTACAGAATCCTTCTTTCTTAAAGCACTTTCCATTGTAGAATGTTACCAGATGTCCGTACCTAGTGTTTTGAGGGGGAAGGCTCATGTTTAACTGGTCTTGTACATACGAGGGCCGGCTGGGTTGGTTTTATTGCAGGAGGAAATTAGCTGAAGAAGAGTTTTACTTTTAAACCATTCCTCATTTAAAACGAGAACAGGACTGTCGCTCTGTGCCCCTCTCATGTCTTGTTGCTCTGTGGTTGTCCTAGACCCCTTGTAGCCTGTCCGACAGCCCACTCCTGGCTCACCGTTCCTGGCTGCAGCCGTCGTGCTCTGTGTATTTGCCTGGGAACAAGAATCACATTCCACTTGCAAAAGCCAGAACAGATGCATTTTTCCAAACTCGGTTCCACCTTTTAGGCGGTTTTGGTTTTTTTTGTTTGGGTTTTTGTTTGTTTGTTTGTTGTTTGGTTTTTTACTGGGAGGGGTTAAATGACACGTGTTGCTTTCTCACTCCTTTCCTGAAGCAGCTTGAAACTGGAATTCAGAAATTTAAAGAAGCAAACAGTTACCTGAACTCGTGTAACGCTCCCCAGTGCTTGTCTCGTGCTCGTTTCCCCAGTCCTGCTAGCGGGGCACCTTCCCTCCCACGCAGCTCTCCCAGGGGCACCTTCCCTCCCACGCAGCTCTCCTGGGAACGCTCCCGTTTGGGTGCTGCTGCTGGCCCCTGCTCCTGCTGCCTGTGATGTTGCTGGCTTTTAGCAGTTGCTCAGTGTAGGATTTCAACGATCCAGTAATTGGCAGTCACTTCCTCGCTCCTCTGGAACTGACAGACATCCCTCTGAGGTGCCTGGGCTCTTTGCAGTTTTTTTTCTATTTTTTTATTAAGTATGACTGTTACATCATTTTTTTCTAAAGCAAACCCACATGAAGAGCCCCTGGCTGCAAGGCCTAAATCACTCTGAAGCTTTACAGATCCCAAGGTGTATATTTCCTTATCACTACTGGTTTACTTATTTTATTTGAGCAACTACAGCCTCTTAGAGTAATAAGTGAAGTTAAAGCGTAGCTTCTCCTGTCCTGGTCACTGCTCCTCACCTCTAGCAAGGGAGCCAGAGGGGCAGGTGCCCTCCTAAAGGGCTGTGGCTCAGTGGGTTTTGGTTTGGTTTGTAGGTCAGACGGCTGGTCGTAGTGAAACAACTTTTCCTTTGAAACTGATAGCTTCTCTTCCAGAAAGAAATGGTTTGGACCTGAGAGGCAGAGCCCTAGATGAATTGATGACTTGCAAATAACCTATTTTAAACCGAGTCTGTTCCTCCCTGCCTTACCTGCCCGAGCTGGAGCTCAGTAGTGCCACGCTGGGTTTGTGCTTCCCGCGGGATTCCAGGCGGGTAAAGCTGGGAGGAATGGAGGAGGGCTCTGCTCCGTGCTCCAAGGGAGGGGTGTTCAGGTGTCAGGTGGCTTTGCTGAAGCCCGTAGGTACTGTACATAGTCTGTCTGCCCTTTGCTGCAGCCAAGGGCTGGTGTGTAGCTCTGACCTAGCGTTGAGGAATCCCCTAACGTCCCACCTCATCCCCCTCCTCCTGTAGATTTGATCATAGCAGGATTCCTGCCTGGATTGCATGCATAGTGTGTGTTTTGTTTCCAGTATATGTGATCTACACACAGATGAAGGAAAGGTGAAGCGTTCCCCTGGCCAGGATCAGGCGCAGGGAGTTGCAGAGTGCCATGGGAGAGGAGGGATCCCATCCTACCCCCATGATCCAGACCAGGGATGCTGCTCCCTGGAGCTCCACGGCCTTTGAGGGAACACTGCTCACGCTTCCCATAAGGTCCTGACTGGAAAAATTGGGGAAGGGCAAGTGGAAAATCAAATGCCAGAAGTACACTGCAGTGAAAGGTTCTTGGGGAAGGGCTTATCCCATCCCAGGCCCCCTCGGGGAGCCGGGATAAAACCCATTCTTGCCCCCTGAGAGTTTTCCATCTCTGCAGGCTTGCGAGAAAAGGCCGTGTGCTGGTTTAATCTCTGCACCCCTGCTTCCTTCCCTCCCTGCTGCTGCTGCATTTGGCTGAAGAGATGCTAACCAGGAATGTACTCTCCAGTAAAGCTCCGACTTCGCTCGGCACCCTGTGCTTGCTGTGAGCCAGCGCTGTCGGCAGGGTGCCGAGTGGACCGGGGAATTTGGCAGGCTCCGGAGGCTCCGGGGAGGCTCTGCTGGCTCTGCTTAGGCTTGGCTTGCTGAGGTGCCACGCTCTGTGCTGGTTCAGTGCTCTCGGCTCTGCTTGTCACTGCCTGGCAGGAAACTGCCCTGCTCACCTGAGAGGTGTTGTGGGCGAGAGAGGTTCTGCCTCCTGCTCACCTAGTGCTGAAATCTGAGTGCCTCCTGTGAGAAAACTCCAATTCCAGCTCCGGATGTCCCTCGGGACAGGGCTGGGCTGGAGCTGTGGCCTCTGAGTGAGCGTGTCCAGTTTCATGTTTGTGCAGCAGAGAGGAAAACAAACAAAAGATGTGAAATGACAGAGTCTTGTGAGGTGCCGGGGGAGGGTGAGGCAGGAGCGGGGAGGCCCCTGTACCTCCCCTCGCTGCCCACCTGCTGCCCCAAGCCTTCCCCGGGACACAACCATTGTGATTCTGCTTTGGCAAAAATGCATCGGCTGGTAGAAGTCACTGTTAGTGCATATTTCGATATAAATGTCAATGTTTCACCCACCGTGTCGCAGCCTGTGTGTGTGTGTGTGTGCCCAGCCGTCTCCTGCCCTGTCTCGGTCACTCCTGGAGGTCTCCACGGGGCCAGGCAGGTGCTGCCAAACCTCCCAGTGTGGGTCCTCCCCGGTTCTGGGAGTTGTGCTCAACCAGATCCTTGCTCCTCGTTTAATTCCTGCTTTCCCCACTCCGTTTGGGGCTGGTTTTGTGTTTTTCCTCCTTTCCCCATGCAGATCTGGGTGCTGCACCCAAACCTGTGAGCGCGGTGCTGGAGATGAAGGGAATTGGTTTGTTTTGGCCCTCGACAGGACATCGGCTTGTATTCGATTCCCGAGTTGTTTATCTCTAATGGCCCTGGAACAAACAGGGAATGCACATCCCCACGCAGTCCCGCTCACAGCCATCCCGCAAGAGGCGACTCGAGTTCCATCAGAGCTGAGGAGTCAGTCGGAATTCTGCTTACTCTTCCCGCATGTCTGTCCCTGAGGTTGTCCCATCTGCCGCCAGCGCCACCACCTGCACCTGGAAACAACGGGCAGACTGTCCAAACTGTGGGATCCTCAGGGACAGGAGGGCCCGGAGAAATAAAGTGCACAATAGCAGCAGTGCCTTGTCTCGTGGCGTTTGTCCCGTGGAGCAGAGCAGGACACTGGTGGCAGCGGTCCTGGATGTCACAGCCAGCCCAGGAAGCGGCTCTTGAGTGAGGTGGCACGGGGCTGAGCCCCTCAGAGAGGGATTTAAAATCAAAACCCCCAATTGCAGGCAAATAAAATGTGATATAAAGGCCACAGAGCTGTTGGAGAGAGGCCTGGAAGCTGGAGGCTTGGCAACAGCTGGGGTGGAGGGGTGCTTTGGGAGACACACCATAAATGCAGTGTGGCATCACTCCCGCTTCCCCCAAGCATGGGAACACTCCCAAGTTACTTTGAATTATTCCATCTCCGGTGGTGAAGGGTGCTACAAACAGGAGAGGCTGCAGGAACCCCGGCAGGAATCCAGAGAGCAGCAGGAGAAAGGGATGGGGCAGAGCCATCCCTTGCCTGACAGGATTTTCATGTCCTCATGGACTTTGGGGGCAGGCAGGCTGGGTAAGGGGTTTGGGTGGGTGTCCGGAGTGCTACATGGCACCGGAGCTTCTCTGTGGGGCAGGGACTCCATATGGGGTCTCCTATGGAGCAGGGGTACAGTACCTTATGGGGTACTATACAGGACAAGGCTCCCCTACAGGGTTCTGTATGGGGCGGGAGCTGCCCTATAGACCAGAGCTTTCCCTATGGGGTTCCGTAGGGAACCGGGCTTCCCGTACAGGATCCCACATGGAGCAGGGGCTCCCCTTTGGAGCAGGGGTCCTATATGGGCTTGGAGCTCCCCTATAGAGCAGGCCTTCCCCCGTGGGGTCCCATATGGAGAGCAGGGCTCCCTAATGGGGTCTTATATGGGGTGGGGGCTCCCCTGTAGGGCAGGGCTTCCCCTGTGCGGTGCCCTGTGGAGCCGGGCGTCCCCCGCACGGGGCTCGGTGCCCCGGGGCGAGGGCTCCGGGCCGGGCCGCTCCCCGGGGCTCGGTGCGGTCCCCCCGCCCCGCCCGCCGCGTCACTTCCCCGGCCGGGCACCCAGCGTGCGGCGGGCCTGACGTCACCGCCGGTCCGTGTTTACCGCGGTGCGGAACGGGAAGGGAGAGCGAGCGCGCCGGGACCGGGATCGGCACCGGGCAGCGGCTCCGCGCCCCCCCAGCAGCGCCCGCACCGGCCCCGCCATGGGGCAGCGCCCCATGAGCGCCCGTCCCGGCTGAGCGCCCCGTCCGTCCCGTCCCTTCCCGTCCCTTCCCGTCCCTTCCCGTCCCCTCCCGTCCCGTCCGTGCCGTCCCGCCCCGCGGACCTTGGCCGGGGATGCTCGCGGGGTGTCGGGCGCCGGGGCGGCCGCGCTGGCCTGGGCGCTGCTGGCCTGGGCACTGCTGTCCCCGCCGCCCGTCCGGCCCCAGCCCCAGCCCCAGCCGCACCGGGACCGCGACGTGCAGGAAAAGGAAGCGCAGTTCAACACCACCTACATCGACTGGGTGGACGCCAACCTGCTCAACATCTACGCCTTCAACCACAGCGTCCGGAGGAACAGGGTGAGCCGGGGCGGTCGCCGCCGCCACGTCCCCCGCGGGCTGCCCGTCCCCAGGGCTGCCTTCCCCGGGGGCTGCGGGGTGCGCGGGGCTCGGCAGCCTCTGCCACGGCGGCCGGGCAAAGTCCAGCCTTCGGTTCGAGCCGCCGCGGCCCGAGCTGCCCGGCCAACGCCTCACCTGCCCCTGTCTCCGCAGACCGAGGGGGTGCGGGTGTCGGTCAACGTCCTCTCGGACCACAAGGACCGGCCCGTCCTCTTCGTGGTGAGGCAGAAGGAGGCGGTGGTCTCCTTCCAGGTGCCGCTCATCCTCCGGGGCCTGTGAGTACCAGCAGGGCAGGCAGCGATTCCCCATGCAGGGATTCCCCATGCAGGGATTTCCCGTGCAGGGATTTCCTATGCAGGGATGTCCCACGTAGGGCTGTCCCACGTAGGGATGTCCCACATAGCGATGTCCCATGCAGGAATCCCCCAGGCTGGGATGCCCCATGCGGGGGTCCCCAGCAGGGTCGGTGGGCACACACGGCTCTCCCTGCCCAGGTACCAGCGGAAATACGCGTACCAGGAGGTGAGCCGCACGCTCTGCCAGCCACAGACCAAGGCCGAGGTGGAGACCCAGCACTTCTACGTGGATGTCTCCACGCTCTCCCTCAACACTTCCTACCAGCTGCGGGTCACCCGCGTGGAGAACTTTGTGCTGCGGTGAGGGGAGCCCTGCACCCCTGTCCCCTTGCCTGCCTGCTGCCCGTGGGGGCTGCGGGGTCTGCGGGCTCCCCTCGCCACCCATCACCTTTCCCGTGCTCTCTGCAGGACCAATGAAAGGTTCAGCTTCAATGCCACGGCTGCCCAGCCTCAGGTGAGGGCAACTGGCACGGCCTGGCACGGGAGGGGTCTGTGCCCAGCGTGGCCACCATGGCACCAACGGGCCCTTTTCTCCCCACAGTACTTCAAGTATGAGTTCCCTGAGGAAGTGGACTCCGTGATCGTGAAGGTGACCTCGGCCATGGCCTTCCCCTGCTCCGTCATCTCCATCCAGGACATCCTGGTAGGTCTGGGCAGTAGTCTCCTCTCTGGGTGACCCGTGGTGCCCAGCGGGGCTGATGGCCCCTCCACCCCCACAGTGCCCTGTCTACGACCTGGACAACAACGTGGCCTTCATTGGGATGTACCAGACCATGACGAAGAAGGCTGCCATCACAGTGCAGGTGGGCACAGGGCTGAGCCGCTCCCGGCCCCTGCCTGGTACTGCCAGGTACCACTGGCTAGCAGAGCCCACAAAGGATATCCCTGGGATAACCTCTGGCATGGGAGATCCCCTGCTGGGTTTTGCTGACCCCTGTCTCTTGCTGCAGAAGAAGGATTTCCCCAGCCATAGCTTCTACGTCGTGGTGGTGGTGAAGACGGAGGACGAGGCGTGCGGGGGAGCTCTGCCCTACTACCCCCTCTCCAAGGATGCCTCTCCAGGTTGGCAGTGGGGCTGCCACCATGGGCTGCGTGTGGGGACAAGCTGGGGACAGGGCAGAGAGCTGAGCCCTGTCCCTGCCTTCTTCCAGATGAGCCCGTGGATCAGCACAACCGGCAGAAGACACTGGAGGTGATGGTGTCACCTGCCATAACCTGTGAGTCCGGGAGGGGCTGGGGGTGCTGGGCTCGGCAGGGACCCGTGGCAGGTCCCCTGAGGTGCCACCCCTGCTGAGGGCCTGTCCTGGCTCTGCGCAGCCGAGGCCTATGTGCGCAGTGTGCTCTTCTGCCTTGGTATCTTCCTCTCCTTCTACGTCCTCACACTGCTCATCGCCTGCTGGGAGAGCTGCCGGTGAGTGCCCGGCTGTCGCTGCCCCTCTGGGTGCTGAGCCCACGGGCACGACCCTGGTGGGGGCCCTGGGACTGTGTTCCCTTGCCCCAGCGGTGGCACAGACAGGCTGACAGCTCTTTCCCTCTGCAGGCAGCACAAGAGGAAAGGGCTCCTGGCAGCCATGGATTCGCCCAGCTTGGACACAGGTGAGGGCTGGAGGCAGCATCCAGCAGCACGGAGGGGTCTGCCTGGGGAATTCCTGGTTATTCTGCCCTCTTGAGCCTGTGCCAAAGCCTCTGACTCTGCAGGAGTTCCCCACTGCCCCCCTGAGTCCCTGGGGACAAATCCCAGTGTCAGGGGGACAGGGAGGTCCCAGACTTCTCTGCTGTGGGGCTGGCAGGGCTGTGCTGGGGCTTTGCATCTCACTAGGTCTGTCTCTCTCTTCCCGTGGCTTTCCGGGGACTCCTAGCGTCGCTCCTGGGTAGGTGCCAGCTCTGTCCTTGGCTCTGAGCTCGCCCCATGCCAGGGCAGGGTGCTGGGAGCTGCTTCGTGTCCAAGGGCCGTGCAGCTCAGGGACAGGGGTGCCACCAAGGGTGACAGGGACCCTCCTGTCGCACAGGTCACTCCCGCAGCATGCCTGACTCCTTCCTGAACCATGGCCCCTACGACAGCTACGGCTACGGTTCCTTTGGTGAGTGCCACGCGCCATCCCCTGTCCCTCACCCCCTGCCCGTGGGCTGTTCCCACCCTCTACCTGTCCTTGTCCTTGCAGGGAACGGCTCCTCCAGCAGCACCGAGGGCATCACGGACAGCCTGGGCTCGGCAGAAGTCTCCTACAGTTACGTGGGTGAGTCGTGGGGCCACTGGTGTGGCCTGCAGAGCCTCGTGCCCGGTGGCATCCTGGCTCTGCCCCCTCCGTCTCCGGGAAGGGTCCTGGGGCTGCTGGCCCCTCGTGCAGCCCCCAGCGGGGTCTCCGTCGGTGACACAGCTCGGGGAGCTCTGCTCCAGTAACTCTGGCTTTCCTTTGAAGGGCAGGAGCAGTTCAAGCGGCGCACGCCCTCCGCCCCGATGAGGCCGCTGAGCATTGCCATGGGTAGATGCTGGTACCGGGCAGGGTGGGGCCAATCAGGGTGAAATCCGCCCAGCCCCAAGCTTGTGCCCAGGGCACAGGGCACCCTGCTCCCCTCCCTCAGCTGGACATTGCCCGCCTGGCCCTTGGTGGTCCTCAGCGTGGCAGAGCCCCGGGGGACAGGCACGGGGCAGTGCTTGCCTGCGTGGGCACAGCCACCCCCTGTCCCCGGGGCAGGGCCGTAGGGAACTGAGGCCCCTCCCAGGTGTGAGTTGGCAGGGATGCAGCCCAGTGGTTAATTGGGGGTGATTGGGGTCCTGCGGGGTGGGCACCGAGGCGGGCTGGCCCGAGGGCTCTGCTGACGGCCCCGGCTCGGCCGCAGGGGAGCGGTCACTGGAGAATGTGGCCGGCCGGCCGCGCATGGACTCGCTCAGCTCCGTCGAGGAGGATGACTACGACACGCTGGCCGACATTGACTACGACAAGAATGTCATCCGCACCAAGGTGTGTCACCCCCCAGCTCTGCCAGCTGCTCCCCGCTGGCCAGGCGAGCCCCTGACCCCCCTCTCCTTCCAGCAATACCTGTGCGTGGCCGACCTGGCGCGCAAGGACAAGCGGGTGCTGCGGAAGAAGTACCAGATCTACTTCTGGTGAGTGGGAGGCAGTGGGGAGGGGGGCACCAAGCAGTGTCCCAGCCTGGGGTGCACAGCAGGGACCCCCTGACATCCCTGCCCCTCTCCCAGGAACATTGCCACCATTGCTGTCTTCTACGCCCTCCCCGTCATCCAGCTCGTCATCACCTACCAGACGGTGAGTGGGGCTCCTGGGAGCTCAGAGGGCTGCAGTCCCAAACCACGCTCCCCAGCATGATGGAGACATCCCTGAGAGTCCCCTGTGTCCCTCACCCTGCTCGTGCCCACAGGTGGTGAACGTCACCGGCAACCAGGACATCTGCTACTACAACTTCTTGTGTGCCCACCCGCTGGGGAACCTCAGGTGGGCTGGGGGGACGGTGGAGGGTGGCTGGGGGTCCCCCGTGCCCAGGGCTGGGCCGCAGCGGGACCCCAGGGAGGGAGGGGAGTCCGCAGCACCCACACCAGGACTGGCCCCTCGCAGCGCTTTCAACAACATCCTCAGCAACCTGGGCTACGTCCTGCTGGGTTTGCTCTTCCTGCTGATCATCCTGCAGCGCGAGATCAACTACAACCGCGCGCTGCTGCGCAACGACGCCCACGCCCTGGTAAGGGACGGGGCTGCCGGGGGGGCTCGGGCTGCCTGGCGGGGCTCAGCCTCCCGGGACCCCCCTCTGCCCCTCCGTCCCTCCCCTCTGCCCCACAGGAGTGTGGCATCCCCAAGCACTTCGGGCTCTTCTACGCCATGGGCACGGCCCTCATGATGGAGGGGCTGCTCAGCGCCTGCTACCATGTCTGCCCCAACTACACCAACTTCCAGTTTGGTGAGTACCCCCCTGGCTCCCCACCGCCCACACCGGGGCCACCCGCGCCCCTCTCACCGCCGTGCCCCCCCAGACACCTCCTTCATGTACATGATCGCGGGGCTCTGCATGCTGAAGCTCTACCAGAAGCGTCACCCAGACATCAACGCCAGCGCCTACAGCGCCTACGCCTGCCTGGCCCTCGTCATCTTCTTCTCCGTGGTGGGCGTGGTGAGTACGGTGGGCACCGAGGGAGGGGGGCTGGTGGCCCCCGCAGTTCACTGCCCGCCTCCCGCTCGCCCCGCAGGTCTTTGGGAAGGGGAACACGGTCTTCTGGATCGTCTTCTCCGTCATCCACATCGTGGCCACGCTGCTGCTGAGCACCCAGCTGTACTACATGGGGCGCTGGAAGCTGGGTGAGGAGTGTCCCCTGAGCAAGGTGGGTGGGGACAGAGCGGTGGCCCCACAGTGTCACCTCCCCTCTCCCTACAGACTCGGGCATCCTGCGCAGGATCCTGCACGTGCTGTACACGGACTGCGTGCGCCAGTGCAGCGGGCCCATGTACGTGGTGAGTGCTGGCACCGGGGCCCCTGGCTCTGCGGAGAACCCCCCTGGCAGCCCCCCCAGAGCCCTGCCCTCCGCCCCTCACAGCCCCCTCGCCCTTTTGCAGGACCGAATGGTGCTCCTGGTCATGGGAAACATCATCAACTGGTCGCTGTGAGTGCAGAGCTGGGCACGTGCCAGATCCCATCCTGCTGCTCCCCATCCCTGCTGCCACCCCCACTCCCCTCCCGCGGCACTGGGCTGGGCTGAGGATGGGCGGCTCATGGCAGGTCCCCCTGCAGCTGTGGCACCCCGGAGTCCCCACGCTCTGCCTGATCTCCTGGGGGCTGCAGACATGCTTTGGGGACAGCAGGCATGGCAGGGGGACCCCCAAGCTGACCCCACTGCCTCCGCAGAGCTGCCTACGGCCTCATTGTCCGCCCCAATGACTTCGCTTCGTACCTGCTGGCCATCGGCATCTGCAACCTCCTCCTCTACTTCGCCTTCTACATTATCATGAAGGTGGGAGTTGAGCCCCCAGCCCCCACGGGCCGGGCAGGCAGGGCAGGGCAGGGCAGGGCAGGGATGGGCTCTGCTGCCAGCTCCTGCCCACACGGTGACCCTGGCCTCTCCTGCAGCTCCGCAGCGGGGAGCGCATCAAGCTCATCCCCCTGCTCTGCATCATCAGCACCTCCGTGGTCTGGGGCTTTGCCCTCTTCTTCTTCTTCCAGGGGCTCAGCACCTGGCAGGTGAGCAGGAGGGTGGCACAGGCAGCGGGGTGGGCAGGGTGGCCCTGGGCAGGCACAGTGACGCTGGCCCTGTGCCTGGCAGAAAACGCCAGCTGAATCCCGGGAGCACAACCGTGACTGCATCCTGCTCGACTTCTTTGACGACCACGACATCTGGCATTTCCTGTCCTCCATCGCCATGTTCGGCTCCTTCCTGGTGGGTGCTGGTTGCACTGGCAGAGCAACCACTGTCCCCAGCTCCCCAGAGCCCTGCTCCCCTCACTCCCCTCGCTCCACAGGTGCTGCTGACGCTGGACGATGACCTGGACTGTGTCCAGCGGGACAAGATCTACGTCTTTTAGGAGCCTGCAGCCACCCGCTGCCCTGGGACTGTGCCAAACGCCCGGCTGCAGCCCCGGGAGGGGGGACCCACCCCTGGGGAGGGATGTCTGCGCCACAGGTCCTGCCAGCCACTCCGTCCCCCTCCCCACACAGCCTGGGGGTCCTGGTTTGCCTCCTCCCCGTCAGCCGGGTTCCTCCAGGCACTTTGTGCCCGTCCCCGGGCCTGTCATAGCCAAAAACGGGGCTGGGGGGCCACCGGAGCATCCGTCCTCGGTGGCAAGTGACACTGGAAAAGGTGCTGCTGCTGCTCCGTGTCCGTGTGCCCGTGGGCACAGGGGGGGATTGGGGCGAGCGCCGTGCCAGCAGCCCCGTGGCCCTCCAAGCACGTGGGTGTGGGTCTCTCTTCAGTGCCTGAGTCGAGTGGGTGGGAGGTGGGGGTGCGTGGGGCCAGCACGGTGGTGGCAGTGGCCGGAGAGGCCCCACTCGTATCTCCTCCAGCGTCCCGTGGGGGGTGGCCGCGGTGGGCCCCCGTCGCCACTCCCCACCAAGGTGCCACGCTCCCCGCGCGTGGATCTGCTGGGAAGGGACTCGCATTAAAGTGTCTGCACTTTGCCTGTGCCTGCTGCCGCCTCCCGGGGGTCCCGTGGGGCAGCCAGGCCCTGCCGTGGGGCAGCCAGGCCCTGCCGTGGCGCTGGCTCCTTCTCCCCACGGGGTTTTGGGAGAGGGGAGATGCTGCAGGGGCTGGAAAATGCTGCTCTGGAGAGCAGCTGTGGGGAGCCTGGGGGTGTCCTGTGAGGCACAGGGAACCGGCAGCCCCAGGGGTGGGTAGGATCGCCCAGGGGGATCCCACTTCACGGGCAGCAAAGTTCCCTGGGGGCTGGGGCGCCCTGTGGCATCATCGCAGCGCGGTGCCAGGGCTGCTCGGTGCCCGCGGGGCAGAGGGAATCCCGGCATCTGCAGCCCCGGCCGGGCCCCGTGGGTGTCACCCGTGCCCCCGCAGCATCCCCGGCTCCCGGCGGTGAGCGCACGGGAAAACCAGCCATGAAGTCAGGGTGGGAGCCCTCGGCGCTGCCGCCTGGCTATAAAAGGATTTACTCCATCAGCCCCCGGCCCGGTTCCGCCCTGGCCCCGGCCCCGCTGGGGCGGAGGCACGCGGGGAATGCTCGAGCACGGGCTTTCGTCGCTGGCTTTCGGAGTCTTTCCCCAAATATGGTGCCTGGGATGGAGTCACGGAGCGCAGCGGGGCCGGGCGCCCCGGGAGGGAGGGTTTTGGGGGGGGGCCGGGCTCCGCGCCCCGCTGACATCACCGTCCCGCCGCCCGCCTTTTAGCACAAGGTCGGGGTCCCCGCGGGGCAGTGCGCTGGTCCCTCGCCGAGCATCGCCCTCGCTCCGTCCGCAGCCGCTTGTGAGTCCTGCCGCGGGGGGGGCGGCGGGGAGGGTCCCCGGGTGGGAACGCCAGCCCCGGCACGGGGGTGCAGCTCCCCGGGATGGAGACACCGTGCCCGGGGGAGCGAAGCCGCTCCCGGGGTGAAGCGGGTTCTGCTCCTCCAGGGGGAATGCGGCTCCCCGGGATGGAGATGCTCCTCCTCGGGGAAGGGTCAGGCTCCCCTGCTCGGGCTGGGGTCACTGCCGGGGTTCTGTCCTGCTCCTGGACCGCGTTCCCGGCCGGGCTGCGCAGCTGCTGGTCCCCGCGGTAGCCGGAGGGGCCGTGCGGGGCTCAGGGCAGCGATGGAGGGACAACTCCAGCCCCCAGTGCCCTGTGCTCGGTGGGACGGGAGATGGGCACCGGGTTGGCGGGCCCGGGGGCAGCCGAGGGGCAATGCCATGTGGCCGAGGGAGCCGCGTGTGACCCCTCTGTGCCAGGTCAGGCCAGGGCATGGAGCGGGACTGGCCGTGGCACCTGTAGCATCACTGGATGTGCCCAGCAGTGCTTGGGGTCTGGGCACAGGCTGCCCATAGGGCTCGTGGGGTATCACCACAAATCATGGGGCTCCTGGGGCATCCCTGCGTTGCTGGCAGCAAACAGGGTCAGTGTCTCAGCCCATCCCGCAGGAGCCGGGGTGCCCAGTGGTCAGGATGAGCCCACTGGAGGCCAGGTGTGGATGTGGGACATCTGCACAGCTCCTGGAGGCACTTGGAAGCTTCCTGCCAGGCAAGGAGCTGGGCAGGGAGGAGCAATGCCAGCACCACCAAAGGCTTGGCTGCCACTCCCAGAGCCTCTCCCTCCTGGCATCTTCCCTGGCATCTTCCCTGGCACCCTCGGGCACTGCCCGCAGCCGGCTACCTGCCATCACTGCCCGCAGCATGTCCTTACAAGGGCACGGGCACGGCTCCTGCCTCGCCTGCGCTCCTCCCCGGCTCCTGGACCTGCTGTGCCAGGAGCCACCCTGCCCTGCCTGCCATGGCCACCCTGCTGTGCCATGGCCACCATACCATGCCACAGCCCTCCAGCCTTGACATGGTTACATTCCCACCTGGATCCTGGCATGGTCACACCAGGGACATCCATGCCAAGCAAGAGCTGGCAAGGGACAGGGATGAGGCTGCTCCTGTGCACAGTCTGAGCTGGGGATGAGGCATCTTTGCCAGGACAGGAACCATCTGTCTGGGCAGATTTTGGAGGTCATGGTGGTGAATTCTCCATCAAACATCTGGGTGGAGCTGAAGGGCTGTTACCTGGCGAGGGGAGAGTCAGAAGTGCTCATCCCCAGTGCAGCAGAGTGACAGGCAAATGAAACAGTGGTTTCATATCCATGGGGTCTCTGGATAGGGGACAGCATCTCCACAGCCTGACTCCCTGCTGTGCCGCCAGGTCTCCCACCACCACAGCCATGGCAAACAAAGGCCCAGCCTATGGCATGAGCAGGGATGTGCAGTCCAAGATCGAGAAGAAGTACGATGACGAGCTGGAGGACCGGCTGGTGGAGTGGATCGTGGCGCAGTGCGGGGCTGCCGTGGGCCGCCCGGAGCGGGGCCGCCTGGGCTTCCAGGTCTGGCTGAAGAACGGCATCGTAAGTGGGGCCCGGGGGGTGGGCGGCCGGAGGGGAGCTCCGGGGGCAGCCCGGGGAGCTCCGTGGGCAGCGCAGCAAACCCGGGCTCCCCTCTGCGGCAGGTGCTCAGCAGGCTGGTGAACAGCCTCTACCCCGACGGCTCCAAGCCCGTCAAGATCCCCGACGCGCCGCCCACCATGGTGTTCAAGCAGATGGAACAGATCGCCCAGTTCCTGAAGGCGGCCGAGGACTACGGCGTGGTCAAGACAGACATTTTCCAGACCGTGGACCTGTTTGAAGGTGTGGGAGGGGGGCAGTCGGGGTTGGGGTCCCGGGGCTGCCGTGCTGCCCTGTGCCCATCCTCACACCCCTCTCTCCCTGTCGGGGTTGGGGGTCCCGGGGCTGCCGTGCCGCCCTGTGCCCACCCTCACGCCCCTCTCTCCCTGGGCAGCCAAGGACATGGCGGCGGTGCAGAGGACGCTGATGGCCCTGGGGAGCCTGGCAGTCACCAAGAACGATGGGAACTACCACGGGGACCCCAACTGGTTCATGAAGTAAGTGAGGGAGCGCAGAGCTGGGCATGCTGCGGCGGCTCAGAGCTTGGGGATCGGGGCCGGGAAGCACCCGGAGCACACGGAAGCGGGATGCCAAACTTTCGGCTGGGGAGGGAGGGAGTCTGGGGCATTCCTGGGGATCGGGGCGGGGGCTCCTTGGCAGCCGGGGGTGCCCCACGGCCTCTCCCTGTGCCCCGCAGGAAAGCGCAGGAGCACAAGCGGGAGTTCACCGAGAGCCAGCTGAAGGAGGGCAAGAACATCATCGGGCTACAGATGGGCACCAACAAGGGAGCGTCACAGGCGGGGATGAGCTACGGCCGGCCCCGGCAGATCATCAGCTAGGCACCCCCGCGC
>VZRF01014576.1:765440-779187 GCA_013396875.1 Vireo altiloquus
CAGCCTCTGCCCTCGGGCAGCCCCTGCCCCCGGCCTCGCACCCCCTGCCAGCCGGTCCCGCCCTCGCCGGCACCCTCGGGTGGGACGGGCCAGCGCCCCGGCCCCCGGGGCCACCGCCCTGCCCGCCGCCCGCACGCCACTGCCGCAGAGATCCCTGCGAACGGGGAGAAGAGAGAATTGGCCTCGGTTTTGTACTTCGTTTTTGTCAAAATTAAAAGGTTATATTCATCTAGCGTGGCCTAACGAGGTTTCCTCCCGCCCGCCCTGCTGCGGCTGGCTGATGGCACCTGGAAAGCCAAAGCCATTCTCCCTAAAAGGCTACAGCTTCTCCTTCTGCCACCTCCAAACCTGGGAAAACCAAAGCTGGAGTTTGGATTTTCCCTGCCTCGCTTGGAAAACTTTGCCCTCTGCCCTCTGAACCATGGCACCCACCTCTGTCCTTGCCTCCCGTGCCTGGAGCAGCCCTTTCATCCCAGGGCACGGAGGGCATGCAGCCCCCCCAGATGCAGCACCCCAACCCTGGGTGCCCCCCGGCCCCGGGAGGTGCTGTGGGATGCATTTTTGTGCACTGAGGAAGCTTTGGGAGGGCAGAAGAGTGACGGATGGGGGAGAGGAGGGTTTTTCAGGCTTTATTTGGAAAGCTACACAAAAGGGCTTTGCTGATTAAAAAACAAACCCCAGCTTTAAAAAAATAAACCACCGAACCCAAAGACATGTGAACAAGCCAGCCCTGCTCAGATGAGCCACTGCCAGAGCAACTCAGCCTCCCCTCCCCAGCCCACACCAAGCCTACCTGCTACCAGAGGTGCTCCTGTGCCCACTGACACAGGGACAGCCCCATCCTGCCCCCCAAACAGGCTGGTTCCTGCCTCCCCCACCCCACAGCTGCTCTGTGCCCATGGAGAGGAGGAATCAGCAGGATGGGAGCACGGGGGGCAGGGAGAAGAGCTGGCTGGAGATGAGTGAAATAACTCCCTGCTTCTAAACTGGGATAACTGCTGGAGAGGAGCTCGCTGCCAGCCCGGGAAAACGCCAGTGCTGTGGGGTCCCTGCCTGCAGAGGTGGCTGCCAGGGCCTTGTCTCATTTTCCAGGCTGGCTCTGCAGAAATTGGGGACAAAGTGACACATCTTGGCCCTGCTGCAGCGGCAGGAGGGGGCTCGGTGTGGACCTGCCCAGCTCTGCGGGGACATCGCTCCGCACACACCGCGGAGCCCCAGCGGCGGCAGGGCAGGCTCCCTCGGGAAAGGGGTTAAGGCTTGCTTTGTTTTCCAGGACGAAGGAAGGGAAGGGAAGCTCCCTTTCCAGTACCAGCACTCTCTCCTTGTTTCTGAGCCGCCTCCAACACCACCTCCTGCAGGACACAGTGGCAGCGGTCCGTGGGGGCTCAGCCATGAGTCTGTGCCGCCCGAGCCCAGCAAGGTCGTACCGAGGGAGGGCCTCAGCCCAGCCCAGCCCAGCCCCAGTCACAGTCACAGTCAGCAGGGCTGGTGCTCCCTGTCCTCCATGAGGAGTTCAGTCGATGCCTCCCGGACCAGGAATCCCGTTCCAGCGGGGGCTGCCTCATGGAAGCTCCCAGCTCTGCCATTGCTGGAGAGTTTGGGGTGGGTGGGGGTCCAGGACCCCTCCTCCCTGTCTCGGGCAGGCTCCAGGTGCTCACACTCCATCTCGGCCTCCTCCATGTCCTTCTCCTGGTACAGTGGCACCGACTCCATCTCCAGGCCGCTCTCCAGGGCTCGGTGCTTCCCGCCCTGCTGGTACCACCTGCAGCTGGTAGGGCCGGAGCAGGCCAGGTCCAGACCCACCTCATTCCTCGTCAGGCAAACCTCCAGCATATAGTAGAAAGTCCAGAACACAGCAAAGCATCCCAGGAGCAGGAGGGTCTGCAGAGAGAAACCCCCTGAGAAACACAGCTCTCAACCCCCTCAGGGCCCTGCCTGCTGCCCAGCAGAGAGGGCACAGAGTCCTGAGCAGGGTCCTGCTCTTCCAGCTCATCCCGGGGGATGTAGGCAGGCTCACCTTGAGGGTGTTGGCTGTGATGGTGTAACGCTGCTCCTCAGGGATGTCCAGCCCCGGGGGACAGGGCAGGGAGAAGTCACCGCTCAGGTACTGCCCACTCATGGCTTCCTCCAGCAGCCTGGGGACAGAGACACCGTGTGAGGGTCCCGTGGGTGGGGGAGCTCCAGGGAGGCTCAAAAATGCCCACAAAGGGTCTGGAGTGTCTCCTTCAGTCCACAGAGCTGTGTTTTGCAGCCCACGGCTGCCCTGTGAGGTGTGAGGGCAGCCCTAGTCTCGCCTGCCACACACCCACCTGGCAGCAATGCCGCTCCAACCCACAGGCCGGGATAAACCCCTCAGCCTCCCTCTCCTGGCACCCCACCAAGCTGGGGACACAGTGTCCTACCTCTGCCGCTCCTTCATCTCCGCTGGGGACCACGAGGAGCCGTACAGGGTCAGCTGCCAGTGCTTCAAGGTGCCAGGCTTCAGGCTCTCGTCTCCTGGGGAGGAAGCAGGATGGTCCAGTGGGGAACTCTCTGAGCCAGCCTGCTGCTGCCCAGGCGATGTCCCAGCTCCCCGGGATACGGCACAGAGCTGCCACCAGCCCTGAGGGTTTTATGGAAGGCAGGACTCACCAATGTCCCTGACCAGCAGCCTGTAGGTGCCCCGCGCCTCCTCGCCCCAGCACCGCACCGTGGAGAAGGTCCAGTCAGAGAAGCCATTGGGGTCCCTGCCAAGGGGTGAGGGGAAACAAGCCATGAGGGCTCAGAGAGCCTGAGGCACCAGGCCAGACACGGCGCCGGCGTCCTGCCCTCCACACTGGCCCCTCGGTGCTTACGAGTCCATGCTCCGGGTGGTCCCGATCAGGGACATCATGCCGCTGGGGCAGAAGAGCCTGATCTCCAGGTTGCCACGGCGGGGGTGGGTGATGGTGACGGTGACTGCCACGTGCTCCAGGGTCCTCATGCCAGAGAGCTCCAGGTCGGCAGGGGTGACTGGGAAAGGGAAGGGCGGTTTTGGTCGGGGCCTTGGGATGGAGTCCCTGCTCCCAGCCAGCCCCACTGGGCTGCGGTGCCACCGAACAGGACACACACATCATCTCTGCCTCTTCCCAGCCGCCCTGCGTGGGACTGGGAGCAGAAGCCAGGTGTCCAGGCTGCCCCATCCCATCTCAGACTGTTCCCAGCTCCAGGAACGCTCACAGCCCCAGAGCTGCTGACCACAGCCCCTCCGGAGCGGGGTGAGCTGGGTGGCTGTGTGCTCCCAGCCCCTGCTGCAGGGGGACGTGGGCACATGGCAGGACAGAGCCAGCGGTGGCCCTGTGTGCAGGCCCTGCTGGGGGCTGGGGAGGGCTGGGGCCGAGCTCTGCTCCCCAGCGGTAGCCGCCGGAGTTGTGTTTGCTGTGTTCTGGACAGGCCTGGCCAAGTCGGGAGCTGCAGCATTACCTAAAATGGTCAAAGCCAGCAGAGCAGCTCTGGCTGCTGCCCAGCCCGGCCCTGCTGCCGAGCCCTGGCTCCCCAAACACACCAGGGCAGGGATGGGGCTGTGGGCAGGGGGCAGATCCCCTGGGGATGGGTAGCGGAAAAAGCCCAGGCAGCTCAGCACTTAACCCCCTCCTGGCCTCCTGCAGCCCAGGGCTGCTCCTGCCAGGGCTGCCTGCCCGGCCTCGAGGCGCACAGCACGAGCTCTCCATGGCACACCTGCTCTTACCGTTCCAGGCCACCTCCAGCTCCTGCGGGAGCAAGGGGATGCTCCTGCCCTCCTTCAGCACGGGGCTCACGTACGAGGCCAGGTATGGCACGGATTCCCAGATCTGCCCGGGGAAGGACAGAGGGTTCAGCACGGATTGCACCCTCCCTGCACGTCCATCCCTCCATCTCCCACAGCTCTCACAAGCTGCTCCTGCCCTGGATGTGGGCCCAGGCCAAGGGGCCTCCCCCAATGCTGCTCTGGGACACACAGGCTGCTGTGACAGCCCAGGGATGGGAGCAGTGCCCACATGCCCAGGAAAGGAGGGAAAGTCACTGTCTGGGAGCCAGAAGGGCTGATGGAGATCTGGGGTTCCCCAGTTCTGGGTTTGTCACAGCGGCTTTGAGGGGTGACTTGAGGCTGCTCCATTCCAACCCCTGGCACAGCGGGGCAGGGAACAGCAGAACCCAAATGCCTGGAGGAAGAGGGAGCAGCCTGGGAGTCCCTGTGACCGCGGGGGCACGGCTGGCGGCCGCAGTGACCCAGCACAGCTGCGCAGAGCTCCACACACGAGCTGGGACCAAGTGCCAAAGGGATGTGCCCTGGTCTCTGTGCGACCAGAGGAGGAAGAGATGGGGATGCCGCTGCCTGCTGTGACCACACCACTCCCCTGGAGCTGTTTCTCGGGGCAGGACACCCTCCCTGCAGCCACTGTGGAGGGAGGAAGGTGCTGGGGCTGCTGACGAAGCTCCCGTGGCTGTGAATCGGGGCCCTCGCCATGGCTATATATAGTGCTGGAGAGCAGCAGCTCGGGGCAGCTCTCAGGCACTGCTCAGAGCCTCATGACCTCATGGCGAAAGCAGCCTGAGGGCCAGGGCCAGCAGGATGGTGGCCAAAGTGCTGGCCCTGAACGGCAGCAGTGTCACCCCACGGCATCACCAGGACAGGACTTGTCCCAGCCACAGGGCTGGGCAGCTCTGCCTGCCCACGGGGCAGGTGTGGGAGTGGAGGGAATTACCTTGGCAGCATTCACCAGCCTCCAGGCGTTGAGCAGGCCGAAGCCGTGCTGGTGGCTGTGGCTGAAGCCTGCCTGGTTCGTGTCCCACTTGGCGTGGCGATCCTCGTACTGCAAAGACACACGGGGTGCTTTGGGGGGATACCAGCAGCTTGGAATCCCCAGGCCTGAAGGGAAGGAGGCCCAGACACATCCCAGAGCGGTGGGGAAGCAAACCCACGTGGCCTTGTTAGAAAGGAACAGGTTGATCTTGGTTTGAAACAAATCCCAGGACAAAGCGGCTTCCCAGATCCTCAGAAAGGAAATGGAACAGCACGAAAGGGCACAAATGCCTCTGCTCTGAAACATCCCAGCTGCTCCCTGCTGCCCAAACCACTGGCTATGGGATGGCAGAAGCCTCGGAGAGAAGGAAAGGAGTCCTTTAAATCAACAAGAGCTGGGGCAGGACAGATCTGGGTCCCATCACTTATTGGGTTGTAGTGCTCTGGCAACATTGGCTTGGAAGTTATGGAAAACACTGTCCCATGCCAAAGTGAGCACAGCATCAGCCAGACACAGACCACTGCTCCCCAGAGGGGCACAGAAGAAGCCCCATCCCTCCTGTCAGTTCCCACTCCTGCTCTGGGCGAAGGGAAGGGCTGGGTTTGCTGCCCAGCTCTCTGCCGTGCCTGTTTCCAGGAGCCCAGTTCTCTGGAGAGCCCAGGAAAGGCCAGGCCAGGGCAGGGCAGAGGGAGTTGCTTTCCCACTGCCTGGACCATGAGGCGATGCTGCAGAAGTGTCAGCCCTTGGGCTGGGCCAGCCCCACTGCACGCACACAGGGCTGAGCCCTGGAACCTGCTGAGCCCCTGGAACCTGCTGAGCCCCTGGAAGACCCCTGCACTGGCAGATGGAGGCATTCCTGAGGCAAACACCCCATTTATTATCATGACAGGGGGAAAATGCCTCAGCCACATTCCTGGAAGGAACACGGGGTGAGGGGAGAGCACAATCCCCGCGCTGGGAGCCAGACGAGCGAGAGATTTATGGAGGGGCAGCAGACATAAACAAGGATGTGCACGGCAGGGCCTCGGCCGTCCTGCAGCACCCCGGGGGGAGCTGTGGGAGCAGGGAGGGAGGAGGGAGGGAGGGTCTGCCCTCACCTTGGTGGCAGTGAAGACGATGACGTGCTGCACGTCCCGCCAGGTGAGGCACGGCCGCACCTGCAGCATCAGCGCGATCATTCCCGCGGCCAGGGGAGCCGCGGCCGACGTCCCCGTGTGACCCTCCGTGCAGCCCGTGCCCTTCTGCAGGTCCCAGTCTGTCGTCACCTGCCCAGGAGGAGGAGGGAGGCCTCTGTCAGGCTGCTGTGCTGTGCTGGGGTGGCTGGACAGGGACACGTGGTCCTGGCCCCGAGCTGTGCCCTCGCCAGCCCACGCCCAGCCTGTGACACAACTGTCCCTGCTCACGGCCAGCACGGGTCCTGGGACAGCCCCACTGCAGGGACAGGGATCTAGGGAAGCAGTGAATGGGGACAGGTCTCTTTGGAGAGAGAGAGAGAGAGAAACTAGTCCTAACTAAGTTTGTGGTAAACTTCTGGCAAATATTTTGGGTTCTACCTCACTTTCACTGCCGATCGCAGTGTCACAACCAGACTGCAGAGGGGCCACACGGGACTGTGCACAGAGCTTCCAAAGTCAGGAGGCTCCCAAATTATGCCACCTCACTGCAAAGCAAGTGCATCCATCTCCCTCTGCTCCCCGTGGGGAGAAAGCCCAAAATCTGAAGGGTTTGTTGTGTTTTTGCTTGACTCCATCCCACTTTTCCAGCTGTGAGTGGCTCCAGCTCACGCTGGGACACTGAGTGTCCCACACAGAGCAGCCCGAGAGCAGAAACTTTCAGTAGGAAGCACAGCCAGTGCCAGAAGCCGTATTAAATTCTTCCCATTAAGGAAACCACACAAAGTTTATGGTCTGGTAAAAGAAAAACAAAGAAAAAAAAGCTGGAGCAGATGGCTGTGGGGCAGTTAACTCTGGCACCACTGCAGCGAGCTCCAGGGTGTCCAGGAGCAGACTGTGCTCCTGAAAAAGGGCTGTGTGAAGGAGCACAGGCTGCCTGAAGGAGCCACCTTGGTGCAGGCTGTCTCTGTGGCACACGCCGCTCCCAGAATACGTGTGGATCTCACAGTGGCTGTCCCATGGACTGCCAGCTCCCCAGTTAGTGTCCCACAAGGCCAGTGTTTAAAATGAACGTGCATTTGTGACCTTCAAAGCACTCACACCGGGCTGGGGGAGGCCAGACCCACCCAGGAGCCTGTAGCTCCAGATGGAATGCAGCAGAGCCCTCGCTGGTTCCCTTTTTCTCCCCGTGTCAGCACTTTCCAAACCAGCCTGGGACAACTGGAGTGATTTCTGAGACGAAAAATCAGCTCCATTCTGGATTTTACTCTCCCTGTGGCAGATTGTGCCATGCCCTGGCTGGGCACAGATCCCTGCCCTGGCTCTGGGCTGCAGGAGGAGCTTGCTAAGTCCCAGCCAGGTGCTGAGGATCCCAGGCTCTCCCTGCTCCCCCAGTTTGACAAGCCTGGATTCAGCTGCTCTGTGGCAGGCACAGAGCCACAGGAAAGTGCTTTTGGGAAGTACCTGTCCTGGTGGGAGATCCTCGAAGCCATGGACAATCCAACCCCAAACAGCAGGAGCCAGTGACGTTTCCCCTCAGCTGCCCTGGGGTGGGTGGGCTGTGTGGTCTCTGCTGGCCCCACAGGACAGGAAGGGGTCACAGCACTGGGGTGGGGGAAGCCTGGCACCAAGGGAGGGACAGGCTGGGTCAGGCCTGCAGGGGGGAAAACAGCCCTGGCTGCTTGGCTCAGGCAGAAAGGACGTGTTGTTGACAAGAACTCGTTTTTTGGCAAAAAAAGGAAAAGCTGATAAAAATATTCTTAAAAATTCAACTGGGAGAGTCCCATGTGCCAGAACAGAGGAGAGGCTGGGGCCAAGTGGTTTAAAGAACCCAATGCTCTCCCTGCCCTCCGTGCTCCAGCATCCCTGGGGAGCAGAGTGAGGGGGGCTGGATGGCAGGAGCAGAGCAGCTCCCGCAGGGCTGAGAAACAGGACCCTCCCTCTGCTTGTGTAGGACCTGGAAAAAAGGCACATCCGTGCCCTGGCTCACAGAGGAGCAGTGTGGGAATCGGAGGGGACAGAGGGAGCGTTGTCCTGGCTCCAGCTCCCTCGGGGAGGGCACAGGGGACACAGGGGACACAGGTACTCACAATGCTCCTCATCATCTTGTCCCCGCCGCTGAAGGTCACGGCCAGCATGGAGGCACATTCCTCGGCGTAGAAGGGCATGGAGCCTGTCTCATCCACGGCCCCTGGGCAAACGGGAAAGGCATCGACTGCCTGAAACCTGGTTTGCTTCAGCTGCTGAAATTTCAAGGTGCCGATTCCCTGAGAGCCTCTCCTGCCAGATGAGCTCTCCCAGGGGCTGGGAGCTGGGCAGGGAGATCAGAACCAAGGCTGTGTTTTTCCCACCCGGAAGATCTACAGGAAGGGCAGCCACGACAAATAATCCCTCCCTGTGCTCAGTATCCCAGAGATCTATCCCTCACACAGCTTCTGCTCTCGAGAATGTGGATCACACATTTCTCCTCTAACACGAATGCGGGGAGTGCTGCATTCCAGGTCATTCCCTGAACATGGCAGTGTCGGTCACAGCCCCGGGATGGAGGCCTGGACATGGGCAGGAATTCCTCTTGCTCTGTAGGTCAGAAGCAAACTGCAGGCTTGGGGGCTGAACCCTGACACTGCCATGCTTGTTCCCAGACACTTCCCCACAGATTCCCACCATCCCACCAGCTCCCGGTTGGGCAGGTCGTGCGCTTTTGGGATGACCTCACTGCTCCAGGCTGGGAAGGGAGGAGACAGAAGAGCCAGGCTCACCTATCGTGACAGTGTAGATGGAGTTGGCGTATCCATCGTAGTTGCAGTTGTCATTGTGCTGGCCCCCGTTGCCACTGGCCACCACGAAGATGCTCCCGAAGCCTCGCCGACCAGCGATCACCCCGTGCTGCAGGGCAGCCTGTGGAGAGGGACAGGGCAGAGGGGCTCTTCCCAGGTCTTCCCAGGCTGATCTCAGTGGTTTCTGACAGCAGCCAGCCCATGTGTGATCAGGGCTCCCCACACAGGGCCACTGCCCCTCTGCGAGCGCCCAGCCCCACAGACATGGGGGCTTTGCCTTTGCTGAGACACACCACAGCACTAGCCCCCCCTGGAAGCACCTCTCCAGCCCCAACACCTCACCCAGACATCATTCCCACCTAGGGAGAGGACAGCCATGTCTGATGGATGAGCAGGAACACAACCCTGCTGGAAGTGACCGCCCTGCTCTCCCTCCCCTGGCAGATGAAGGAACATTCTGCCCTCCTGACTCTGCTGTGGCACAGCTCTGCCTGTGCTCCGTGTCCCGGAGCTTGTCCCAGCTGTCTCTGCAGGCAGGAAGGGAATAAATTAACTGGCAGAACTGGAAACCATTTGTTATGGTGAACGGACAGCTCGGCTGTCAGCGCTGCTCCGAAGAGCGCAGGAACTGCTGAGTTGTGGTTGGAAAAGCACAGCAGAGGAGCACTGGAGCAGAACCACACCCCACTGCTGCTTTTGGGGCCCCTTTGTGACCCCTTGCTGCAGCACAGGAGCTGTGAGAAGACCTTAATGGCCTGGGAAGGAGCAGCCTCAGCTCTGACACTCCCTCCCATTGCAATCCCACTCCCCTTATTTACTCCCAGTATCCAAAGGCACCACTCCTGCCTGGAGAACCACCCTGAGCCCTGTGAAAGCTCGGCCTCCTGAGCAGAGAGCATCCTGTGGGTTGCACAAGCTGTCAGCGCAATACCACAGGTTGTGAAAGAGCCTTTTCCTGCTGGAACCAGCCTCTCCTTGGAAAGCTCGCCCCGCCCTGCCCCAGCGCTGCCCGCCCGCCGCAGCGTCGCCTCTCCCAACCACAGGGACAGGGAAGCCTCCGCTGGCACCGAGGGACACAAACAGACGTGCACGGTGTCACAGCAACGTCCCTCCCTGCCTGAACGGGCAGGCAAGAAGCCACAAGCCCTGGAGGCTCCCCCAGGGCTGCTGGGGCTGGGTTTTACCTTTCCCAGCTGATGGGGGCCGTCCACGGTCTTCCCATCGTCGTCAGGACCCCAGCTGCAAAGAGAGACACGGTGAAGTGACAGCCCCAGGAGTCACAGGCAGCTCTTCCTGCCATCACAGCGAGCTCCCAGCAGCTGCTCCCAGTGCTGTGACTGGGATCGCAGAGCACTGCACTTTCCCACCCATCAGGATGGCTCCTCGCTGCTGGGATATCGCTGTCGTGTTTGCACTGTGCCCCCGGGGCAGATTCCAGTGGACAAAACATTTGATTTTTATTTAACAAGCGGCTTCTCACACATTCCAGTCCCCGTCACACGGCTCAGCCGGGGCTGCCTGACTGCAGTGAGGGGCACAGTGTCCCCTCCAGCACAGCCAGCCCAGGGGATGTGCTGCAGCAGCACACAGAGGGAGATCTCACAACTGCAGGCGCTGTGCAGAGCCTGGGATGGCTCTCCAGAAACAGGATTTTGGTGCCTCAAGGCTAACTGGATCCACAGGAGGGTGGGAGCTGGTGTGAGCATGAGCTGTGACCCTGTCCCCAGGCAGAGCAGGGCCTGCAGCTTGGAGCCAGCTCAGGGTCCCCTGCTCACCTGCAGCTGTAGATGTCATTGATCTGATAGTGCTTGTTGAAGGCGATGGCCTCCATGCTGTCCGTGAGGGGCCCGTCCAGCACTCGGATGCCTGCAGGACAGAGGACAAGGAACGTGACCAACACAGGTCACATGAGCTGCATAAACTGCAAACAAACTCCTGGCTCGAGGCTGCCCCGCTGTGCTCGCCCTGCACAGCCAGCCCAGCTTTGGAGGGCTGGGGCCTGAAGCAGCGCCAGGTCCTGCTGGGATCCAGGACAAACCCTCCTGTTCCCTGTGCTGTTGGTACACCGTGAGCTCATCTCTGCTTCTGCCAGCTGGGAGCCTCTGCCTGCTGTGCCCTTGGGCGAGCCCTGACCCCCCCAGCACCCCAGGGACTGTGGTGTGACCAGGAATGGACACAATCACGTCCCAGCATTGCTGTCCCCGCCCTGCCAGGGACACGTCCTGCAGGGCACAGAGACCTCGCCTCCCTCTGTGGAGAAGCTCAGGAGCTCTGGAGGCAGCTGGGGCACAGCACACATTCTCTGGCCTTCCAGGGGAGAGACACAGCACTGGCCCTTTGTCCCTGTCCACCCCACAAGGCAGAGCTGAGACCAGGGGCCAGGGCAGTAAGAAGGACTGGCCACGATTTGCTGCCCCAGTGCCTCCAGGCACAGCCTGGGCACGTTGTGGCACAACTGCCTGGCTCAGCCAGCGTGGCACGGCTGCTCTGCCAAAGGTTTGGCAGCGGGGAAGGCCAGGAATACTCTGGAAAAGCTGGAGAGGAGCTCAGGCAGGCACCAGGCCCTTCCTGCAACCATCCAACCAGCCCGAGCATGGCATGGCTGACTCAGAGCTGCTCCAGCCCACGGAGCCCTGTCCCAGCCCCACGGGTCCGGGGCTGAGGCGAGCTGGGGCTGCCTGGAGCCTGCACGTACCCGCGATGCGGCTCCCATAGGCGACTCCCACCGTGCAGAAGCTGTTGTTTGGCACAGCCGCGATCTCCCCGGCGCAGCGGGTCCCGTGGTGGTTCCCGTTCTCCTCGTCGGGGTGAGGCATAGGGTCGGGGTCGTTGGAGTTCAAGTCATAGCTGCCTTCTGGGCTCTGGAAACAGACCCACAGTCAGGACTCGGGGCTCTGCTCTCCTCAATTTGGGAAAAGCAGGAGTTAAGAGAATGCAACACAGGCTGAAACGCAGACTGGAAGTCACGGGAACTTGGAGGCTGCTTCCACACGAGGTTGCAGCTCAACACTGCTGTCTGCTGCCGTGGGGAAGGGACCAACCGAGGCAGTTCCAGGCACTGCTGCGGGTCACAGGGAGGCCGGTTGCCTCCCACAGGTAGCACAAAGGCAAGTAACCCTGAAACCTGGGCGCAAAACCTCCCAGGAAAGGTTTGCTGCTGGCACTTTCCGCCCTGGCTGAGCCCAAGGTGATGGCGCAGGTCGGACTCTGAGCTCTCACACGTTCCTGTCACACTGCCCAGCCTCCAGCCCGCGCAGGCACTCACGTAGTTTGGCTGGATGTCCTTGATGGTGTGCTCCACGCCGTCGTCCACCACCACCACCGTCACCCCGCGCCCCGTCACGTTCCGCTCCCACACGCCCGTGACGTTGATGTCCTTCCCGGGGCTCTTGCGGTTGTTCTAAGCACCAGAAAGGACAGCGAGGGGACAGGGTCAGCACCGGATACGATGTGTGGGGCTGGGGCCAGCACAGGAAGGAGTCACAGGACAGCCAGGGGAGATTTTTTGAGGCTGATGGCGAGCAACAGTCGCAACAGTCGCTCGAGCTATGGTGTGGAGGGCACAGTGTGCTACAGCCAAACCCCTCTGCCCATCCCAGTGGCACCAGTGCACAATTAGCAGCGGGAGCTGCCTCCTCCCGTTATCACGGCGAGCATGGGGCAGGCAGAGCAAGCTCTCAGCGAGCTCCCTCCTCACCAAAGAACAGAAAGAGGTTGTTCTGCCTCCCGCGTGACAGCTCGCCCGTGGCCACAAGAACAGCCCAGCAGGAGCCGGGAAACCACTCACCAGATGCCACTGCTGGGGGTATTTGGGATCGTTAAAGTGCAGGCTGCGCTTGGAGCGCTTCAGCAGCTTCTGTTCCGAGTGCCACCGCACGCTGTCGTGCTGTGCAAACAAAGTGTCCACCGACCTCCTTATTGCTTCGTGTTCAGCTGCCGCTTGGCCATCGGGCTGGTAGGCAAAGAGGTAATGGCCCTTGAGCTCCCCGACACGGCCCATGTTCAGCAGCCCCGCAGACTGGGCCAGCTCCTCTGCCCGCTGCTCCAGCTCCTCCTCGGGCGCATCCAAGCTGACTGCCCACGTCAGCTTCCCGTGGCGGCCGTCAGTGTCCGGAGCGCGCTGCCCGCCGCAGGCTGGTCCGGCCGGCGAGGCCAGGGGGATCCAGACAGCGCTCAGCCAAAGGCACGTGTGGATGCAGAGCGTGGCCTCCATCCCTGCGCTCCATAGCGGCGCTCCCCGCCTCCAATGCGGCATCAGACAGGCGAGCTGCAACAGCAGAGGTGAAACTGGTGAGAAACCCTTCTGGTGAGGGACACGGTGCTCACGGCCTCACCTGAAGGTCCCACAGAGCCCCACGCGGCTTGCCACCACCCCGCTGCACAGCAGATCCCTCCCGGGAAATCCCAGCCGAGGCGGCTCCTTCCCAGCAGTTCAGAACCGGGGGCACACCCAGGCTGGGCAGGGACCGGTCCCAACCCTGCCCTGCTTGCTGGGTGGCAGCCCCGGGCCAGAGAACGCTGCGCTGGGCTGGCAGGAGGAGCCACTTCCCCCTCTCGCCTCTGATAAGAAACCGATAAGAAACTCTTGATGCGCAGTTCCCCAGGAACAAACACCATGGGCAACGCCACGCTCCGTGGGCAGCCGAGAGCCGGTTCCTCTTCTGCAGGAGCTCCACCGAACTCGTTCCTCACCTGCTCCACGGCCGGAGGAACCTGCTTTTCCCTGGCATGCGTGGAAATCACCACCGAGCCCCGGTTCAACCCGCATTCCGTAAGCCACGGCAGCGCAGAGCGGGGAAAACACCTCCGGGGATCCCGCTCCCGGGATGTGCCCGGAGCTCGACACCCCCGGCCCTTTTCCTCCCTCGATCCGCTCCATTCGCCTCTGATACAACTCATCAGCTGCTGGGCACCGAGCTGCGCACCGAGCTGGGCACCGAGCAAGTTCCTCTCGCTCAAAGTGGGGCTTTAAGGGCCCCTCGCTGCACCCCGGGAGCGGCACCGCGCAGCGCCCCGGGGCAGCCCCGGCGCTCCCCGCTCCGCCGGGCACCGGCATCGGGGACACTGCGGAGGTCACCCGCGGGCAGAACACCCCCGCTGCCATCCGCCACCCCCG
>VZRF01014576.1:779700-793975 GCA_013396875.1 Vireo altiloquus
CGGCGGCCGAGGAGCCCGAGGAGGAGGCGGCCCCGGCCAGGCCGTCGCAGAACATCGCGGTGCAGGTGGGTGCAGCTCCCCCGGGGCTCCTGCGGTTTGTGGTGTGCGAGGCGAGCGCCCCGAAAGGCTCTTTTAGAACCTGGAGGACAAAGAACTGAATAAGTCGAGGCTGGGGGGTAAAACACATCCATACTTGCAGCTTTGCAGCTGCTGCTGTGTGCCCTGTCCTCTGCTTTGAATAGTCTTTAATTTATCTTTAATTAAAATTCGACCCTAATGAGGCCACACCTCCTCATGGAGTGCTGTGTCCAGTTCTGGGCTCCTCAGTACAAGAAAGACAAGGAGCTACTGAAGAAGGGTCCAGCAGAGGCTGCAAAGATGATGAGGGGTCTGGAGCATCTCTCTGATGAGGAGAGACTGCAGGAGCTGGACTGGGTTAGTCTAGACAAGACTTAGAGGGGATCCCTTTATTGCATATAAATATTTCCAAGGGGTATCAGAAGATGGTGCCAGATTCCTTTTATTGGTGCCCAGCTGTAGAATGAGGAACAATGGCCATAAACTAAAATGATAAATTGTGTTCCAATATGTTAGAGAACTGTTTTCCATGGAGGGTGGCAGAGCACTGGAGCTGGTGTCCAGGGAGGGCAGGGACAAGAGTCTGATCTCCCCCTGCAGGGGCAAGGGTCTGATCTCAATCACCTCCCTTCACAGACCGACTTCAAGGCGGCCGATGCGAACGTGAACACGGACCAGGACATTGAGAAGAACTTGGTGGGTACCAAAGTCCTGCACTCAGGTCCAGGCTCTGCTGCTCACGCTCCCGGGCAAAGGGACTCAGGCTGTTCTTCCCACTTTTGTCCTGTTAAAATAGAATCATAGAATCATTACGGTTGGAAAATATCTCCAAGATCATCAAATATCAGCCCTGAAGTCCTTAAGCTGCCCTTGTTACAGCAGGAATTTTGCTCTCCACTGCAGGACAAGATGATGTCTGAGCGGGCCTTGCTGAAGGAGCGCTACCAGGAGGTGCTGGACAAACAGAGGCAGGTGGAGAATCAGCTTCAGGTCCAGCTTAAGCAGCTCCAGCAGCGGAGGGAAGAGGAGATGAAAAACCACCAGGTATTTGGTGAAGAGCTGTTTTTGTTTAAGCTACCATGTAATTAATTTTAAAATCCTTATAAAGAGGCAGGAAAGCCTGAGGTCCAGAGCATCTGTCTCCTGAGTTTCCTCCTAATAACCAATATATAACTTGACTGGATCTGCTAAAAAGAAAGAGTTTGCTGTGTAATCTGATTAATCAATTAATCCAAAAAAGTAACAGATTTTAAATCAAAACCATTACTTGGGAATTTTGCTCTGTATCTGTGTGATGCTTCTTTTACTCCAGGAGATCCTGAAAGCAATTCAGGATGTTACGATCAAGCGAGAAGAGACTAAGAAGAAGATGGAGAAAGAGAAGAAAGAGTTCCTGCAGAAAGAGCAGGATCTCAAAGCTGAAATTGAGAAACTCTGTGAGAAAGGCAGAAGGTATTTGTATGGAAAAGAAAGGGTTTATTTTTGGGGGGAGAAGGTCTTGCTTAACCCTGATGTAAACCTGATGAAGCAAAGAACTTTAAACTCTTTGGAAGCATCAAGTGTTTAACTCAGACCTGTATATGGATGAATTTAGGATTGTCTCTGTATGTGAATTGGCACTTTATGGAGCCATTCTGTCGTGTAATAGATGTCTGGTTTTTATTCTGAGGGCTCAGTGCTGTTTTTTGGGTAAAACTCCTCCGGTGACGGCTCCAAGTGCTCAGTCCTTTCCCCCAGGTGACCATAGCAGAGCACGTGCTGGGGGAGCAGCACAGCTCCCTGCAGCAAGCCTGGTTCTGTGCCACAGCCTTTGTGCAGTGTCATGAGGCAGCAGGATTTGTGCTCCAGAGGCTGTTGGCAGCTGTTTTCCCGCACACGTTGCAGGGAGCTGTCCCCAGCCCGCGGTGTGTGGTCAGCCTGGGGATGTGCCAGGAGGGGGTTTGGGTTGGGCCCTGCACCGTTGGGATTCCAGCTGTGCTGTCCCTTTTCTCCCGTGCAGGTTGCTGAAGGAGCAGGAGGAGAAGGAAAACAAGATTGCCTCTCTGATCGCAGAGCAGTCCGATGAGAAGTAAGGCCCTTATCCTTTACCTGATTAATGCTGCCCAGTGCACTGCTCCTTCCTGCCATTTTGCCTCAGTGAACCTGATGCTCCTGGTGGGACAGAGTACAGAGAAGGATCTACGTGCTCTAGAGGTTTTATCTCCTCTTCCAGCATCGGGGCTCTGGATTAAATCTTTGATCCCAGTCACAAGCAGGCTCCTGGATACTTGTGACATAAAGATCCCATAAGATTAGTTTGTGCTTGGTGGATTGACTTGGCTTGTAACTGCTACCTCTGATTGAGTTGTGACTTCCCAGAATTAGGACAGACTGATTTCCCTGTCTGTTCCCCACAACTATCCAGCTGCACTAAACTCTGGCACGCTGGGGTATTTAAAGGCTGAGGGGGGATGCTCCAAATCCAGGTGTTCCCAATGCCCAGCTTTAAACTTTTCCAGGATCAGAGCAGCATAGCTCTGCCTGCTGCTCAGGTTGATTCCTGGTTCAGGTCTTCTGTGGGATTGGACTGAATTTTGCTGAGGGGAGTTGCCCTCGTTTTGCCCAGCGTGTTTGCACACCAGAACTGGTGTTCTCTGGAACAGCTCGCGCCTGGGACAGTGACTCACGCAGCCCAGGGAGCTGGGGTTGGTGTCATGGTCTGGAGGCTGCTGGTCTTTCATGGTTTCACCCCATCCAGAGCTCCTGGGATCGATCCCTTTGTGGCTGTTGTGGTACCTGAGCCCAAGGGGACTCATTGTGTTCTGTGTGCAGGCAGCTGGGGGAGATGGAGCTGGACAAGCTGAAGAACCAGCACAATGAAATCAACAGGAACATTCTTGAGGAGACAGAACGGGCCTGGAAAGCAGAGGTGAGCAGGTGACTTCTTCCCTGCCAAGTGGTTGGTTTGAGGTTCCAGAGGGTTAAGGAACAGTTCTTTGAAACTGGGAGTGGTTGAGGAGAAGGCCAAGTCCCACTTTGGGAAATAAGAGGAATGATGAACAAGTATCAGTGCAGTGAGGGTTAGTGGGGAGCATTGCCCAGTGCCTGGTGTGGCAGCAAGAGACAGGGAACTACAAAAACTGAGCCTCTCTCCACAGATCCTGTCCCTGGAGAGCCGGAAGGAGCTGCTGGTGTTGAAACTAGAAGAAGCAGAAAAAGAAGCAGAGCTACACCTCACCTACCTCAAGTAAGTCTGTGTAGTGTCAGAAGTGGCAGGAGGGTCACTCAGGTGTCCCCGTGTCCCATCTCTTCTTCCTCTGCTTATGCTGGAGGCTGGACTAGAATGGTTCAGGGTTTGCTGTGGTTTTCTTACCGAATCAATGAGATTCAATAATGTCACACAGCAGGGGTGTCTGGGGCCGTGCTTTTCCCCTGTCACTGTTCATCTGCCAGGCTCAGTCAGTGCTGTTGACTTGGTGTCCCTGTGTGTCCCCACACCTCTCCCTTGGGGGATGCCTCGCCTGGAGCCCTTCCTGCCCCGCTGGAGGAGGGGAAGGCAGGAGGGTGTGGGGGTTGCTGGCTCCCACTTTGCTGCCAGTGAGAGCACAGTTGCAAGTGGGAAAGTTCAGCTGTGCTTGCAGGTCTGCGCCACCCACGCTGGAGACCATGAGGCCAAAGCAGGAGTGGGAGATGAGGCTGAACAGGATACGAATGACCAAGCAAAGTGTCCGAGTAAGTTCCTGCTGACCTCCCCCAGGCTAGCAGGGAGCAGTTCTTTACATACACGCTGTTTCTCCCTCTGGCTCCTCTTCCATTCTTCTGTGGAACCAAACAGTGCAGCTTTAGGGCCTGCCACCCCGGGGCTTAGAATGCCCCAAACTTGATCAGATTTGATAAGTGTGCTCTTTTTCTTCCCTCTCTGCTAGGATCAGTTCAACGACCACATCCAGATGGTGAGGAATGGCACAAAGCTGAGCAGCCTCCCCCAGATCCCGACGCCAACGCTGCCTCCTCCGCCTTCGGAAGTGAGTGCCTCTCCAGCCCCACAGCGTGGGCATTCCGTGTTGCCAGGCCCTGGCATGGCCTGCCTGGTGCTGTGCGTGTGTGGCATGGCCCGTGCCCTGTCTGGGCTTACCTGGAGAGGAGGGGAAGGGTCTCCTTCCCTTGGCAGCTGTCAGTGCCTGCAGTTCATCCCACCCCACTGGCCGGGGAAGAGGGCACGTGGCTCCGCTTCCAGGTGATCTTACTCTAACCAGCCTTTGCCTCTTCCCCTGTTTCTCTTTCTCAGACAGATTTCATGCTGACGGCATTCCAGCCCAACCCATCCCTGACTCCGCGGCTCCCCTTCCCCATCGGCCCCGTCCCCGTGCCCATGGTCATGCCGAGCGCCGATCCTCGGGCGCTCTCCTTCCCTCTGCTGAACCCCGCCATGCCCAGGCCCAACCAGCCCTCCCCACCCCTGCCCGCTTCCCAAGGCAGGAACAGCCCTGTCGTGGCGTCGCTCATGGGCACGCACAGCCCCCACATGCCTCCCGCCGCCTCCATCCCTCCTCCGCCCGGCCTGGGAGGGGTGAACGTCCCTCCCGAGTTCCACAGGCCCCAGCCGGCCGACAAGCTGGAGAAGCTGCTGGAGAAGTTGTTGACTCGGTTCCCACAGTGCAACAAGTAAGGGCCTGGTGATGTTTTTTTGGGGGGCAAGGGCTTGTGTGTGGAGCAGGAGCTGGGATCAGGGAAAGGGAGGCTCCTGGTGTGAGTGGGGTCCCTGGGAAGTGAGGGAGGGCTGAGGGTGAGGAGCAAAGGCTGGGTGGTCTCTCCATCAGGTTTGCCGTAGTGCTGGGGATGGGAATCACTGGGAGCTTTGAAGGACAGCAGGGATATCTGAGCACAGCCGGGAGCCCCCCAGGCTGTCTCTGGGGATTCCCTGCTCTTTCCCCAGTGTTTTGGGGGAGAGAATCCCCTCGGTGTGCGACTCACCTCACGGGGAGGGTGCTGGAGAGCACATGGCTGCCCTCAGGCGCGGTGGCTGAGGGATCCCAGTCCGTGAGGACCGAGAACTCTTAGCAGCCTGCCGTCCACGCAGGGCCCAGCTCACCAACATCCTGCAGCAGATCAAGACTGCCCGGAGGACCATGGCCGGCCTGACCATGGAGGAGCTGAACCAGTTGGTGGCAGCCAAGCTGGCAGAGCAGCAGGAGCGGGCAGCAGCCGGCGCCCAGGTGGGACGGCGTGGGGGCTGCTGGAGGGGGGGCCTGGGGAGCAGGGAGAGCTGCCCCAGCTCCCTGGTTCCCCACAGAGGTTGGGCTGTGCGTCAGGGCTGTCCCCTGGGTTCCCTTTCCTGGCGACTGCAGCGTAACCAGGGAACAACTTCCCCTGAGGTGACTTGGGGTGACTCCTCTGTGGTTTCCTCCCGGGCTGTTCTGATGTGCCTCCTCTGCCTTGCTGCAGCCTCTGGGCCGGATCAGGGCCCCCATGTTCTCTGCCCCGCTGCCGCAGATCAGCACGCCCATGTTCCTGCCCCCGGCCCAGGTCGCTTACCCTGGGACAGCGTCACACGTAAGGCTGCTCGGCTTCCCTGGGGAGCGGGGAGGGAGGGAGGGAGCCTGCCTGGGATGTGGCTGAAGGGATGAGCCCTTCAGCCCGTGGAGCTGGGAGCTCTCACACAGCTGCTTGGGAGGACTGGGGGCACAGATCCTTTGTTTCACATTAGAACAGAGGGACACGAGACATGATGGCTGTGGGCAGAGAGGGGACTGGGCAACCTGTGGCCTCGGGCTGCAGCTGAATCCGTGATCAGAGCCATGTGTCTGACTTGCCTGCCTGCTCCTTTCTTTCCCTCGCTGCCCATCCCAGACCCCAGCTGCCTGTAAGCTGTGTCTGATGTGCCAGAAGCTCGTGCAGCCCGGTGACCTTCACCCCATGGCCTGCTCACACGTGCTGCACAAGGAGGTGAGTGTGTTCTGCTGCTCAGGGCTTCCTCCTGCTCCTTCCAAGTGACCCTTCCCGAGTCCTTGTTGTACTGACGCCGTGCCAGGAGAAGGGTATGATCAATAAACAGCTTCCCTGCATCCTGTCATCCCATCCTTTCCGTACTCTTGGCTGGGCCACCCTGCGTGGCTTCAGGAACAGGCTGCCCTTGTGTCCCTGAGCCTGTGCTTGTGTCTGTGAGGGTCAGAGCAGGAGCAGGACAGCCTGGAAGGATCTGGAACACAGGGTGAGGGGAGGGCTGCCACTGCTGCCCAGGATGGGGGATGCCAGACAGGAGCTCTTGGGAAGAGGAGGAGACTTTGCTATGCCATGGCTCTGGCAGTGGGTCACCTGTATGGGCAAACCCCCATCCCAGCAGCTCTGCGGCCTCCAGCAGAGGCCCTCAAGGAAATGGAAATTCACATTGAGGAGGGCCTGACAGTCCTGCAAGGGTGACAAGGGCTCCTTCCTCACGGTGACCTTGTGATGGAGGCTGCAAGGAGCAAAAGGAAACCTGAAATGAGTTCTGTGGACAGTGATGGCACCTTTGGGTTGTGCCAGTGGCTCTTGACTAATTCTCTCTCTTCCAGTGCATCAAATTCTGGGCACAAACCAACACGAATGACACTTGCCCCTTTTGCCCAAGCCTCAAATGACGGCTGCTGGGACAACACGGGGCCCCAGGAGGAGTTGCTGTGAATAGACAGGATCCGTTCTAAGATTTCTACAGTTCTATATTTATACGATCATGTATACACATGTACATTTTTATTATATAGGTAATGTGTGTATAGAAAGTCTGTATACATACAAATTCATAAATAAAGTGTGTATATTATGCAGTGATTTGCTGCTGCTCCTCACTTCTTTATCCGCAGCCTTGCTGGCTTCTTCCAGCTGAGGGTCAGCATTCCCTGCTTGCCTCAGCCACCTCTTCCCACTCGGATCCCACCAGCTCCTTTTCTAGGGCCACTGCTCATGACTGGATGTCTCACCATGCCCACGCCCCTGCCAGTCCTCACCCTCTTTCTCCCCTCTTGCCAATGAACAGGTCGCAGATGAAGAGCCAATTTTTTGTGGTCATTTTTTTTTTTAATGTCATAATAATTTACCGTGTTAACATTCATTGTTCTTTACATAGACACTGGGTTACAGAGTACTGGAGCCTCCAGCGACAGCCCACGGTCCCATCCCGTCCCCTGCTGTCACCGGGCCCTGGGGAGGGAGCAGACGGACGTGGCTGCGCTGCAGCTCGGGATAAACCAACCTGTCACAATTCCTGCGTCCCCCTCTCCTGAGCTTCCTCCTCAAGCGCGGGCTGACACGCCAACCCTTTCTCCATGGATTTCGGTGGGATTGCGAGGTGCTCAGCACCACTGATAATCTTGCAATGACTCTCTAAAAATTCCCCCCCCCTTTTTGCAGCCTGCAGCAGGAGCTCGGCACTGCTGGCGGCCCCCCTGCCCCGGCAGGGTCGGGGAGCACCCCTGGGTGCTGCACCCGCCGCAGGCTGGCTCCTCCGGCGCGCACGCACACGCTCGGGGCGTGCTTTAAGGCAGTGGTCCACAACAGAGTCTCTGGGGTCCTGGGGGTCCTGGGCAGGCACGAGGGTGGGGGAGGACGTTGCCCTCTTGCACTGGAGGCGGTTTTGGAGCGTGGCAGGGTGAGCAGGGGCAGGGCTGGGGCTGTTGTGGTGGTGCCCCGTGCGAGGGCTGGCTGCTCTCCTACTGCCTGCCTTTCCTGGCTCCCTCGCTGCTTTCCCAAAGAAACGTTTGGCTGCAGGATTTAGTTAATAAGCTTTATGCTCCATGACTGCTGTGGGTCCTCAGTCTGTCCCTGCCTGACCTGGTGGCTCTGGCTCTGCGGGGCAGCCGCCAGCTCAGCCCTGGCACTGCAGGTATGCCCTCTGTTCGTGAGGGAGTGATGCCTTTTAATTGTGGCATCTCCGTGTTTGAGCACTTTCCTATCCAGGCTGGAGGCAGAGAAGCAAGGGAATACAGCACTACCACTGCCTGCAAGGTCTGCTCTGGGGAGGGGACGATGATCGGGGAGGAGGGGTTCTCCTCACACACCGGAACACCCTCCCCGTGCTGCAGGAACACCGCGAGGACAGAAGTGTCTCCTGGTGCTCAGGGTCCTTTGGGCTTGTGGGCCACTGCCCTGCATGCTCCAGCCCTGCCATCCCCCCCAAAGCCAGCTGGGACCCCCTCACCATCACGTGCTCCCACCGAACACGTGGCTGTGGCGTGAGCCCTAGCCCTGGGTGGTGGCCACAGTGGCCGAGGACTGAGCAGAAGGCTAAAAAGATTTAAAAAGAAAACCCAAAACAAAACAGGACCGAACCCTACTGTTGGAACAGTGGCTTTCAGGGCTAGAATTAAAAATAGAGATATATGGATATATTGTACAGGTGAGAGGCAGCCGTGGTCTGTACACGTGGGACTGGCTCTGTACACGCTCTCAATGCGCAGCTGCGCTACCAGTGACACGCTTTGTAAAAAAAAATGAAATAAATACAACCATGTGTTTAAAAAACAATAAACGCTGCAGTTCCCACAGCTGCCGCCTGTCCCCAGGATGCTGTGGTGTCCCTCAGCCGGGCCCGGACGTGTGGAGCGAGCAGAGAGGAGCTGCTGTCCATGGGATGCACCGGCGGTGAGATGGGGGGGCTGCAGGGGGGGCCCAGGCTCCCCTATGGCTTTCGAAGGGCTGGGTGGGCTGCGGAGCAGCCAGTGCCAGGGCTGGGAACTTCACTCCTGGCACTGGCTGCTCCGTGGCAGCCGCCGCTGATGCTGGAAGCGAGGGCAGGGAGCTTCCCATCCCATGTGGAGCGGGGAGAGGATGGGTGCCTGCTCCTGCCTGTCCCAGGAGGGTGCAGGGAGTCCTGGGGCTGGCGGCAGCAGGAGCACAGCTCGGGAAGGCAGGAAAATGCACGGGAAATGTCAGAGCGAGCGGTGTACGGGCAGCAGGGTAGGAGCAAAAGCCCTGTCTGGGCAGCCCAGGCTGGCCCTGCAAGGCTGTCTCTGAAAAGCCTGAGGCTGGACGGCTCCAGGATGACCCTGGAGTCTGGCTCAGTGCAGGGAGTCACAGGGGAGGCACAGCTGTAGCACAGCTCCCTACAGGAGAGCCTGGGCTGGCGGCTTCCCGGCGGGGCGAGCTGGAAAGGGATGCACAGGGACAGAAGGGGACAGGCAGGGGAGGGCTCATCAGCGTCACTCCATCAAGCCAGGCAAGGTGGGGTGGGAGAGCCTGGGACAGCCTGTCCTGTCCTGGTGCAGGAGCAGAGGAGCTGCCCCCAGCTCCCAGGATGGGGTTGCTGCACTCTCCCCCCTGCTACGCTCCTGCTGCAGGTCCCAGATGAACGGAGCCCGGGCCTGGGGCTGCCCCCGCCGCCAGCCCTGGCTCAGCCCAGGGTCTGAGCTGCCCACGCTGCCGCCACACTCCCGCCCCAGAGCACAGCTCCTGCCCTGCTGCCTCACCTGCGGCCCCGCGCCCGCGCTCCGCCGTCACTTCAGCAAGGAGATGTCGTCGGCGAAGTCGTCGTGGTCCCGCCGCAGGCAGCGGAAGCAGCGCCACTGGAACACCATGAGGCAGAGGGGCAGCATGAAGAGGGCGCAGATGGCCGCCATGACGTAGGCGATGGTCATCAGCGTGGACTCGTCCGTCTGCGGGATGTTGTAGCCGCAGTCCTCCATGTTGGAGTGCAGGTGGGGCCCGTCCACCGCGGCCGTCCGGAACTCGTCGTGCACTGCGGGCAGGGGAGGGAGAGTCTGGTCACTGCACACCCACGTCCCCTCCGTCCCCGCGGGCCCAGCTCACCGTGGCAGGCGCTGACGGCGAAGCCGATGCGCTTGCGGGCGCGGTCGAACACCACGTAGAAGCCCTCCATGATGACGGCGCCCATGACGGTGCCGGTGGAGGACTGGGAGATGGCGAACTTGTAGCAGTCATCCTGAGAGGTGGCCACGTCCTCCACTGGGCGCAGGTATTGCTGCAGGGGGAGAGGAGCTGTCAGGGAAAGGGGCAGGGGAGGCGGCTGTGCCCACCCACAGCGCGGTCCTGCCCGCCGCAGCCCACGCTCCCTGGGCAGGGTCCGGCCAGGCCAACGCTCACCTGGGGCAGGATGGTGATCCGGAAGGACTGGTTGGTGGCCTCCCCCATCAGGTAGAGGGACAGGACCGGGAAGATGTGCCAGGGGGTGGTGCCGACCTGCCAGCAAACCAGCTGCTCCCCCAGCCAGAAGCCATCTGGGAACTTCTCCGTCTATCAGAGGGAAAGGGGAGGTGAGCGGGGCAGAGCTGGGCAGGCAGCAGAGATGCCAGGCTGGTGAGGGGCAGCAGCCACACTGCCCACAGCCCTGCCCTGGCGCTGGGCCGTGCCCGTGGGGAAGGGATGGCTTTCACTGACCGAGGATGCTGTTTTGATGGATTTCACCGCAGCCTCAAACACCTTCTTCGGCAGCCTGAGGTTGGTGGTCCCACTGTCCACGATGCTCTTGTCATAGTTGTACTGGGGGGGCAGAAGAGGAGGAGTGACCCAGGTGCAGAGCCCCTGCCCCCTCTGGGGGTACCTCCAGGGCCCGTGGGGCAGGTCCCCTGCTGCCCCCTCACCTCCTTGCAGTCCATGTTCAGGTCCTGCCCGTTGACCTCCAGCTTGACGATGATGACCTCGTAGTACCACTCCTTGCGGATGGGGGTGTACCAGATGTCACCCACGTACAGCGAGCGGTCGATGCCACCGATGATCTGCAGAGGAGACAGAATGGCGCTGCCACCACGCGCTGGCAGTGCCCCGAGGGAGCCCCTCAGCCTCCCGAGCAGCGCTCACCATGCTGCCTCCCACCGAGGCCACGGCCTCTGTCTCGTTGGGAGAGAAGCCTGTCCCGCACAGCTGCAGGGAGAAGATGTTGGGCACCCGCGTCTGCTTCACCAGGGAGTCAAAGAAGGGCTCCAGGCTGTCGTCAGGCTGGTGGGAGGAGAAAGCAGAGGCAGGACAGGGATGTGTCAGTGCTGCTTCCTCTCTGCACACAGGAGAGCTCCTCCTGCCAGCACTGCTGCGCCCCAGGGGACAAACAAGGACAAAGAAAAAGGCAACTGAAGCGTTTTGGTGCTCACATCCAGGACTGTGAGCCAGGACTCACCCGGGCAATCTCGGCATACGCCAGCCCCAGGATCCCTTCCCAATTAGAGCCATTGATGAAGAATTTGTCCGACTCCGTGATGGCAGCGATGTTGGCTCTGACGGTGACGTTGGGGCCGTGGGGGATGGTGACGAGGTCAGTGCCCAGTTCCCCTTCCCACTTGCCCTGGGTGTAGGGCACGTACACTCCCTTCCGCAGGTCACGGTAGGTGCTGGACCTGCAACGGCGTCCAAGGGTAAGGCCAGCAGGGGCTATGTGGATCCAGCAATTCCAGAGGCCAGGCAGCACCTGGCAGGGCCTGGCCAGACCTCCAGCAAGGAGAAGCAGTGTGCCTGAGGGGCTGGGCCCTGCAGCCCCACAGAATACTCACAGCTGCCGCTGGTAGTATCTCCGCAGGAAGGGGTGCGGTGCAGCTCCCACAGCAAAGTTACTGCTCCCTGTGTCCACCAGGATATTCAGCTGGAGAAGGAAGAGAGACAGGAAGGCTCATGAGTGCCGTGGGACCCTCTTTTGCTGTGCCCTGAGAGGAGGAGGCAGTGGAGCAGGAGGCAGCGACACCAGGGAGTTGCACAAAAAGCAAACACCATCCAGCACTGCGCCAACAGAGCGTGAGCTCCTCGCTCAGCACAGCCCGGCCTCAGCCCCCAAATCCACAGGCAGGATTCGGGAAGCACTTGGCAGGTGTCATGGGGCTGGAGAGCAGCAGCAAGACAGGGTGCACAGGTTGCCCTTGCCAGGAGAGCAGATTTGCTGGCACAGCCGGTGGGAAGGATCGCTGGTGGGCAGCCCCCGCGGATCCCTGCGCCCGCTAATCGCCACCCATATGCTGAGCCCCGCTCCCGATTCATTCCTGCCTGGGCAGGATTACCAGGTTTGGCAAACATCCCACTGGCAGGGCCAGAAGCAGGCCAGCCCGATCCTGCCCTCGGCTGACCCGTGCCTGCAGCCCCAGCGGGTGGGATTGCCGGGGTGGGAGAGGGGCTGTCCGAGCCGGGGTGAGCCCCGACCCCAGACCCAGGAGCTGCTTCACAGCACCACCCCGGGCAGCAGCACCAGGGCTTTGGCCCTTAATCTGTGGAGTCAGAGGGAGAGGAAGGAGGTTAATGCGCTTGTGTTAATCGCAGGAGCACCGTGGCGTTTCAGGCCACGGGCACAGAGCAGAGCAGCACGTTCACCCCTCCAATACCCACCCTGGGCGGGTGCCAGCTCGGCGCCCACCACACAGCCCAACCTCCTCCTGGCAACCCAGCACCTGCGCCATTCCCAGGGCTGTTCCCGGTTCTGTGGGCGGGTCATGAGGGGCCACCTGCTCCACACAGCTCATCTCCAATCCCCAGGCACCCAGAGTAGACTGGTTTCCCTGGAGAAGGACCTGCTGAGCTGATGCTGCAGGGAGAAGAGGCGGGGAGAGCTTTTGCTCTCGCAGGCTCCATTCTGCTGAAGGGGTCACGCACAGGACCCACGTGGAGAGGACCCAGATCCTTGAGACTCAGCCCAGCCATCCATTCAGGCCAGGACGTGGCACGTGAACTGGCGAGGCCAGGACATGTGTGGCAGAGACACTGCCTGAAACCTGTCCCTGGAAGTGACAGCCCCTCCGGGCACCTTGGCAGCAGCGCTGGCTCTGTGCCATGCATGTCCCTAGAGCTGTGTGCTGCTCCTGGGGCACCAAGCCTGTGCCATCTGTCCCAAAACACCGGTTCCTGCTGCTCGGCTCACCCCTCTTCCCTGTGTGTTTATGAATCAGCCCGTTCTGGGGAGCCAGGGAAACCAACATGCTTGGACACATGGAATGTGTGAGCAATCAGCTGCTGACGGTGACTTGGCAGCGCAGCGCGGCTCAGAACTAAAATTAAAGCACAAGGGGATACAGAAACTTCCCTGTCAGCATGGGGAAGGTGAAAGGAAAGGTGAGGAGATGGATCACCACCACCCTGCTGCGTGTGAGCCTTTGGGAAGGATGCATGCACCCCCCAGGGCAAACATGCTCCCAATTTCCTGCAGAGGCACAGCCAAACTCTTTCATATGAATCTTCTCATTCCATTGCAATGCCTGGAGGGATTTTGCTCCAGCACACACACACACACGCGCATGCACAGGCACCACGTTTGCATTTGGAAGCAATCCAAGGCTGGAAGATGCTGCCCAAAAGGGTGACTGGCTCCGGAACGCACGAGTGCCTGGGAACAGGTGGTTCGCACGGAAATTATCTGGCAGCTGCGACACGTGGCAGGCAGGAGATGATGAAATCACATTTAGAACTAGATTTTAGAATCTAATCTCCTCCCTTTTTTTTCCCCCTAAACACACCCTGCCAGAGCAAGCAGTAAATCCCAGGCATACAGGGAAAACACAATAGTGCTCCCAGAGATGCAATTTCCACGGCAGTGATATCATTCCTCCGTCCACATCTTGCCCACACTGCTCTCTCCCACCACGCACACAGGGCACAGGCAGCTCGTGGGGAAAAGCCAGCCTTTATTTCAGCGCCTGTGTGGGTGCTGGCTGTTCTGGTGGAGGTGGCAGGCACGAGGGAATGAATGTGGCCCTGTGCTGGGAGGAACCTGGAGCCTCGATCACTGAGCTCAAACCCCGGGCCAGACTTGTTGCTGGTGACAACGGGGATCAGGATGGGCACAAAAGGATTTAGCAGCAGGAACCTCCTCGATCTCACCCATAAAAGAGGGGAGGAGCTGGTCACCCTGTGCTGTGTGACTGGCACCTGGCCCTCAGCACTCACCCTGTCCCCAGCGCGCAGGCACACGGTGCCACATGAGCTGGGCAGCGCAGCTCCAGCGTGTGAGGGATGCTGACAAAAAGATGGAGCAGGATCAGAGCCTGCTGACGCACCAGCGCCTGCTCTGCCTGCCCTGTGGGCTCCCTTTCCATCCAGGCCATCCCATTTTCCTGCACTTTGCCTCCCCACGCTGCCCCAACTCCTGCGCAGCGACAACAGTCACGAGGTTCCCGGGAAAACCGAGCTCGGGAGGATTTCTGGAGCATTACCCCCGGCCGGGAGCAGCGCACGGAGCCAGGCAGCAGCTGCGCCCGGGGCTGTGCTGGGAGGAACTGCCAAGCAAGGCTCGGCCGTGGGCTCCTCCGCGCCTGCATGT
>VZRF01014576.1:794900-829378 GCA_013396875.1 Vireo altiloquus
CGGCACCGGGCCCGCGGGAGGCTCCCTCGGGGAGCGCAGGCTGCGGGGAGCGGCCCCGGCCTTCCGCCCCGCGCGGGGTCTGGCCGTGCGTGTGTCGCGTGGGTGCTGTCGTGTTATGGGCGATAGCGGCTTTTTTCCTGTTTCTTTTAATACCCTGTTAACCAAAGCTGTTTGTTCTCCTCGCTGGCCGCGCTTTTCCCGTGGCTCCGGGCTGGCGCGGCGGCGGCTGCGCTGAGGCTTCGGTCCTGTTTGCGTAGAGCTATAGAACGGTTTTTGCGGTTGGAAGGGACCTGAAAATCATCTAGTTCCACCCCCCTGCCGTGGGCAGGGACACCTTCCACTATCCGCTAGCCCCGTCCAACCTGCCCTCGGACACTTCCAGGGATGGAGCAGCCACAGCTTCTCTGGGACCCTGTGCCGGGGCCTCCCCACCTTCACGGGGAACAATTCTCTCCAAATATCTCACCTAAATCCCCTTCTTTTAGTTTAAAGCCGTCCCCCCTTGTCCCTATCTATTATAGGTACTCCTCAGGCACTGAAAGGCCACTAAGGTCTCCCCGTGTGTGGTGAGGCAGAGTCTCCAAGAGAGGAGTGAGCCCGTAATTCATTCCCCAGTGCCAGTATCAGGGATGGGAGATGGGGCTGAAATAGTTTTGGGAGAAGAAAACATCACCAGAAGGCCCCGAGCGAGTAGCCCACATCCAAATGCTCTAACTGGGGACTTGTGGTGCGAGCTCAGCGATGCTTTGGATGTCCTGAGAAAATCTTTGCCTGGAAACTGCCAGGATTAGTTGCTGCTTCTGAGACTTACTTTACATAAGAGTTATAAATACAGAGTGGGCTTAGGACAGAGTGGGATGAAGAGGGCACTGATGGCTGCATCACAGACAGTGATCCTGCTCTGGGTGGTTATCTGGGGGTACCGGGCAGGTACCACAACCCCTGGGTCTCACGAGGAAAACAGAGGAATGCTTTTTGCGCTGAGAATTGGGGGAGCTTAGGTTGAAATGTTTGACCTTGTCATTCAATTGTGTGTTTGAGCAGCAGTCGTGGTCCCCCAGTGCTTGCACTGGCCAAGTGTGGCCACACAGGGCCACAGCTGGGGATGTTTGGGGTGAGGTGTGTGAATTCCAGCTGCCTGAACCTGTACTGGATGGGTTGTAAGAGCCTAGCTGTGGTGTGGTCTGTGAGTTAAATCGTGAAGCAGTGGGACCCAGGCGGGACGTTAAATTATGATCCTTTTACAGTTTTTCAAGTACCCTCTGGGAAGGTGAGAGACGCCAAGGTGTGGGGAGATGTAGCTTTGCCCCTGGGCCGTGCTGCTCCAGCCCTGGGATTTCTCTCAAAGCTGTGCTTTGGGAAAGCTGCCTATTCTCTCTTTCTTTCCTTTCTCATTTCTGCTTATTTTTTACTATGTTAAAAAGTGCCTGCAGCATCTTTTTTGTTGAAACTTGAATGCATGGAGGATCAGATTATAACTTTGTGCTGCTTCAGCTCTGCTCCTTGTTTTCACAGCCCTTGGAAGTGTGTGTGGAAGCTCTTTGATTTGGTTTTGCTGTGTGTGCTGCAGCAGAAGGGCTCTGCCATGTGCTGGGAAGGAGGAATTTTCTTTTCTGAGGCAGTTGTGACTCTGTGCTGGTTCCTCCCCTCTGCCAGGTGTAGGATCCATGGCAGGAGTCGTGCGCGTCGGGAACCAGCTCATTCTGGAAGAAAACTACGATGAATCCTACGTTCCTGAGGAGAAAGGTGAGGGTGGCCTGTCCTCCCAGGAGCTGGGAGAAGGGATTCAGGCGTGCAGGTCACTTCCAGGTGTATTCAGAAAACAGGGATTGGTTTCTGAAGTGGGTGGTGAGGGTGGAATACCTTGGATTTTAAAGGAGGCAGAGCTGAATGTCACTTGGCAGTGTCACTCCCAGTGTCCCCAGCCTGGCAGGATGGGTTCTGCAGGCACACGGGACTGTGCTGGTGCTTTGGGCAGCCTTATTTTGGGCTCAGGATTCCCCAGTGCGTCCACAGCTTCGTGTAGACCAACTTCACAGATTCCTATCTTCTCTTCCCCCAGAAATCCGGGAGTTTGCGCCAATAATCGGGATTGACCCCGACACGGAGTCGGAGCTGCTGTGGCTGGCCAGAGAGTGCCTGGTGACCCCACTGCCCCCGGAGTGGAAAGCCTGGTGAGAGCTCTGGCAGCAGCTGTGCTGGGCTATTCCCAGTGACAGGACAAGGGGAATGGCTTCCAACTGGCAGAGAATAGGGTTAGATGGGGTATCAGGACCTTCCCAGTTTTTCCCCTTCTTCTGACACCCCAAAAAGCCTTAAAAGGCTTTTTGGGGTGTCAGAAGAAGGGGAAAAACTGGGAAAGCTGCTTCCCTACACTGCTACCTTTTTGGCCTCTTGGAGACATCACATTCCTCTTCCCTGAGCTTCAGGTGCCCACACCATCAGCCGTGTTCTGGCCTGTGCAGATGTATTTTTAATGTGCTCTTTCACCTTTTCCTGCTGCTTTTGCCATGCAGCCAAGATATCGCAGGGGGTGAACTCTATTTCTTCAACTTTGAAAATGGCCAGTCCTCGTGGGAGCATCCCTGTGACGAGCAGTACAGGCAGCTGGTCATCCGCGAGCGGGAGAAGCTGCTGGCACGGGGCAGCCTGAAGAAGGAAAAGAAGGAGAAGAAAGAGAAGAAGCAGAAGAAGGAAAAGAAAGAGAAGAAGAAGGACAAGGAGAAGCAGTTCCTGAAGCAACTCCCCGTGAGTAGGCTCTGCTTGCAGCGCTTCTGGGGAGGGCTGGGCAGAGGATGGGCAAGTGGTTTCAAGGACAGAGTGGCTCCTGAACCCACAGCCAGGTGGTGGGCAGTGAATCAGCTGTGGTGGAGCACTGAGGGCAGAACCAGGGGTAATTTTGGCTGTAAGACACTGCGTAGTGAGCACACACTCTGGGTGTGGGAGGGAGGGAGGGAGAGGAGTATAAAGGACTCGTTCAGATGGGCATTTGGAAAGCAAAATGTGTAAATCAAACCCTGTTTCCTTACTGCCCTGAGTGCTGGTGCCTGCTGGGTCTCTGAGCAGGGTGAGTCCAGCAGCCCCTGTTTGCTCAGGGGAGCTCTTGTCCCGTTCCAAGCTCAGGAGTGGGAGCTGCACGCCTGTGCTGTCCTGCCAGTGACTTCCCTGTGCTTCTCCAGCCCCCAGGCTCCCAGCTGGCACCCATCCATCCTCCCCTGGGCACCCTCTCTCCTCTCCGTGGCCTCACACTGTCTCCATCCTTCGCCCTTCGTGGCTCCCTGCACCCGGACCTGGGGGCTGTGCTGGACTCCAGCCTCATCCCCAAGGAAGGAACTCTGGTGAGGCTCCCTCTTCCCTGGGAATGTGCCCTGGGAGACACACTGCAAAGGGTCACAGGTGTGGGTTTCATTTTAAATGACAGGGCTTGTGGTCTTGTGTCATTTTTGAAACACTGTTGTATATGAAAAAACTGTATTTCTTTCATTTTTCTGTTTCTAGGGAGCTCAGTGGTAAATTAGTGGTGATCTTTCTTCTGCTGTGCTTAGCAGATTTAGAGAATTGTTTCAGTAACTGTTGCAGAGGAAAAAAAGTCTGTTAAGTTTTAGTAGATTTTGGTGTCCAAATGAAGCATGACAATACAGATAATACAATTTAATAAACTATTTTCACTTTTCTATTTGAGAATAAAATTAAAACAACAGTTTTCCTGATAAATGTAAAGTTTACAACCACATCAAATGCTTTATTTATTTATTATTAGAAAGTGATCTGGGGGGTCAATAAAACTTAAGTGGTTAAGAAATTGATCCTTTAGAGGAAGGCAGAGCAAAATACGTGCAAAGCATAGAAATAATCACCTCCACAAATGAACAAAGATGTTAAGTGGTAGGAAACTGAGCTCCCTCCCGGAATCCAGCAGCTGCCCCATCTCTCAGTGGGTCTCTATCTCCCCTTTCCTGTTGTCTGACCCCTCACTTTGCTTTCTGCTGGCCTTCACAGCCTACAGAAGTCTCGAAGCCCACCAGCCGCACCAACAGCCTGCTGGACTTGGTCTGTGAAGAGAAAAGTTCCTTGAATGTGGCAGTGCCAGAGAAATGGAGAAATGAAGAGGAGGAAAGCGAGAATGAGGTATTTGTGTGCCTTGGCTCTTGCTGCAACCAGAGTGCTGCAGCCTCCTGATGCTCCCCTGGTAATGGCTGTTCCATTTGCCCCCAGGCTTTCATTTATGCTGCCTTTTCTTTGTGCTGTTTGGTCCCCAAAAAGCATCTAATCCTATTTTCACATGGTAATCCCTATAAATCAACATCTGCCATGGTGTAGTTCTAAGATGAATTGGCTGTGGGTGCATTGCCATGGCTCTGCTGCTGCCTTATTTCACTGCTGAGGAACTCCTGTTCCTCCTGTGGAATTGCAGAGGTCAGAACTCAACTTTGGCCATCTCCTTTTCTTTTTTTTTTTTTTTAATCCTTCAGAGTTTCCGTGGCACATCAAGGCTGTTGAAAAATGTCTGCCTGGATGTTGAAGCCCTGGGAGGCAGCTTTGACTCTGAGGTGAGACCACGGTGATGGGATGGGCAGGGGAAGCTGCCCAGGTGGGAGAGGAGCTGTGGCACTGCCGGGGATGAGGGTGCAGGAATGGTACCAGAGGGATGAATTAGGAGCAGGAACAACCTGGAGCAGAGTGATGGAGAGGAAGGTGCAGCAGCAGGGCTGGGTGGTGTGAGAAGCCAGATGTGGCCCACAGGGCACAGTGGGGTGGGTGTTGAAGGGAAGTTTGTGCTTGAAGTGGTTGTGGTTTGCTGGCTGGAACTTGGGGAAACATCTTTGCGCAGGCTGGAGCATCATTTCATCCTCAAATAGAAAAATATAAAGCCAGGTAGGTGAAGCAGGCAAGGGGGAAATCTGCTTTTCCAGGGAACAGCAGGAAAAGGACCTCGGGTCAGAGATGCCAGCGCCCTTGGTGTGGGAGGAAGGCTCAGTGAGGAAGAGGCACTTCCACTCTCATGGTGCTGCTCAGGGGGTGTGGAGGGAAGGCTCAGTGTCAGCTGGAGCTGCAGTGTTGGTGCTGGGGGAGGAGAGGGGAGCATCCTCTGGGAATGCTCCTGCACCATCACTCAGTTCCACAGGACTCTTCACGTGGGGGCACGTGGCCACTTTCCTGCGGCAACACAAAACCTGTTTTTCTTTCTTCCTGCCCTGCTGATAAATCCCGTGGCTGAGACACAGAGCGTTCAGTGCACCCAAGGCCTCCTGCAGACTCTGTGCCTTCCCTGCGCTTCCTTAGCTGGGATCAGGCTTCAGATGACAAGGGCACAATGGGAAGTGCGTTGTAAGCAGCTCTGGTGATTTGGCCCGACTGTTTGTGCTGACATTAATCCTTTCTCACCGCTTTGAAAATCCTGTTCCAGTATCTGAAAGGCAAATTAATTTCTTTTAAAGTGTTTTAGAGTATTTCCCTTATCCTTTTCACAGCACACGAAAATTAAGCTGTAAAGTACTTTGCTGGAGAACCTATTCATGGTGCTGGGCAGGATCTGCAAAGGCTTATGCTAAAGTGGATGTGACAAAGAGAGCCCTGACTCTCTCATCTCCAGACAACAAGCAGCCTGTGGGGGCCCAATTCCTCACTGAAATGTTAATGTGTGCAGGAACAAAGAGCTGTCTTGGCATTTCAGTGCCGCGGGGATGGAGCTTCGGGAATCTATTATGGAATGGCAATTGCTGCCCAACAGCCAGGCTGTTAACCCAGATGGGTGATAGCCTAGTCCTGATAAGACAGCAGTGCCCCGACTGGAAAATAGAATTCTTTTGTAGGTCCATGAGATGGCAGTAGAAAAGCATTCCTAGGAGCGAGCCTCAGCCTGCTCCCGAGCCAGACAGGAGGGAAGGGTTTGTGTAGCAAGTCCTAAAGGGGAAATCTAAGCAGTAATGGGTGAAATCTTGAAAAAACCACTTCATGTAGCCCGTGGTCAGAGCTGAATGCCTGTATTCAAAGGAAATAGGAGATTTTAGTGACTTGCTGGGACAGGGTGTTGGGTGGAGTGGAGGCAGCATCAGACACGGCTCGCAGGGAGCCTGGAGCTGGGAACAGCGAGTTCGTGGAGCTGGCCAGCAGGAAAAGCAGTGATGCTTCCAACAGCTTGATGTTTGGGAATCTGGGCCTGTGAGCTCCCAGATTCCCAGGAAAGCTGTTCAGCTGGAGAGCTTTCTTCTCTAGGGGTGCATGTGGTGACCTGTCACAGGTGGGTGAGTATTCCAGCTTGGGAAGGTGGTGTGGGGAGTTCTGTGAGTGGCTGTGTCCCCCCCACTAGGAGAACAGCAAGGAGGAGCAGGAGGACCATGGCAGTCCATCAGCTGCTGCTGAAGCTGCTCCCCAGCCCCACGGGAGCCCTGAGGAGGAAGCTACCAGCCTGGGAGAGGTGATGGTGGCTCCCTGGCATCCCTGTCCTGCTTGCACGGTGCCAGCCAGGCTTTGCATGCAGTAGGCAGCTTCTGGTGTTGTGGTGTGTGTCTGTGGCTGCTTGGCTTGTTTCTGTTGTTGGTTAAAGTTTCATGCTGATCTCAGGAAGTAATGACAGGACAGGCAGGAATTTCCCCTCAGTTCATGCCGCTCAGTGCAGGGAAAATGTTGTGAAAAGATCACCCAAAGCCAGTTATAACCCAGGTGATTTGTCCAGCTCTGAAATCCATAGAAAATCCACAGACTGTTATTGCAGGAGGAAAAACCTCCCTCGTCTTCCTCCTCCACCTGTGTGTCTGACTGGCACAGTTCCCTCTTCTGCAGAGTTGCATTTGTGATCATCAAGGTGTGCTGCTAACAAAAGGTTTGCCTGTAATTGCCATTGAAATAAGATTCTGCCAGCCAAAGAGATTATTCTGGGGTATTTTTTATATAAAGTACATAGCTGAGGTGAAGTTGCCTGGAGAGAAATCCTTTTGTGTGCACACCATTGCTGGTGTATTGATGTATTTTGGTGTGTTCGAGCATCAGAATCCTGCTTGGCCTCATTTGGGATATCCTGGACGCTGCCAGGTCTCCTGGGGGGATGTCCTCAGGAGAACTCTGCAGCAAGTTGTCCAAGAGGAGCATAACTTTGCATCCTAATCCCCACAAAAGAGGAAGCATGGGGGTGACTACAGGAGTTGCCCTTGCCCACCTTTCTCTGGGTCCTGGTGTCCCCAAGGAGCCTCGTGTGGCTGGTTGGTGACTCTGGGAACCTCTGCCGGACAAGGGCCAGGAGCTGTCAGTCCCAGGGAGTTGCAGGTGAGGCCCAGAGCTGCAGGATTTTTGGGAAGTGCCTGAGGGTTGGATTTTCCTGTGCCCTCCATCCCTCTGGATGCTCGCATGGCCCCTGGCAGACCAATGCCACGCTGGAGAACGTGCTCCCGGAGCGCTGCAGCCCCGGGCTGGGAGCTGACAGCATTCCAGAGGCACTCTGATAAAAATACACCGCTAAAATATGCGCTCAGTGTACGGAACACGCCGTGCACAGGATGCAGGGAATGTTTGACAAGACACCGCGGCATTAATAAAACAGCGAGGAAGTGGGACGTGCGAGCAGCTCTGTTTGCATGCTGATGAGGGAGCCTCCTCCCGGCTATTCCCCTCTCCACGGGCAGTGCTGTGGCCTCCCCGCTGCTGGGAGAGGCAGTTGAACCTTTGGGTGACTAAGCTTTAACTTGGGGTTGTTTTTCCCCCATCTCTCAGCCTCCCGTGTTAGTCACGGGCTCGTTCTGCGCTCTGAGTGGTGCCTTCAGTCAGTGCCCACCCTCCAGTCTGTCCCGCTGGAAGGTGGGATGGTGATCCTGCCTGCTCTCCTCTGCTTAAAATGTCAGGCAGAAGTGAAATGTCCTGTTGTGGTGTCTTACAAATTTCCATCTCTCACTGAACGGATCCAGTGTGGAAGCATAAATGGGCCTGCTGCGGGGCAGGGTGCTCCCAGGGGCTGGTGGCCTTGCACAGCCACTCTTATCCACTGAGACCCTGTGAATAAAAAGGCAACAGATCAAAAAAAAGTCAGAGCCCAAGGAATGAATGAGATTGTGTCAGTGGAGTCCCTTGCCTTGGAACGGGACTGTGAAAAGAAGTCAAACAGCTCTTGAAGTCACCCAAAGCTTTGTGATTTTGCTGCTTGCTGTAGGAGAGCCTGTGCTGTTCCTGACTCCTGCATCCCGCAGAGACAATGCTGGGTCTCTAATTGTGTTTGACTTGCTGCCTAGAAGGAGTCTTTAAAATCAAGACATCCTGAAGAAGTGCCAGAGTCTTCCTTGGATTCTGGTGCTGTGTGCCCTCCGTCTCCGGTTCAGATCCTCCCTGGAGATGCTGACAGCAGCCTGTCTGCCCACAGCAAGGAGGAGGAACTTGCTGGGGATGAAGTAGTGGACAAAGAAGATGCTGAGGTGGAAGGAGATGCCTCTGCAGCCGAGGAACTGCCTCAGTGTGAGGGGGAAGGGAGCGCAGCAGGGACGGACGTGCCTGGAGCTGCCTCTCCGGCCGCAGAAGGGGCTGAGGCAGATCAGCTGGTGAGCCTGGCGGCCACTGCTGACACCCTGTCCTGTGGAGAAAAGGTGCTGGATGAAGAGAGGGAAGAGGAAGCAGCTGATTCAAAATCAGAGGACAGGCTGGACGATGGCAAAGTAAGAGACGTGCCTGTGTGGTTTTGGTGTTGGTTGTTCCTGTCAGGCCCTGGCTCAGGAAAGCTCTTGGAGCGCTGTCTGGTTTTCTGTGAAGCCAGTCCAAGTGCCTTCCTGGTGAGCAGGGCAGTCATTCCTGGGGGGCACGAGTGCTCTGAATTCCCAGATTGGCATCTTCAGGACCGAGCTGGGCAATCCTTCTCTCCTGCACGCACCGAGCGCTGCCCAAAGCCAGCGACAGGCAAAGCCCTCGACTGTGCCGCGTGTTCTGAGCCTGGGAGGAGGAGCAGCCTCGGCTTCCAGTGCTGCCGTCTGTCCTGGGCGAGCAGGGTTGATAATGAAGCTCACGCCGAGCCCAGCTGTCCGTGCTGCTTTGTTTCTCTCCTTCTGTTGTTTCTCTCAGCTTGCTCAGAGCTGGGGCAGGCGTGCGAGGAGCTGCCAGGCGCTGCGTTCGCGGCTCCGCGTGAGGCGCGAGGTTGGGGTGGGGAAGGACGGAGCCTCGGGGCTGGATCTGGAGCTGGGAGCGCAGAACCTTCCAGTCCTCCCGCTCTGGGAGGAGAGCTAGTCACTCTGCAGGAGCAGGGGCTTGGGCAGAGCGTCACACGCTGCCCGTGGCTGGCCCTGCGACCGGGCTGCCGGACACGCGCTGCCCGCTCGCGTTCCAGAGCGGAATCCGAGCCAGAAGATGGGATCTGATGAACGATCTCTCTCCAATCTGGCTGCCTTCCTGCTGATTTTGATGATTGCTCGAGTTCACTGAGGCGTAATGTCTGTGAGAAATGATGAACTACAAAACCGAGCCTGGGAAACGCGCTCTGTCCTGAAGGGCTGCGAGCGCTGCTTTCCCAAACTCGTCCGTGTGCTCTGTGCACCTGAGCTGTTCTGCTGAAGTCAGCAGGGCCACGGGGTGCTCCCATCGAGCAGTTCCCTGCAGCTGCAAATGGCTGGGAATGCAGGAGCCCTCGCTGCACTCAGGCACAGCAAAGTGGAATTTTAAAGTGCTTTTATGGCTCCAGTGCTGGCTCCGTGTGGTGGGCTGGGAGCTCTGAGAGCTGCAGAGATCCTTGCAGATGGAGAGGAAGCAAGTGCCCTTTATCAGGGATATTTGAAGAGCACTTCTTTGCCCTCCCCAGCCCCACCTCCTGCCCTCATGTGAAGTGTTTAGTACTTGTTGGTCATGAATCCTTGCTGTCTTCCCCGTGATGTTCAGTCACCTTCTCTTCCCTGAGAGAGACCAGATGTGTGTTCCCAGCAGCAGTTGCCGTGTGGGAATGCCCAGGTGAAGCTGCAGGGGTAGGGCATGTGCAGGCTGCAGTGTGGGCTTTAATGTGTATTTCCTCTCAGCTTTCAAAGGCATCCAGGCTGGGCGGCTCTGAGCAGGACTCGCCTGTCTCCAAGTGCTCTGACCACGAGGTGGTTCAGCCTGTGGTGAGTCACCAAAAGCTCCCTTTTCCTTGGGTGTGGGCTTCAGGTTGCTCTGGGATGGTGCAGTGCCCACCTCTCGCAGTGCCCTCCCAGCCGTGTGTGGCACAGGCCAGCAGTGTCACCCTGCACCTCGCAGGTTGGGTCTGTGGGTGGGGTAATATCCCTGCAAAAGTAGGTCACAGAGAGCTGGGGCTGCCCTTGGATAATTGCAAGAAAAGGAAAATAATAAATGATGTAAAAATTGTGCTTGGAGGGGCTCAGCAGCTGTTGCTGAGGGGTGTGTGTGGCCGGGAGAGGCTGCTCCGGAGGGTCCCCGCGGCAGAGCGGGCGGGAGGGCGGCCCTGGCTTGGGGGGAGATGCCCATCAGCATCTCTTCATCTCCACAGGAAGCTGCCATTGCCATCTGCCAGCGGGAGCAGAGGCAGCGTGGCCAGCAAATGGCTGAGAATATCATTATTTGCTGTGCTGGTACGAGCCTGCGCTGGCAAGGGGCTCTGCCCTGTGTGGGCACGTGTGCGCAGGGCCCCCGAGGCTGCCCGGAGCAGGGATTGTCTCGAAGGGTGAATGGCTTGTGGGGGGGCTGGCTGTGAGGAAAGCCAGCCCAGGAAACGAGCAGCAGGATCCCACAGGGCAGCGGGAGAGGCTGGGGAAGATGTGCCCCCTTTGGATGTTCCTGGTGCCACCCTTGCCCGCTGACGTCGGTGGCACGGAGGGGTGCCCTGGGGGTGTGGCAGTGCCCTCCCCGTGTGGCACTGATGTCCCTGGATCCCAGGGAGGGTCCCAGTGAAGGGGAGTGATGCTGCCCTGCTGTCAGAGGGGTGGTGAGCCGGGATTCCGAGCTGTGTTGGGATTCTGGCCTCAGGATCTCTTGCTGCTCGTCAGAGACTGATCCTTTCTGCTTTCTTTTGTAGAGCTTGGACTCCAAGAGCCAACCTTCCGAGGAGGTTCTGCATGTGGGGACTGTGTCTCCTGATTCAGACAGCCCCGAGTGCAAGGTCAGTGCTGTGTGAGAGGTCAGGGGCGGTCTGTGAACAGGCAGGTGGGATCCTGTGGTGTGGTGCTGTCAGTAAAGGCTTGCAGAGGTGACCAGGAGTGATGTGTGAGGTGTCAGGGGTCACAGCAGCACCCCCAATGCGTTGGTTTTTCTGTGAGGAGGTGCAGGTGGCTGCACAAGGAATATAAACCCCGAGCAGAGGTGGCTGGAGGGGTGTACACAGGCAGGCTTCCTTCTGTGCTTTCCCTGCCCCAATATGAGAGCCAATAAATGGCTTTCCTGGGGAATGGAGGGAGTAGAGTCTATTTTCTTTTCTTCTTTTGTGAGTCTATTTGTCCTTTTCTTTCTCTTAAGCAGATGGGAAGGATTTGTGTGGCAGAACACGATAGAATCAATGGGAAGAAAAGGAGGTTAACTCCCTCTGACAGATTTTGGTAGAGGGAAGCTTATTTTTAAGCATTTGGTTGTCTTGCCTGCTTCAGTGTAGGGGGAAAAGGGGCTCCTTTCAGTGAGTCTGTGGCACATGGAGTGTACGTGTGTGCACACGTCTGTGTCAGCCTGGGCTGCAGCTCTGGTCAGGCAGCTCTACCTGAAGATTGCTGTGCATCTCTGGTTTATCCTTGTCTTCTCAGCGTGGCTCTGAGTTGGCTTGCTCGGCCCCACATTCCTCTGGAGCCCTCCCACTCTGTCTCCGTGTTGGTTGGAGGCAGGATCCAGGCTCCAGCTGGGGTTCCTCAGCCTAGCCCTGGTTGTGAGCAGATCAGCTGCTCTGGAGGAGAGACCCCGAGCAGGCAAACTCCCCACCTGTCCAGCAGAGAGGGGCAATCCTGTTTGCAAGGTTGTGTCTGGAGAATACACCTGTCCTCTTGTGCCTAATAATGAGCATAATCAGATGTGAAGGGAAAACAAAACATATGCCTGCTGCGCTCCCCCTCTCCCTCCCCGCAGCGCAGGCACTGTGCATGCAAATGCTGCTTGGAGCAGCCACGTTTGGGTTTATTACAGCCTTGTTTGGGGAGAGGTGGGTGTGAAATGGTGCTCCCTGCAGAACTGCAGCTGCTCTTTTGTGTCTGTGCACAGAGGCTCGGCTGGAACGGCTCGGGGTTGTAGGAATGTGCCTACTTCCACGTGAGGAACTTGCCTTGCTTTGGATGCACTGGCAAAATATTCTGGTGTTTAAAAAAAATGAGGAAATAAAAGGCACCTCTGGCAGCTCTGTGGGCACAGAATTGGAGGGGTTTTGTTGGCCTGTGGTGGCTGCAGAGGCTCTGTGGGATGTGTCCTGCTGCTCCTTCCCCGTTCGCTCACCAGGGACTGAAAGTGCAAGGTGCAGAACTGTGGAATCATAGAATATCCTGAGCTGTAAGGAACCCACAAATATCATCAAAGGCCAGCTCCTGGCCCTGCACAGACACCCCAAAATCCCACGCTGTGCCTGAGAGCACTGACCGAGTGCTCCTGGAGCTCTGGCAGCCTCGGGGCTGTGACCATTCCCTGGGGAGCCTGGGCCCCGTGCTCAGGAAAAAGGCAAACCTGTCCCAAGTGCTCAGTGCTGGCACCTTGCAGCCTGATCTGAGCTGATGTGAGATCCTCCCTTGGGATCTGGGCTGTGCAGAGGGAGGAGATGGCCCATTATCTGTCAAACCCGTGTTCACACAGCTGGTTTTGTGTCTTGAGCATGTGAAGTGTCCTCGGGGGATGCAGCTGGGTGGAAAATGGAGCTGCTGGGGGTTCTGGGATCCTGGGGCATCAGGAGGGGCAAGGATCTGACAATTCTACGGACAAGACTTAAAATCTGCCCTGGTTCCCTGCAGATGGGTGCTCTCTTCTCCTTCCAAATGTGTCCAGAGGCTCCTGCAGCCCCAGATTCCTGCGGAGGGACTGCCCTGTTGGGCAGAGGGGCAGTGGCAGCACCGTGCCTGAGCTCAGGGTAGTTACCCCGTGAGCAGTTACCCTCTTTCCAAGATGATCTCTTTCCCCATTTGTCTGGCTCCTTCCCGTTCCCAGGCAGCGGTGACAGAGCCCATTTGGAGCGGGGAAACATTTGCTGAGCTCCTCGGTTCTGGGGAATTGGAGTCATTAGTTACAGGGGCAGGAGGGGGCCGGGGCGGGGGGCTCTGCCCGGGCTGATGTGATGGAAGGTGACAGCACTTGCAGGGAATCCTTCTGCCGTGTGCTCTGCTGAACGTTTGCACGAATTGCTGCAGCTTTAATTCCGTGTTTTGGCCCCGCTCCACGCACGCTCCTGCAGGGCAGGGGCTGAGCTCGCCTGCTGGGGTCCCCAGAAATTTATGAATGGGCCCTCGCGGCTTCATGTGGGGCTGACAGGTGAGGAGGGAAGTCCTTCCACTCCTCAGGTGTCACTGCTGGAGGGACAGAGGGATCTGGGAGCTGGCAGGTGGGGAAAGGAGCAGCTGATTCACTGCTGAATTTTTCAGAATATTTTTTCAGAATATTTCACATTCAAATATTTTCTATTTGTGTTTCAAGTCCTGTGCCATAAATAAGCCAACAGAATGCTGGATTCCCTGGCAGCACCCACCCTGATGTGTCCTGGAGTCAGAAATCCCTGGGTTGGTGACTCTGTGTGCAGCCCATCACACCCTGCCCGAGAACCGAGTCCTGATGTGAATTTTGGTCCCAGACAATGCATCCTTTGCTGCATTGCCACAGCACTTTGTGTGCGACGTTTCTCTTTTAGAAGATTTCTTTCCTATGCTTTCCAGGGAGTTTAGTGTGACTTGGGGTTGTAAAATGACCTTCAGGAAAGAAGAGCCAAACCTGTGTCCCAAGTTCTTAGTGCTGGCAGGGAATTAATCTCTTTCCTGAGAAAGCTGAGCTCCCAGGCCTCCCCTTGTGCTTCTGGAAGGGTTCCTGGGATGGTTGGAGACCCTTGGATGCCCTCAGGGGAGGAGCCTGGCACATCTAACGTTCTGGAGCAGCCTGTGGGTGCCATATGGTCCAGCTCATTCTGTGGACCTTCAGCAGAACTCCTGTGAGTTCTCTGATGGTGATGGAGCCACAAACTCCACCCTGTTTGCTTTCACCTGCAGGCCCAGGAGCTGGGAGAAGAGGAGAAAGACCAAAGCAAAGCCAGTGTAGAGGAAGAGCAAAGCAAGAGAACAGAGGCTGCGGAGAGGTATGGTACAAACAGAGCCACGAGGGAGGCGTGGGCAGCTCCAGCTGCTGCTGCCTCTCCTGCCTTGTCCTCCCTGCCCTGCTCACTGCAGCCTGTCCAGGTGTGCCCTGTACAGCCCCCAGATGCTGCAGCCTCTCCCAGGGCTTTTCCCACTAAACCTCTCGCTTCTCCTGCTGCCTCCTTCGCCCTGCCTCAGCAGGTTTCAGCTCCTGCCTGGGTGTGCAGTGAAGGTGCCTGCCCAGCATTTCCCTGGGGCTGCCCCAGCTGTGGCTCTGGCCTCTGCCTCCCTCGCAGCTCCTGCTGCTCTCGGAGGCTGTGAAAGTCCTGCCCTTGCCAGGATGGTCTGAGCCTGGTAACGCCGTGTGCCAGGCCCTGGGGTGTTCAACAGGGAAGATGTGGCCACTGGCCGTTGCCTGATGGCAGCCTGACTGGTGCTGCTGGGCTGCCAGCTCCCTGCTGGGCTGAGCCTGTAGCTGAAGGCTCTCAGGGTGTCTATTCCTGGTGCCAGGAGAGTCCAGCTGTGATGGGAACAGTTCTCTTCCTTCCACAGAGGTGGCTGTGACCAGGTGTGAGCATTAAGCTGTTTCATACCCTGGCACGTGGACAGATGCCCAGCTGTTATCCCAAGAGGAACGCTGGCTTCCAGACCCCAGTTACCACGAGGGCTGGGCTGTCCAGGGGAGCTGTTCTCAGCCTGTTTGTGGGGATTTGTTTGGAGCAGTTGGAGTTCTGTTCTGAGCAGTGAGCTCTGTGCTCCCTTGAGCTCCTCCTCCCTTGGAGAGCCCCAGCCTGGCGTTTACAGATGAGTCGTGTCAAAGCTCTTGGCCTCCACGCAGAGTTACATGTTCTCCAGGGCACTGGGAACCAAGGAGCTGCTGCCTGTGCCAGGAAAACTCGTGAGCAGAAGCTGCAGTCCATCTTAATGACTGGCTGTGTGGGATTTGCAGCCTTGTTCTTGGAGGAGCTGCTCGTGCGAGGGTCTCCAAAAACCTGTTCTGCCCGCAGGAATTGTCTCCTTATCACTTGGTTCCTGCTTCCCAGCTGAGCATCCTCTCTTTCTCTCTGCCTGTGAAGCTGCTCGTGCTTGCCCTGTCTCTCCTCTCTGTGCTTCTGAGATGAAGTAGGACTGTAGATACAAACATGCCTGCCAACACTTCCAGCTGTAATTTGGACAGCAGTGTGAGTATGGCTGATAGGGCTGACACACCTTGGGGACATTCTCCAAGGACCTGGAAAGAGTGGGATAACCCAGGGAAGGGATCCAGCACGTTGAGATTGATATCCATTATATCCTCAGCTGCCTGTTAGTCTGACATGAGATGGTGGGAAAGGTGTGGAGCTTCCCTGTGGCTTTGGCAGCCCCGTGTTGGCCAGGCAGGTCCTGTTGGCAGGCATGGCTTGGAGCCCACCTGTGTCACCTGCACGTCCTTGTCCACCTGCAGCAGCCACTGGACTCTGACCTGAACTAATCTGATCTTCTGTGCCCTCTTTTGTGCTGCCCAGTGAGAGGGATCTCGGTGCTTGCGAAACACCAGTGGAGCGTTTTGGGTTAGAAAATCCCGATGGGGCAGAGGCTGCAGAGCCAGAGGAGGGAGCCCTGGAAAGCCTGGTGGATCCCGAGGAGCTTCCTGCCCCACAGAACGTGTAAGGGCTTTGTGTCAGTCCCTGGTGGTGTGACTGTGACAGCTTTGGCCTGTTTGTCCCCCTCCGTGGTGGCCGGAGCTCGCGTGTGAAGCAGGAGCTGCGGTTTGTGGGCACTCCGGTGCAGATCCCGGCAGCTGTTCCCCTGCCAGAGTGCCAAGTGAACAGCCTGTGCTGGGGAGGGCGAGAGCAGCAGCTCAGCCCTCGGGGTCTGTGGCTCAGGACTCCGTGGGATGAGGGAGAGCTGTTTGCTTTGTCTTTGGAAAAGCCCTCCTGGTGCCGAGGCTGTGAGTGTTCACCCTCCCCGAGGAACACACAGAACTTGCTGAGTGATGCTGAGCTGGGGGGGAGGGCAAAACCCCATCAATTCACCTCAATTTACAGCTACTGGGCACGTTGGCAGCATTGAAATAATGAGGTCAGAGCTCAGCTCCTGCCCGAGCCCCTGTTCTGTGCTGCTCCATGGGTGGCAGTTGTGGGTTCCTACCTGCAGCTCCCTGAGACAGAGGATCTCAGAGGATGTGAGTGTGCTGACTTTGCATTCCATGCCAAATGACACATCAGCAGATGCAGCTGGAAAAATTAGGCAGCGAGTCTCTGGGGACAAGGTGATGGGGAAGGAATCTCTGTTCTGTTAGGAAGCGTGGTGCTGTGAGAAGGTGTGTGTGCTGGCTGGGTCTCCTGAGCGAAAACTGGGGCAAAAGGAAGAACGTGAGAACCTGGTGGAAGTGGCTGAATTGCTCTGCAGAGCAGCCTGATAAAGGGCACCTGCTGCAGGGGGTGTTCTGGGGGGCACCACTGGAGGGGAATTGTTCCCCCTGCTTTCCTCAGTCCTTCTCTTTTTGCTAATGGCTGCAGAAATGACCTTTTCTCTCCTGACTTGAGGCTGAATAACTGGGGCTGTTATTTCCCTGATTCCTGGCAGAAGCCCCTCTGCCTTGCACTGCCACTCTCACAGCACGGTGACACCTTCCTGCTCCAGCCTTCACTAGCAGAGAACAAAAATTTTTCTTCCTAGATTAGTCTCGATTTTCCCCTCCTTCCCCTTCAGCTTCTCTCAGACCGTATAATTTTGCTGCTGTCTGTCTGAAAAAAAAAAACCAACTTAATTAGAACCAGATTGGGTTTGAATTTTTGGAGTGCTGAGGGCTTTCTGTTGCCTGGAGCTGGCAAATTCCCAGCACACTTTAGGTTGAAATTGCAGGAAAATACCTGGTCCGTGAGAAGCAGCAGTCCCTGGGCTGGGAGCAGGTACTGATGGCATCTGCTCCCGTGCCTGGCAGCCTGGCCAGGGCTTTTCACAGAGTGAGATTTTACTGCACTCACAAGGTGAGCTCTGGTGGGCCAAAATCTGAGTTATTTAGGCCTGGAGTGCAGCTGGGACTGGGTTTAATTTATCAGCTGGAGATTCTCTGGGAGTCAGCGAGAGGATCCCCCAGTGATCCTCAGGGTCCACCTGAGGTAAGCAGTGAAGCTTTTGGCTCGGAGATTTTTGATTGGGAGTTGATGCTGTTTGGAGGATGTTCCTGTTCCTTTTGTGTTACTCTGTTTTCTGTCACCCTTTTGCCAAAGGAGCTTTTTCTCTTTGGTAGGCAACCTGAGAAGGAAATCGAGCATTCCTTGAACCAGCCTAATGATGAATCCCTGGAGGAAATAGTCAAGGAGGTGGAGACAGAGCCAGAGCAGGAGGAAATACATTTATTTCAAGCAAAGGAGGAAAAAATTCAGCAATTCCAGGAGGAGATGAGGCAGAAGGAGGAGGAGGAGGAAGCTGAAAAACTCCATCAGCAAAAAGAAAAACCCCTCAGGTACTTTCCTTTTTTACTCCATCTCCTCCAAGCCTTTCCAAGGTGGGATTTGATTGCTGCTGGCCACAGACTCGTGCTGTTGTAGCCACTACCTGGGAAGGGATGCTGCCTTCAGAGCTGAGGGCAAGGAGCAACATCAGGGCTCCCAGGGAGGAGGAGGAGGAAGGACAGTGTTTGGCACAGAGTGCTGTGTGAACCTATTTTCTTCCTTTTTATTTTCTGTCTCAGCATTCCAGAAGAAGATTTGGCAAAATCTGAGGAGGAAGAAGAAGAGCTGCTTGTCAGAAGGGGAAAAACTGAGAGACTTGAAAAGCTTCGAGCCCAAATCGCCTCAGAGATCGAGGCAGAGGAGGAGAGGATGAGGTGAGAAGTTGTGAGCTGCTGTTTTGGGACAGAAGGGCTGTGCACATCCTCAGCAGCTGCTCAGAGACAGGTCCCGAGCCTCTCGTGGCCACTTCCCTGCCCTGGCAGCAGGTCCAAGCCCTGACTGTCCAGTGCTGGATCCCAATTTCTGTACTCTTCTTCCAAACCCACCAGGGCAGAGCAGGAGGCCATGCTGCAGAAGCTGAGGGAAGAGTGGGAATCCCAGCAGCTGGTGGAGAAGGAGAGCCTGGAGAGGAGGCAGCAGCTTGCCTTGGAGGAAATGAAGCTGGCAATGGAGGAAGCCCGGCAGAAGGAGATGAACGAGCTGGAACAGGAGAAGGAGCAGTTCCTGAGCGAGCTCAGGGAGAGGTTGGACAGGGAGAAGAAGAAGGTGAGGTCTTTATTGCCAGGCAGGGCCAGCCTCGTGCTGTTCCTGCTCACCTGGCTGGCATGGCAGTGCTGAAGTGCAGGGATTAAATCACACAGGCAGTGCTTTGTGACACGTTCAGCGCAAAGGGGAGATGCCAGCTGGGCTGTTGGAGGCACGTGGAGGTGGGGAGGAGAACTCCCCCAGTTGTTATTACAGTGGTGATTAACTGACAATTATTTCAATGGCCACTCTGCATCTGAAGACAAGATAAGGATCACTGTGTGTCTCGCCAAGCTGAACCAGCCCTGTTATCAGATCAGAACTGACTGAGCCACTCTGTCAGCTCCCAGCGCCTCTTTGGCTGCTGCTTTAGTCCTACAGGGGCCTGGGGAGCCCTGGAATGGGGCAGTGTCCAGTCCCTCCAGCCCAGCATGACACAGATCCCTGGAGATCCCCTGGGAGGGAAAGCACAGGGAGAGTAAAGGCACCTTGTAGTGATCCTGTTTGGAAGGAGGTGTTCCCACTGTGCTTTTTGATGCTTATGGACAGAATTCAATTGCAAATGCACCTTGTCCCACACGTAGATTATTTTGCTCCTGTTTCCATAGGCAGCAGAGGAGCTGGAAGAACAGTTTGCCAGTGAAGTCCAGCAGCTGAAGTCTGCAGCAGAGGAGAAGCACCGTGAGGTGAGGATGGTGTCCTTTGAATGTCAGTTGCTGGGTTTTTTCTTTCCTCACGCTGTCACCAAAGGTGGCCAGGAGGGAGGGGGGCATTAATTTTTTTTCACTCCAAATGGTTCTGGTCTGGCTCCGTGGTTCTGGTCTGGCTCCATGGTTCTGGTCTGGCTCTGTGCTCCAGGCAGGGGTGGTGAGGGCGAGGCTGTGCCACGCTCGAGGGCACAGAATGGATCCTGTGGAAAAGGCTGACCAGTCTCTGTGGGTGGCTTTCCTGGCAGGTCATTTCCAGCCTGGAAGCGCAGCTGGCAGAGGCACAGAGCAGCCAGGAGGCTCAGCTGCGTGAGGAGCTGCAGAGAGCAGATGAGAAAGTGCAGCTGAAGGCCCATCGAGTGAAGGAATATGAGCGCGAGGTGAGAGCTGGTTCGGTGCTGAAGGTTCTTCTCCCCTCAGATGTGGGGTGAGCTCAGAGAGCTCATGTCCCCTGCCCGGGGTGACAGTGGTGCCTTTGGGGGGGAAGGACACCCCTCAGCATCTCGCCTCGCCGGGGTGTGAAGGCTTTGTGCTCCTCAGGACACGATCCCCGACCCCACTCTGGGCTTGGCTCTGGGGCAGTGCTGCAATCCAGGGAAACCTCTTTCCTGTCACCCTTGCAGCTCAGCGAGCTCATGAGCGAGAAACGCCGGGAAGTGGAGAGAGAGCACGAGAGGAGAATGGAGAGGATGAGGGAGGAGCACCGGGAGGCCCTGGAGCGCACCCAGGAGCAGTATGAAGAGCAGGTACCGCTGGCGGGGGCAGCTGTGGTCACTGTGACAGGCTGGCTTTGCCGGGAGTCCTGCATGTCTGTGCTGCGAGGCTGGACAGTGCCTCACAGAGGTGTTTCCCTGTCTCCTGGCCCCGGCAGGAGCGCAAGCAGAGGTCGGAGCTGCTGGAGGGGCTGCGGAGCGAGGCCGCGCGGCTGCGGCAGTGCCACGAGGCCGAGCTGAAGGCGCTGCAGGCGGAGCTGGAGGGGAGGCTGAGTGCCCTGCAGCAGAGGCACAGGGAGAAGGTGAGCAGCAGGCCCTGCCCCTGGCCCTTGGGGCTCCTGTGGATGCTCCACACCTCGTTCCCCTGGCACGCTGCGCAGCCCAGGGTGGCACACACGAGTGGCAGGTTGTGCTTCCCAGTTTGTGTTTTCCTGGGGAGGGAGGAGGTTCTGCTGTTCTCTTTAACCCTGTGCGTCTCTGTGCAGGAAAGAAAGCTCCAGGATTCAGAGAATGAGCTTGAAATCCGCATGAAAAACATCCAAGCCAGATCAGAGCGGCTTGTGAGCCAGGTGAGTCAGCCTGTGGGGCTCACAGAGCTTCCCTAATCTGTGCCAGTCCTTTGGCTGCTTCCTCACGGGGAACCGTTCAGAAAAGCTCAGCCAGGGCTCCTGCAGCCATCCCACTTACAGGTAAAACTTCATCATGAGTCAGGAAACATTCCTGGTGCTGCTGTTTGCTGTGAAAGTCTGGGCTCAGGGTTTGCTCAGTGCCTTGGGGGCAGCGAGTGGCTGTGAAAGGGCTCATAAAGCAAATCTGACAGTATTCCTTTTGGAATGGTCTTGAGCCTCAGGCCTGAGCTCTGTAGCTGAGGTGCTGCTCAGCATCAGCAGCGTCCTGGCTCTGACACTCCCCTGCCTTGTCCCCTGTGCACAGGAGGAGTCCCTGCGGAGGAGAAGGCAGCAGCTGCTGGACGAGGACGGGCGGATGCAGCTCCAGAGAGATGTACGAACACGTGGGCTCTGGAGAGGGGCTGTGCTGCCCTGGGGCCGAGGGCAGCACCTTAGACCTGGGGCTTTAGGAAAGCAAAGTTCTGGGAGGTGGATTCGTTGTGAGCTCCCCAAAGAGAAGAGCCAGTCCTGTTCTCCCGGGATTGGTGTGTGGTTGTGGAGCTCTGGGACCTGGTGAGCTGTGTGCCCCTTACTTCGCTCCTGGGGAAATGACTGGGAGGGATTTTCTGCTTTTCATCTAGGAAGCTGCTCTGGCCTCTCAGCTGCGCCTGGAGGAGAGCAGGAAGGAGCATTGCAGCCTCCTGGAGTCCATCCGGCAGCTGCGGAAGACCCTGGAGGAGCTGCAGGACCAGAAGGCTGAGCTGGAGGCTCAGGTGGACCTGCTGCAGACCCGGAGCCAGAGGCTGCAGAAACGCATCAGGTGCGTGTGAGAAATTTCCTCTAACACCAAAAAATCTGCCCTGTGGCCCTGACAAACCTCTCCAACCTGAGCTGGGCTGAAAGAGCTTGTTGCCTTTGGCTGGGCTGTTTTTTCTTTTTTTTTAAGGTTCTATACTAGGAAAAAAAGGAGTCACAAGTGCAGCTTCTGTTTTTTATGTTGTTTAAGTTTTTATTTTAATTTTTGTGTGTTGTTCTTGCTTGAGTTTAGCACAATCAGAATCACACTGCAAAATGGTCAGAAGACTTTGAGTACAGACTGTTTTAAAAACTTTTTACTCAATTAATAGTTCTAACGTAAGCTATTTTTAACAGTGTACCAATAACTACAATTTCCCTCCTGGAATCTGGGGGTCGCTCTGGACACCACTGCAGGCTAATCAAGTGTCTCTGCTGTTGTTTTTTCCTGTGGCAGTGAGCTGGAGGAAGCAATCAGGAGCAAGCAGGAGACTCTGAAAGAACTGGAGGCAGAAGAAAGAGTGGAATCTCCAAGCAAGAAAGATGAGCTCCGTGTTGAAGACCTGAGAGAAACTCCTCAAGCTGTGAGTAAAGCAGCCTGTGAAGGTGTTTGCCTTGTGAGATCTGAGGCTGAAACTCCCTTGAAAATCCCAGCATTTGTTCCTTCTGTGTGAAATCATTTGAGATGCAGAGATGGATTTCTCTTTGCCGGTGTGTTCAGTAGTATTTGCAGCTGTCTGTCTATTATTAGTGGGTGGGGAGGAGTGTGAGATACTCAAATCAAAAGCAGGGCTTGTGTCAGGATAGAAACGTCTTTGTTGCCTTCAAAAGTCACATCAAGAACATCCCTGGTGCTGTGTTTGCATCTGGGCAGTGCCGTGGTGATGTCATTCCAAGTTTTTGCTCCTAATGGGATTCTTAGGGGTCCCTGGGGTTCCGTTTCCCATACACATTCTTAGTTTTTTCAATGTGTCACCCTCTCAGCACTCGTCCAGAGAGCCTTCCCCAGCCTCTCAGAGCCCCGAGGAGAGTGACTTCCAGTTTGAGCGGTGAGTATCCATGTGCCAGGGACGCCTTCTCTCTGCCTCTCCGTGGGTTTAGCTTGGGTTCATGCACTAGGCACCGACCACCCGTTTTTGGGGGTGCTGTGTGAGGTGTGCAGCAGCACAGGGAGCCAGGACGCTCCTGCCCCTTCCCCGCAGCGTCCGGAGCTACATCTCTGCGGAAGGAGCGTCCCTGAGGAGCGCCAAGGAGTTCCTGCAGCGCCAGACGCGCTCCCTGCGCAAGCGGCGCTCGGCGCTCAAGGCTGCGAGCCTGCAGTGGCACCGAGACCTGTGCAGGGCTCAGGAGGCCACGCAGGACCCCGACAGCTCCCAGCTCCTGGAGGGAATGCGCCGCAACCTGGAGGAGGTGAGCCCTGCTGTTGGGTGTCACAGACCTTCCCACGGCCCTGGGATCAGCTCCTGGCTCTGCAGCTGCCGTGGTCCTGTTGGTGTGGGCTTGGGGACCCTCTTGGATGTGGGTTTAGAACTGAAACCTCCTTTTCCTTGGGCTGAAGCTGCTCTGAGCCGTGTGCTCTGCTCTCTGTACACTCCCTTTCCCACACTCTTGAGGTCTTGGGAGCGATTTCGCTCCAGCAGCACTTCCTGCGCTGAGCAGAATGAGGTGATCAAAGTCACCCCAGCTGCTAACGTAGATTATTTCCTGTCATTCCTGTTTAATTCCCCTCCTCGGCTTGGCTGTTGGTTTGTGCAGGAGGCAAAGCAGTTGGACAGGATGAAGTCGGCCATGCAGAAAGGACAGGTGCTGCTGAAGAAGAAGGAGGAGAAGCTCAGCCAGCTGGAGTCCTCGCTGCTGGAGGAGGTGAACTCCACCATCCCTGCCCAGCTGCATTCCCCCTGCCCAGAGCTCCTCCCCAAGGCTGGGGGCTGTGAGGGGCTCATGGTCCCTGCTGGTGGCCAGAGACTGATGTTTGCCAGCAGAGCTGGATTTTGGAAACACTTTCTGTGAGAGCACCAGAGACTGTTGAGTGTGTGGCTGCAGAAAGCAGCCTGGAAAAACTGCATGGTCTGAGCCTGGGGAAAACAAGGGCAGCTCACCTCACGTGAGCTGGGCTGGAGCCTGCTCTCACCAAGGCAGACCTTGGCATCCTTGGCTCTGCCTGGGGCCCCATGGCCTTAGGCAGGGCAGCAGCAGATGCAAGAGAACCAGACCAGTGATGGTCAAACTCTTGCCCTTGGCGCAGAGAGCCCAGCCCTGCAGGAGTTGTGAGGTTATTTAAAGCACAAACCACGCTGATTCCTGCTGGAAGGGCTGGTTCACGTGGCTGCTCTGTTTGGCCTCTTGCACTTTCAGAGCCAAAACAGTCTCTGGATGTTCACATTTTGCTGTCAGGGCCTGAAGACAAGTTTGCCTTCACTTGACCTGTGCCTGACTGCAGTCCAGCTTTGTAGACAAGCTGCAGGCACATTTCCAGTAGCTGTTATGTTCCAGGGATGATACAGCAGCTTTTATTGGCATTGTTTTCTTCCTCCTGACCAGCTCTCAGATGAAGACACGCTGAAGAATTCTGCATGCAAGAAGGTGGTGACTTTTGATCTGAGCAGTTCTGAGGACACAAACAGCACATCCAGTGGGAATCTGGGCCAGTCTAAATGTAAGTGCCCAACGTGTGAGACTCTAGGCCTATTCTGCCTTTTCTTCTCACCCCTCTGATGTTCCTGTTCATTTTGCTCAGCTGTGTCCAAGGCAGGTCTGGTCTCCAAGGCTGGGACTGCTCTTTGTACCACACCTGATTGCAAAAACTTGTTTCCTGCCCGACGTGGCAGATGAGAGGGATGGGATCTGCCTTTCAAATCTCCGTGATTATAAAATCTCTCTGATTTCCCTCTGATCCTGCAGAGCTGTATTGCTCTTCTGCCTGAGTCTGGGCTTCCCCTTCCTCACATCCATGGCAGGAGAAGCTGCTGCAGTTCCAATTCCCTCTCTGCTGCTCACGCTTTTTCTTGGGCTTTGGTTGCCTGTAGCTGCAATTGTGCTGGGGGAAGAAGGGCAGGAAGACAGGAGGGTTGGGTTGCTTGCCCAGAGGCTCCTCTTGTTAGGGCTTGTCTGTGACCCCTTTTTTCCCTTTTCTTCCTTCAGTTGGCTGGAGAATGGATTTCTGGCCCGTGCTCCAGCAGGACAAGATCCAGCGCCTGAGAGACTCTGTGCAGATTATCACCGGCGAGCTGAGCGGGGTCCTGGGCATCCTGGACTCCCTGAGCCGTCACCAGTCTCCTCTCTTCACCTCCCCAGCCTGCGAGGGCATCCCTCTTCCCACCTATTCCTCCGTGGGAGGCCAGTGGCAGGGCAGCTCCCTGGGGAACCCCCAGAGGGTGTCTCCCCTGGACCAGTGGGCCCGGAGCAGCAGCGGGCCCAGTTTTTCCATCTCAGGGCAGTCAGTGGACAACATGCTGGCAGAGAAATGGCACAGGTATTTCCCAGGTGAGTCTCCTGGCCTTACTCCACCTGCTCGCTGCCTACAACTCCTGATTTTGCAGCCCTGCGAGTTCTGCCTTGCATTCCCAGCGCTGGGAAGGGTGGGTGCACTGGTGCTGCTGGTAGGAAGGGTGCTCACGGGATGAGGGATGAGAAGCTCATTCCAGAGGTGCAGCCTGTGGCTGATGCTGTCATCCTGCTCTTTAAAACACACCCCAGAAAGCAGAGAAAGAGCAGCCAGCCCTCTCCATGGGAGCCTCCTCCCAGTGGCACATGGGGATCTCCGCGTGTTTCCTTGGTGTCCTTGTAGGGACAGCGTGTCCGTGGTGCAGGAAAGCAAACGCACCCAGCTCTGTGGGGTCTGTGGGATGTCTGTCTTGCAGGTGGGTTCCCGTCACTGAGTGGGAGTCTCGTGCCTCCGGACAGCAGCCTGGGATATGTCCCTGCAGAGTAAGGCTCTTCTTCTTCCTTGAGGTGTTTTGTTGTGCTGCTGTTGTTTCTCTGCAGTGATTATAAGGTCACTTATCACGGAACTAGTAGATAACAATTTGATAAAAACGATGAATTACTTATTAAGGAGAAAAGTTAAACTATCAGTATATATATTAGAGGTGTTTTTTTCTTCAGCAGCCCATCATTTTCTCGTCTCTGGGATAGTTTCTGCCCTGACCTCTTTTTTTTCCCCACTTATCCTCTCTCTCTCACTGCCACAGTGAACAAATCCGGCTCTTCCAGCATTCCAAGTTCCATGAGCCAGAGAAGAGGGATATTGAGGGGATGATTGAGAGCAACAAGAAATGGCTGGAAGGCTTCAAGAAGGACTCCAAAGTGTATCTTTTACCTGCGTCTGTTCTTTAGTTGCATTCCTGCTTCCTGCAGGAGTGAGGTGGCAGGAGGGGAGTGATACCAGATATTGAACAGCAATTCCGAGGCCTTGGCCTCTATTTCAGTGCCTGGTTCTGCAGAGGAATGTGGTGTTCAGCAGCTGGAGCAGGAGTATGCTGCTCTCTGAGCAGCTGTCCTTGTTCTGAGGGAGTTTCCCTTTCCCTGGTTGTTCTGTGGTGCTCTTTAGTGATGCTGCTCCGCTGCAGAGCAGCTGTTTGAGCTGGGAATGTGTGGATTTAAAAATACAGACCAAATAGTGCAGAATGGAGGATGGGGCAGGGAAGAAGGGAGTCTGGTTTTGCAAGCCATAGGTGGAGCCCTTGGCCACGGGCAGGCCCTGCTGAGCAGCCTGGAAGGAGGAGAGGGCACCCGGAGATGTGTGGACTGGGCATGTGGGAGGGCACGTGGTGGGAAGCTCTCTCCAAGCCCTCTCCAGCTCTGTTTTGAGGAATCTTGTAGCACAAGGTCGAGTCCAGACAGCAAGACCTGTCTGTGCTGTGAGCAGGGATGCTCCCAGGCTGTGTGGTACCAGCCTTGTGCTGAGGCTCTTGGTGTCTCCTCACTGATCCTAGCAGCAAATCTCTGGGGCCTCTGTGCTGTCCTGAGCATGATGTGCCTCTGAATTCCCTCATCCCCCTCTAATTCCATTTGACTGGGATGCAGCAGTCAATAAATACTGCCTGTGTGCAGAGGGCTGGCTCAGTACCTCATACCTGCCCAGTCTGTGCTAATTCCTGCTGTAAGCCAGGCTTTTCCTTCACCTGGCTGTCAGACCTCTCTCCCCACAGCCACAGAAGCGCCCACGCAGCTGCCCCAGCCTCCTGCAGCTGGGCATGGATGAAAACAGAGAGATCAAGGTGTACCACTACTGAAAGGTGGGATTTTTCTCTGCAGGGATGGTGGGGGGCCTGTGCAGTCTCCCCATGATGGGCTGGGTTTTGGTGGTGCCCACCCAGGCACCTCCACTGTGTCTGGGTGCCATGCCCTTGAAACTGAGTGTTTTTGCAAGAGAGTGGAGGAAGGAGGAAGAGAACTTCCCAGGCGGATTCTTCTAGTCCTGTAATGTGTCCAAATATACTTTATAGACTGTTTAATCCAGCGGTGACATATCAGGGCTTCAATAAATCAACATTTCCCTCATTAGTATTCCAGCGATGGCGAGGCAGAGCTGTGAATCACTGAGGACTTTGAGTAACTGGTCAAGGGGGAGGATGTGAATCCAGCTGAGAATCTACTGGAGGAAATGTGTCAGGAAATGAGCCTGCCCTGATGCCCAGCAAATGCTTGGTGGCAGGTGGGCCATGTCAGGTGGCCTCTGGCACGTGGGAGCAGCAGAATGGCTGCGGAGTCTGGGGATAAAATCAGGGAATGACACGTTCTGCCTCTTCAGGAATGTTCTGCTTGTTTGGGGTGGAAGCAATAGGAACTGAACCAGGAGTGGTAGATGTGGATGAGCCCTCCCTGCTCCTCTCGTGCCAGAGCTGTGCAGCAGAGCAGCTGCTGGAGCTCTGCTGCCGTGTCAGGGATGTGCTGATGGCAGCGGGAGCTGCAGGCATGGTGAGAGAGCACAGCAGAGTGGCTGAGGAGTTGGGATGAGCAGCTCCTGGAGCTCAGCTGTGACTCAGTGTGGCTCAGGGCTTTGCTCACCGGGTGCTGTGACGTTCCTCTGGAAAGGCTGTATCCAGAGGGTGTCCCAGCCTGCTGGGATGCTTGGAATTGGGAGGGGTGTGGCTCTACCCAGCGGGGAGGAGTCAGGCTTTTATGGGAATGTGGTATTTGGTTGTCTTTGTCAGTATTTCCTCCGAGCTGACTCTAAATATTTTATGCTTTAAAAAGCTGCCGAGCCACTCGCCCGTTCTGGCTGACGAGGACGCTGCACTTCAAGGGAGCCCATCTGTGAGAAACCATCTTCAAAGCCCTTCTCCTGAGACAGCTGGTGGGGAGAGGCTGTGAAGCTGCTTCCCCACACCCCCTGTGCTGTGTGAGCCCCTCGGGTGGGTGAGGATGGGCAGTGGGGGGAGACAGAGCCCTCCCTGCTCTGCTCCCCCCGGGTGCTGAGCCTGGCATGGGGATGTTTACATGGAACTAGAAAGATATTTTCGATTAACACAATTTTAAAACCCTTAAGAATGTATGTATTTTATTGTTTTCTTAATGTTTTCCTAGAATTTTTGTAATTTCTCAACCAGCCTTACTCCTTCCTAGGAAAGGAGGGATCAAAGCACGGGTATCCCATCTGCTGTTGGATTGCACAAACCCCTTCCTGTAGGGACTTTGGTTTTAGTTTCCTGGGTATTGGGAGGACACAGAGCAGTCCTTCCAGTCGGGGGTTTTAGGAGGGGACCTTGCTTGCTGTGGCCAAAGCCATATCACTGAGTCCATTCTGTGTTTTGGGAGAAGTGTGGGTTAGTGGTGCAGAGAAATGCCAGGTTATTTAACAATAACTTGGTTTGAAACGTGCTCCTTTTTCCTGTTAAAAGCCGGGATAGCAGCTGTGTCTGGTTTTGTATAAATTAAATCAACGTGAGCCTGTTTTGTATGATGGTGGTGGTTGTCACTCTGTTTTGTTGTAGCTGGATATCTAGCTGTACTTACCTCTCACATCTCCCTTGCCTGTCTCTGGGTTCTCTCATGTTTTGTCTTGTTGAGGTCATTTCTGGCAGTGCCCAAGACCACTTAAGCTCGCTGTGGCTTTGTTACCATTATTCTTTTAAGTCTCTGGACAGGGTAGCAAATGCAGAGGCAGAGAGAAAGCTAAAAACCAAAACTAGAAAATGAAAACAAGGTGTCGCTCTGGCAGCTTGGGATCTGTTAAAAATGTCTCACTGCAGAGTGGCTGTGGCTGCTGATTTCCCATGGGCTTGGGAGCAGCCAGGAGCTGTCCCAGCAGCGTGCTGGGTGCCTCGGGGATCACTGAGTAACGCTCTCACCAGGAATTAGGGAGGATTGGTGACGTACTCTGCTCTTCCCAGGACTTGTTGCCATCTCCTGCTCGCCTCCTGCCAGCAGCCTGTGGGAGCTGGAGGGGCTGGTGAGGCACGGGGGGAACGGGGTGTGAATCAGCTGGTTGTGCACAAGTGGGGGCTGATCGTTTTGTCTTTGAAGAGAAAACAAACCACCCCCAGGCTTTGGCTTGCCCCAGTTCCTGCTGTGCATGAGCTGCACTGGTGTGTCTTTGCCCTCTGGAGAGCTGGGTACGAGCTGCTGGAGGAGCACACGCTGTCCCAGCAGGTGCTTTTGGGGACAAGTCTCCTACCCTGCTGCTGAGCCGCTCAGGGCGGTTCTGAGACATCCCAAATCCCGTCCGGAGCGTGGGATCCTCCCGGGTGTGCTGTGATCCTGCTGGGATGGGTGCCCAGGAGCAGGTGTGAGCCCAGGCTGGGCTGTGCACCTCTGTCTGTGCTCCCTGCCGTGCCTGGGGACGTGGAGCAGAGGATTTGCCTTTCCTGCGATGCCAGCGCTGTCTCTTAGAGAAACTTGGCGATTAGAAGAGCAAAAGGGCAGCGCCCAATTACTTCATGGAGCTGAGCAGGGGCTGTAAGCTCATTAAGGGGCTTGGCCTCTGCCTGCCCAAGGAGGGACAGCTCAGTCCTGGCTGTTGGGAGGTGCTGGCGTGCTGCTCCCAGAGCTGAGGCTCCCCGGGACGGAGGGAGCCCTCACCCAGCCATGCTGGGCACCCTGATGACAGCGCTGTTCTTTGTGGTGAGGGCGGTCAGGCAGGTGAGTCCAGAGCATTTATTGCTGCCCTGCTGTTCTCCCCTGCCTGGGGCTGCTCTCTGTCGGGGCAGGGGTAGGAGGCAGCATTTCTGCTTGCCCTGCTGGGAATGGCCTTTTGTGCCTCCTAAACCACCCTGGGCAGCAGGGCTGGGAGCTCTGTGGGGTCGGTGCTGCCCCTGGGCTGTGGCAGCCCCATCGTGCCAGGGGAGGGTTGTGATCTCTGGTGATGATTGTGGCTGAGCAGCTCTTTCTGTTCCTCTCCTGTCCTCTTCCCTGCTGGAAACCCTCCCTGTGTGCAGCTGGGGACCAACCTGTTCCGTGAGGAGCCCCTGCCTTACCTGGTGTACCAACCCCTGCCCTGGCAGATCCAGTGTGTGTCCCAGAGCCGCCGCACCAGCCGGGACAGCGAGGTGAGGGCTGCTGGCAGTGCCAGGACAGCTGGCGCAGGGGATGGCAGCTGTGAGCCAGGCAACCTGCAGGGGTAGGCAAGGGGGAAATGTAATGCCAGGAGGGCAGGGTAAGCTGGAAAATGTTGGAGAGGTATTTGCAGACAAATTAAAGCTTATTTTTAGAAGTGGAACTATCCCCTGGAAGACCTGGCAGCCCAGGAGCTGCAGGTTCATGGTGTGGGGGCTGTCTCCTTACTGGTTTGAAATGCAGATCCAGCGAGGATAGCCTGTGCCAACATCCATTCATGGACCAGAGCATCTCACAGCTCTGAGTTTGGATGCAAAGCTTTTTCCTGCCTCTCCTTGGAGGTCTCTTCATAAATGCAGATTAATTAATCAGTACTCTTTAAGGGAACAACAGTAAGCATGTTCCAATTTCCTAAAGGGAATGGGCAGTGGAAAGCTTCCCGGCTGGCCTGGAGGGGACTGCCCTCACTGCCTCTGCCTGGGATAGAACTAACTTGTATTTTCTTTCTCTACCTTTCTAGAGAGGCAGGAACTCCCGGCACAACAGCATCTACTCGCTTTCTGGAGAGAAAGGTGAGTGTGGAGCAGGCAGCGAGGCAACAACAAACCCCAGTCATCACAAGTGATGGGGGAAACTCGTGGCTGACACTGTGGATGCAGCAGAGGAGCAGACAGTGCAGTACCTGCATCCTTCTTGGCCTCTTTCTCATTCCTGTGACATTATTAAGGGGTATTTGATGGTGAGGTATTTGTTAATGTGTGTAGCATCAGCCAGCGAAGGCCAGTGAAGTGGTGCAGGGCTGAATATGTAACCCCACCGAGTGTCTGTGCAGATCCCTGCTCCTCTCCTCCCGGGAAACCTGCCCCACTGACTCAGCTGGGGTCATGCTGTCCCACAAAACAGCAGTTTTCCTTTCTCCTTGTTCTGAGAAAACCACCTGGGATTCACCCCCCTCTTCTCTTTGGTCTCATCTCCAAGGCTCTGCAGTGCTCAGCAAAGAGGATTTGAGCAGTTCTATTCTCGGTGCCAAGCGGATAACGGGCGGTGGGGGCTGGGGGTGCCATCCCTCCTCAGGGCCCAGGAGCTGTGCCCAGCCTGGCTGCTGGGCTGGGGGTTTCACTGCAAATAGGTGCAGGTCTGGGGCTGCCAGTGGCTGAGCCCCTCGGGCGGGTGAGTTTGTGGCTCACCCTGCCAGTGCCCAGCAGTGCCTGCCCTGAGCCTGTGCCCTCGGGCTGGGGCAGGACTCACAGCTGACAGTGTCGTGTTGAGCAGGGCAGGGGGGAGCCCACTCCCTGCTTTTATTTATCTTTTTGCTCTGCAGTTTCTTTGAGGCTGTGGAGGGAGGTGGGTTCAGGTGACAGCGGTGAGTTTATACAGCAGCATCTGGCCCCAGGATTCCTGATGGCTGCTCGGGGGGTGCTTAGCAGTGACACGCTGGCTTAGAGGAGCACTGCTGAGTGGCTTTGATGCAGTTCCTGTTGAATTCCACAATACTTCCCTAATGCCACATTAAGCGGGAGTGGGGAGGGCTCCCATTTGTCAGCGTGAGAGCTTTATTGCTGCGCAGGGCCGGGCTTTTTTCTAATCTTATTTGTGTGTGCGAAAGTAAGTGAGCATCATACGTGGTGATTAAACGTGGGGAAGCTGCAGCCTTCGGGGAGTGGAGCTGTGTAAATAGAGGGCTTAGCACTGCCGGGGAGGCTGGGCTTGGCTTTGCCTCCCGTTCCCCACTCCTTCTGCCCTGGAGATGTCTCTGTGAGCCGGTGGAGTTGTGGTTTCGTGCTATGAGCGCTGCAGCAAGGACAGCTGTCCTGTCTGAGGAATGGGGAGGCCACTGACCCCATGGGGGTGATGCCAGAGCCCTGCCCTGCTCCATGGAACCTGTTCAGGGCTGGTGGTGCTCTCTGTGCTCGCTGTGATGCTCTGTTTTCCCCCCCAGGTGACGTGACCCCTGATGCCAACACAGAGAGCCAAGTCACTGACCCTTCTGAGAGGGCAGCCATCACCATCCAGACCCACTTCAGGAGGTATCAGCAGCAGAAGCAGGAGAAGAAGTAGCCACAGCAGCCATGCATGGCCTGCACTGTCCCTCCTGTTCGTCTGTTCTGTGCCCCAGAGACATCTGGGGCTGTGGTGACAGTGAACCTGCCCCCCATACATAGCTCCTGGTGCAGGTTAGGTTCTCTGCCCTTGTCTTGGTGCTCACAGGGAGTTCTCTGTCCTGCTCAGTCCTTCCCCAAACAGCATCACTTTGTGGGCCAGGTTACAGCTGGTGAGAGGCTGTTGGGGGCAGGGCACAGGGGGTGACAGCACATTTGGGAGCCTTGGCCAGCCCTTAGGTCATGCTGTGAGCTCCTGCAGCTGTGGGTCGGAGGGGGTGCTGCACTGCCGGTTGTGCAGGCTGGTCACTGCCCACTGGGCCTTGTTTCACCTCAATAACCCAAATAACCCTCCCCTGTGCCTCCACCTCCTCCACTCTGCCTCTGGAGCTGGGTGGAAAAGCTGCCTTTGTCCCCTGCTCTGTCCGGCCGCAGAGTGGCCAGCACGGCGTCCAGGGGCCAGCCTGGAGTGGGACACTGCCAAGGGAATGTGCTGTTCTCCTTCAAATCCTGCCGTGCTGAACGGCAGAGGGTTCCCTGAGAGCAGGGGGATGGTTGGGGCTCACAGGGGAGTGCTGGAAACTTGTGTTAAGCTGTGCAAGGCCAGGGCTTGTGCCTGCTGGGGAAGGGAAGGGGGGAATCCTTGCTGAGATGTAGAAGGAAATCTGTACTAGCCAATTCCAATAAAGTTGTATTAATCTCTGTTAATCTGTTCCTCTTTTTATCTTGCTAATCTGCTTACTCTCACAGCTGAACACGCTTGCCTTTTCTTGCCTCTTCTATTTTTAATTCTATTTTCCCCTTCTATTTCTATTCTAAGCTGGGGTTGGTATTTTGGAGGTGCTGCCTAGCTGTGACCCTGCTTTAAGGGCTGGGCACTTGGTTTACTTTAAAACCTGTATTATGTAATGGTTTATAAATCTTACATGCTCTGATGCCTCCCCACCAGCCCCTCTCCACATGGGTTTTCCTTGGCAGACGTTGGCTCTGAGTGGTACCTGAATAATGGCCAAAAATTATAAAAAATGGGCACAAGAAATTGTCTTAGCAGCTTGTTTCTCAAGCCCCAGAGGTGAACAGCTGCCAGGCTCTGGCCAAGGCCCTTCCAGCTCTGCAGGATTCCAGGAGTTACCTTAGTTAGGGAGAACCAGATGGCAAAGGAGGATCTGCTGACCAGTGTGCCAGCAGGCTGGGAAGGGCACTGCAAAGCTGCACGTGGAAGCTGCAGTAGCATCACTGTATTTGCATGTCATTTTAATTTGGGTATGTCAATTAAAAAAAAAAAAAACAACAAGGAGAGAGGTTGAAAAAAATGACCTCTGCAGCGCTTGATTATAGCTGATGAATTAAACCCTGTCAAGAGTAAAAAAAAAAAAAAAAAAGAGAATGGTACAAATCTGTGCCTAGATACTCCAGCTGCTGCTTTGAGTTAAAATAGGAAATGTATCTGTTTGTAAGGAAAGAGCTGGAACCAGTTGGTAACAAGCATGGATGGGAAAGTGATGAAAACTCACACTTATAAATTACAGGAAAGAAGGAAATGAAAGTGCAGTTAGTTAATTAGACCTCAGGTAGCAGCAGAAGCTCCTCAAAATGGTGAAGTTCTACTTTGGGTAACTAAAACAAGAGTTAATAATGGCTTGAGCTATTTTTTGCCTTTGGAGCAGGTACAGAGGGCTGGCAGCCCTGGGGCTTCAAGTGCTCTTCCTTGTATGAAAGAGGGAGAGTAGAACCTCCATTTCTTTGGTCTGATATTGCTGTGGCTCGTGGTGAAAACTTAGGGGAGAATAAGAACAAATTAGGGTGTGGGGGAGTGCTGGGTCTCACTGTGGTTCTCTGTGCTGTCCCATGTCCTGGGGCACGCTGTGCAGTGCTGTGCTGCCCTGTGCCACCATTCAGAGCACCGTGCTGGAGTCACCAGGATGTGTTTCAGCTGTGACAGAGGACAGCAGTGCCCCTTCTGCTCCCACGCGGGGCTGTGACACATCCCAGGGAACAAGACCCTGCTTGGAGGAGTTGCTGTGCCTTGCTGGACGCTGGATCCGATGCTGAAGCCACCCTGCACTTACCTTGAGCTGCCAGAGCTCTGCCGTGGCTCACGAAGGTCTGGGCAGCTGTCCACCCCTCTGGACTGAGCTGGACCAGGATTCCTGTTCGGCACCATGGTTTGTCCTGGGCTGGAGCTGGACTTGGTGCTGCTCTCTCACTGCTGTGGCACTGTCTGGTCATGGCTGGGCTCTCCTGCTCTGGGGAACCAGGACCCTCCCATTCCTGGCCCTCCTCCTGCCCCATGGACGCACTGGGGCATACATGCCTTATTATTCTTTAATATTTAACGCCATCTTTTTCTGTATTTTGTACTCTGTATTTCTGTACTTTGTCTGCCCCTCTCTGTTCTCCTGCCCTGTCCTGCCCCAGCCCTGCTCTGCCTAATTCCCTGCTCACTTAACAAACGCCCCATGTATAAACATAACCTTTATTGCACACAGCGCTGGGTTTTTTTTCATAGAAAAAGGTATTAACACATAAGCATTTGCAAATTGAAGCAACTCCTGCTGTTTTCAGAACAGTAAAATAGCATGCAATGTCTCGGAGACGTTCCTTTTTTAAAACCACCGACAAGATCAGGGAGAGAAAAAAAAAAAAAGTCGCTGAGTCTTTCTTGTGCCCCTTTCAAAATGATGTGA
>VZRF01014576.1:830151-863650 GCA_013396875.1 Vireo altiloquus
GCAAAAGTGTATAAAAACTAAGCTAAAGTCATTAAAGATAGTCTTCGCTTTCCTTTCTGAAAAATCTGTGTTCTGTGTGTATCTTCTCGGCGGGAAGACCGCGACAGGCTACGGAGAACGCGTTGGGCTACAGAGAACCTGGGCTAGGGAGAACGTCTTGGGCTACGGAGAACACGTTGGGCTACGGAGAACGCGTTGGGCTATGGAGAATGCGTTGGGCTACAGAGAGCCTGTGCTGAGGAGAATGTGTTGGGCTACAGAGAACGCACTGGGCTATGGAGAACGCGTTGGGCTATGGAGAACGTGTGCTACAGAGAGCCTGTGCTAAGGAGAATGCGTTGGGCTACAGAGAACGCATTGGGCTACGGAGAGCGCGTTGGGCTACGGAGAGTGCGTTATTCTACTGAGAGAGAAGGCGTTGTNGGCTACAGAGAGCCTGTGCTGAGGAGAATGTGTTGGGCTACAGAGAACGCACTGGGCTATGGAGAACGCGTTGGGCTATGGAGAACGTGTGCTACAGAGAGCCTGTGCTAAGGAGAATGCGTTGGGCTACAGAGAACGCGCTGGGCTACAGAGAATGTGTTGGGCTACAGAGAACGTGCTGGGCTACAGAGAACACACTGGGCTATGGAGAACGTGTTGTTCTACTGAGAGAGAAGGCGTTGTGCTGTACAGAACAGGTCCTGCTACAGCGGGAGATGCGCTGTGCTCCAGAGAACACGCTGTGCTATAAAGAATGTGTCACGTCGTCAGCCCAAAATTGTCCCGCTCCGTGCAACGCGCCTGGGATGCATCGAGCTCGAGTGTTCAGTGCTGTACATAACGTCCTGTAATGTGTCAGTGTTAATTATATAATGCTAAATGTACAGAGAGATAAATATTATAATGTGATGTAACACTGGATGAACAGTGCAATACACTATTATTATATAATGGTAATTATGTGATGCTAAAGGTCTGCTACACCACAGATCCCATTCTGTAAGGTACAGTGGGAAATATTCCTTGTACTCTGTGTCCCACCTGTCCCAGCAGAGGGATGTGGTGTGTCACACACCAGGCCTTACTCTGCCACGGTGAGTGCCATAAACAACAGACTCTGCTGCGTTGTGTTATGGCATCATCTATAGTTAGTGCTTTAATTTAAGGGTTTTATGTCTGTGTACGGATAAGACCCTGTGTTGTTATATTGGCTGTTATTGGTGTTACAGGGTTTTATTTCTGTTATATTACACTGCTGCCTTTGTGTTCTACGGCGTCACCTCCAGCTGCAGGGCCTTAATTTAAGGATTTATATGTCCACAGATGTAAAACCCTATTATTAGTTTGCCTTTTATATTTGCAATATATAACCCCTCTATCCATAGAGCATTACTTCTTCAATTGTATATATTGTGCAGTGTGTTCTGTAAGGGCCTCTCTTCACAGGAGATGTAGGGAATGTACTGCAGGAGATGTGGAGTTAGTATAGGATACAGCAAGTACAGATATAGGATTATATGTATTAATACCTTAATTTCAGGATTTATGGCTATGTGTATATATATATATATAAAATTTTTTACATTAAAAATAAATTTAAAATTATATAAATTTNNTAAATATATAATATATATAGAATAAATAAAAACTTATGTATAATATGTTTTTATGTAAGTATATATAAATATTTTATATATTTATATGGTATAAGGCCCTGCATTATTATATTGTCTCTTACAGGTGTTATATTGTTATATAGTAGCATTATTGCCTTAAATCGTATATGTTTTACAATAGGTTCTGTAAATTCCATTTTTTATAGGGTTACAATAGTGTTATACTTAATATACTCTGTACTATTTAAACTATACCATAAAAATATGTGGTCTAATTTGCAGAGAAAGGTGGTCCCATTATATTGTGTGTTATATAATCAGTAAATAAATTTCAATTTATTATTATCAATTCCTGCCTATGTATTTTTAAAATATCTCCCAGGTATTGTTCTGTTTTGAGGTAATGGGGGGTGGGAGATTGTCGGGGTTCTAGCACTGAGAATAGGGAAGGAATACTAAGGAACACCAAGGAATACTGATGAACACTAAAGCACAGGGAGAAATACTGATAAACACTGAGGAATATTAAAAACAAGGTGAGGCAATACTGAGAACACCAAAGAACGGGGAAGGTACTGAGGGTCTGGGGCCAGTGCTGAAAAATGGGAATAACAAGGAAGACTGATGGATATTAAAAAATGGTAACAAAGACAAAGGAAGAATAAAGAATCACCAGGAATACTAAAAAAATGGGAAGGAAGGCTAAAGAATGGAAGAATACTTAAAAAAAAAAATCCCAAACATTAAAAATATCAAGGAATGAAGAAAGAACAGTAAAGAATGCTAACAAATAGGAAGGAATACTAAGGAATGGGAAGGAACAGTAAAGAAGAGCCAGGGATACTGAAATAGGGGAAGGAATAATTAAAAAAAATGGGAAAATATCAAGGGATGTGGAAAGAACAGTAAGGAATGCTAATGAATAGGAAAGAATACTAAAGAGTGGGAAAGAAGAGTAAAAATGTGGGAAAAATACCCGGGAGTGGAGAAAGAGTATTAAGGAGTGCAAAGGAACACTGAAGAATAGGAAGGAATAGTAAAAAAATGGAGAAAGAATAGTAAAGAACGGGAAGGAATAATAGAGAATAGGAAAGAATACTAAGGTTTGAGGAGAAATACCAAGGAACTGGGAAAAAAAATACCAAAGATCGGGGGGAAGAGCAAGGAAAGGACGAAATACCAAGGAATGGGGAATAACATTAACCAACAGAGAAAGAACATTACAGCATGGGGAGAAATACCAAGAATGCCAAGGAAAACAGGACTGGGAAAGCGTCCCGAAGATTTTGGGAAGCTCTGGGGCACTGAGGAGGCCAGGCAGGACCCGCAGAGAGCCCGTGTGAACCTACTCTTGCTGGCGCGGTGCGGGATGGGCACAGCCACGCCCTTGCCCCGCTCGCTGTCCTGGGGCTTGGGTGGCGAGGCGGTGAAGCGGCAGATGCCAGGCTCGGACGGGGTGCTCATGGAGGTCATGCTGTCGGCGTTGTCCGTGGTGCCCGTGGTCATCTGGTCCGAGGAGCTGTCGGAGATGAAGCACTCGGTGATCTCGAACTTGGCGTGCTGCAGCTGCTCCTCCAGCTTGGCGTGCTCGTAGGCGCGCGCCAGCTCCTCGTAGGTGGACGAGGCGCTCTCGGTGGACACCATGCTGTTCCGCCCCTTGTCTGTGGGGAGAGGATGTGTCACCTACCTGAGGGCTCTCCCTGGCACGGGAATGCCTTTTGCCACGTTATGGGAATGCCCAGGCTGTCCCTGCTGGGATAAACCTGGCCACCTTCAAGGACATGGAGCAACCAGATCTACTGGAAGGGTGGAATGAGAAGAGCAACAAGGTTTTGGGTTTTTACAATTTTATCTGTCCACAGAGCTGGGCACAGCCCTGGCTGCTCAGGGCCTCCAAGTCGTGGTTCTACAATCCCGCTGGTAAGTTCTGCAGCCACCCCAAATTCACAGTTTGGGGTCTCTGTGTGCCCCAAAGCAGCAGCGCCAGCGAGGCTCTGGCCCTGCCTACCTGTGTCCTGCGAGAGGCTGGCGCTGTAGCTGTCACTCTCAGTGACCGTGATGCCGTGCTGGGAGCCCACTGTCCTCCAGTCCGAGGTGAGGGTCCGCGCTGGGGTGGACGCCTGGCACTTGGTGAGTGTCCACTGGCTGGAGTAGCGATTGCGGGTGCTGTGCGCAGACTTAACGCTCTTCCTCGACACGGGATCTAAGGCACAAAGAGTCACGGTGGGTCCCTCCCACACACAGCCAGGATGCTGTCCCCTCTCCCTGGAGCGCTACCTGCCCCTTCTGCCTTCCCAGCAGCTGCTCTTGGGCACAGGTTCCCCCACACCTGCCCCGCGTGCACAGCCACCAGCCCAGCCCCACACACTCACTGGTGCCGGGGCGGATGTCGGACATGTCGATGAGGGGCCCTGTGTTCTGGATCAGGGCTGGGTGGTGCAGAGAGACGCCCGTGCAGAAGCTCTGGGGGTTCACTGCCTGGCTGAACTCCGTGTCGGTCACTGGGATCGTGGCTTTGTCATCCCCTGCGGGAGGAAGCTGGAGCTCAGACCTCTCTCTGGCCAGGCATCGTGGACACCTGCTGGCCCACACTCAGCCCATCCGTGGCACCCCAGCACTCTGGGACACGAAGGGGACGGGAGCTTTGCCTGTGCTTACCCAGCTGCTTGATGCCTTCCTTGTCCTCGATGAGGAGCTGCACCCGTGGGATGTCGATGTGCAGTCGGGGGCCCTGCGGGGGCCCCTTCACCGGCGTGTCAAAGCTGCGGTTATTCTTGCTGTGAGGTGAGAGGGGACGCAGACCTGCCCATTACCGGACAGAGCCCCGGCGGCTCCAGCCTGGGACGGGCTGGGGATTGCCACCAGCCAGCCCACCCGGGGCTCGGCTCTGCCCAGGCAAGCTCCAGTGTGGGTGCTGGGACCCTCGGGCAGGCAGGAGCACCAGGCTGCTGTGCTACAGAGTCACTGCCACAACATTCACAGGTGTGAGCCTGACAGAAACTGAGCGAGGGCTGCACCTGGGCTCAAAAGCAGCCAGGACCATCCCCAGCACCAACCATTCCCCTGCCTGTCCACCCATTCCCAGCCACGAGACTCACCTGATCAGCATTTCTGCCAAGCTCTTTGCATCTGTGCAGGAAACACAAAAAACCAACTTTTTTGTAAGGGCGCAGTTTAGAGCACAACGAGGCAAGAGCACAACACAATCTGGGGTCCTGTATGCTGTGCCTCTCAGTCCCATCTCACCTCGAAGCCTCTTCAGCCGCTTCTCCTTCCTCTTCTTGCGGATGATGAAGAGCAGGGCCACTCCCAGCGTGGCCAGGATCACGGGGCAGGCGATGGTGAAGAGCTTCTTCACGTCGTCACCCTCCCCTTGGGCAGACTTGATCGGGGGGATGGTGCCTAGGGCAGAGCAGGGGCAGGTGGGCACTCAGCGCTCCAGGACCCGCGCGATAGGTGGCATTTCCCCCAGCCCGTGTCCCCACTCACTGCCGTCGTAGTCCAGCGTGGCGAACTGCGCGGTCTCGTTGCCGCAGCCGGCGCTGTTGCAGGCCTTCATGCGCAGCTCGTACCACGTGGCCTCGCGCAGCTCCGTCAGGAACACCTCGCTGGAGCTGTTGGTGCGCAGGCTCTGCCACACCCAGTTGCCCTTGGGCCGGTACTCCAGGACGATGGCGGTGATGGGGCAACCCCCGCTGCTCCAGCCCTGCAGGTTCAGCCTGGCGTGCGTGGAGTTGATGTGGGTGAAGAGGTGCTGGTCCTTGCTGAAGGAGGGCTCTGCGGGAGAGGAGCTGTCAGGAGGGTGGGGAGGGGACCCTGTGTCCCCCGGCGGGGCAGGGACACCGCGGCTGGGCTCACCTCTGCCGTGGGTCTTGGCCTCGATGATCTCGCTGATGCGCCCGGCGCCAACGCTGTTCTTGGCCGCCAGCTTCACCTTGTACCAGGTGCCGCACTTGAGGCTCTCCAGCTTGAAGGAGCGCTCGGAGGAGCTGATGAACACATCCTTCCACTCCTCACTGTTGTCCACCGAGTACTGGAGCACAAAGCCTGTGGGAGCAAGGAGCAGGGTCACCTGTGGGAACACGGGCGAGGGGAAGGGGTTCTGGCTGGCATAAAGCCTGTGCCCAAGTCCAGCACAGCCTTGCGGCACCAGGGCAACCATCACACGCCAATTCCTGCCCAACTGCACACTCAGAAGTGGTGGTGGAAACTGCCTGCTCTGCCCACCACAGAGACCCAGGCAGGAACCACAGACGAGAGGAGTGTGGGCACCCCCAGAGCCTCCTGAGAGCTCTGCCAGAGTCCCTGGTCACACCTCACCTGCCCCCGGCACCTCAGCATGGCCCCACTGCTCATTTCCACATGGGAATCCACGCTGTGATTGACTGGTGCGAGGCTATAAAGGGAAAGCTGGAATTAAGCAGCTCCCTCAGGAGGCTGCAGGGAAGTTGCTTCTGTCATTGCACACCGCCTCCTCTCCCGTGATGAAGAGTATTAGGAAGCACACTGTGTCCTAGATGAGCAAACCTGTTACGCTGCCGTCAACAAGGTGCCTGGAGCCGGCTGGTCTGGGAGAGCACAGGGACACAGGGACAGCCCCGAGGGCATCGGGGTGCCCTGGGACAGCACATCCCTCCTGCCCCGGCCATGCTGACCAAACTTTCCTGGTGCACTGATAGGTTTGGCTATTTCTGCAGGCTATTTAGCCAATTCTCAAATAAAAATAGCAGGGAGGAGTAGGCTTCCTGCCTTGCTGTGCGCATAATGAGCTGCACAAGGCAGAGCTGGCAGGATGGCCCCGGTGCCAACAGCACCCAGGCACCACCGTGGTAATGCCAGAGGGCTCACACGAAGGAGCTCTGTGAACACCCAGCTCCAGCTTGGGCAAAGCAGTGGGGACACTTCTCACACCTTCCCACCGCCAAGGATTCCCTACGGATGGTGACACCAGGACCTTCCCCAGGCCATGGGCTGGTGATTCCCAGCGGTGTCAACACCAGCCCTGACACCCCTACACTGCCCACCCTGCTGCCTGCCACTGCTTATTTATTTATTTAGTACATGCAGCATGTTTTTAATATTTCTAATCCAATTATAACCAAATTTATCAACAGAGTCCGCTGGAGTGAAAGGCTGCTGGCTGGGGAGATTTGCTTGTAATTACTTTCATGCTTTTAATTAATTGTAAGCGAGGTCTCCTTCCTCGCTCCCCGCTCCCCCCTCTGCACGCAGCTGTTTCAACGTATAATTCATGAGATGAATCAGAGCAGAAAGGAGACTTGGGAAAGCTGGGATGCTCCTGGAGCCCTCCCAAAGCCCCCAGCCTGTCAGGGATGCAGGACAACTCCTGCTCTGGTGGGTTCAGAGTGGCACCAATGCCAGGAGACATGGAGCAGCACTGGGGCTGGCCCTGGCCACCAGCACCTTAGCACCCAATGATGTGCCCTTCATTAGCTACCTCAGTCCCTGCAGCTTGTCCAAAACACCTCACAAACCCCTCATCAGGGCTGGCAGCCCCTGCTAAGAGCTCAGAGGCATCAACCTTACTCTGAAGCATTTCTGAGGCATTTTGGGGAGGGGGAAACAGAGGTGCAGATAAAAAAAATGTGGCACAGCATGCCTGAAAACATGTTCCATGAGAATGGAACCAGTCACGGTTCTGGAAGGAGGTGCTGGCACCAGCCCAGTCACTCACAGCAGCCCTACCTCGGATGGAGCTGCCCCCATTGTCCCCAGGGATCCAGGCCAGCGTGATGGACGACGCCGAGGTCTTGGAGACAGTCAGTCGGGGCTGGTCTGGGGGCACTGAGGAGGAGGGAAAGCCCGTGAGCACCTCACACATACAGAGTGCCCCAAACTGTGCCCCCTAAATGTGGCAATGAGACCTTGCACTCATCCCTGGGCCAGCACGAGCCCCTCGTGCAGGACAGACCCTGGGCACTGGGCAGCAGGGACGGAGCACAGCCGTGCAGGCAGACATGGAGGTGGGAGCCCTCACCTTGCACCAGCAGGTTGATGATGATGGTGTCGAAGCCCCAGGTGTTGGTGGCTGTGCAGGTGTAGTAGCCAGAGTCCTCAGCTTTCACCGAGCGCAGCACCAGCGTCCCGTTGGCCTGGATCAGGCGGTGGCCGTCCACCGTCACCGGGATGGCCGAGTCCTCGCTGGCGGGGGGAGAAGGGGCACATGGGCCGTGTGTGACACAGGCAGGGCGGTGTGGCTGGCACCAACCCCCTGCACGGCTGGCACCAGCCCCCAGCACGGCTGGCAGCCCCCTCAGTACCTGTCCTTGGTCCACTTGATGGCAGGGACCGGCTCCCCGACCGAGTTGCACGGCAGCCTCACGTCCTTCATCCACGGCGTGGTGACGGTGCCTCCGAAGGAGATGATCTTGGCGGGGGCTTGGGGGCAAGGGGGAGGTCAGCCTGGGGGTCAAGCCCCGTGCGCAGACCCACCGAGGTGTAAGGAGACCTGGGACCCCCGTGCCGCCCCCTCCTCTGCCCTGGGGGCACGCAGCCGCTGCTCCCTGCAGGCCGTGGGGCAGGGCACAGCAGCAGAGGTGTCCCCCCAGGCTGGCAGCCCCCCGTACCTTTGCCCGCAGGCTCGATGGTGACCTTCTCGCTGATGTTGCCGCGGCCGGCGGAGGTGACAGCAGCCACCCAGAGCAGGTACTGCTGGCCCCGGTTCAGGTGGGCGATGCGGTAGAAGAGCTGGTCCGGGCTGGTCTCGTATTCGCTGGGGGCCTGCGGGGAGGGACACAGGAGGAAGTGAAGCCTCTGTGAGACCCTCATCCCATCACCCTCAGACCCCCAACCCCACCGCGGTGCTCGGGGTTCGTCCCGAGCAGCAGCAGCTCATCTCTCCTCACATCCATCCCTCAATGCCGGCGAGAGCCGGCTGGTGTCGTGATTCCTCCAGGGAGCCGGGATGGAGCCCAGGAACAGATGGCAGCGCCGGCATGGCTTGTTCCCGGGAAAGGACGCTTCCCTGACACCCGCCAGGCTGCAGCGGGGCCAGCCTGGAGGCAACCCCAGCCGGGCTGGCCCAAACCCTCTGCGGTCACGGCGAGAGGCCAAGGGGTCCCCAAAACCCGCGCGGGGTCACTCCTGCATCGCCCACGGTGACTGCCCCAACCCCGCGGTGGCCCTGCGGACAGGGCTGGCTGTGTGTGAGCACCGGGGCCAGTCCCCATCGCACCAGGGACCCCTGCCCCAAGCACCCCACGAGCAGAAGGACCACCTGGCACAGCGCCCGGCAGGGATGGGGCTCCACGACCCCCTTGGCACAGGATGGATGTATTTACGTGCGTACCTGTGCGCTCACCCTCGGCACACGCGTGCCCTTGTGGGGGCAAGGATGTGAGTGTACCCCAAAGCAGAGAGATCTATATGAATATTGTATAGTATACGTAATTTTTTACCCAAATGACAGTTTTGACAAGATGCCAAGAAAACAATATCGGATCCCAGCGGTTTTACCAGTTGCTTTGATGAAAAGATTATGTTGCCCTGGAAACCAGAGGCTCAGATAGTGAAATGAGTTTGAGAAGGAGCTTTTGATAAGCACTAGTCTGCAGACCTCCCATCAACCTCTCCCTCACCAAGGAGGGATGGCGCCAGGTTGGATTTCTATTTCATTTTCGGTCAGCTGCTGGCATGTTTCCCCCTCTGGAGCAAGCGCTGAGCAGGGCAGATGCCAGAGGATGGGAACAGAGAGATGACGGGACCATTCCCTGGTGCACAGTGCCCATGAATGCCCTTGGACAATTCTGCAGTGCACCCCAAGAGGTCTTTCCTGCTGCTGCTGCTGCTGCCTGGCATCAGCTCTCCCTCCCGTTCCTGCTTGGCCAGCTGAGCATTCCCTGGCACACTGTGGTGACTGCCAGCCCCATTCCCATCACGTACCGGCTGCCCCGAGCCGGGGCTGGAGCAGAAGATGGTGTACTTCCGAATGATGCCGTTGGGCTTGGCCGGCGGCAGCCAGGACACCACCACGCTGCTGGCAGAGGACGGCACAGCCTTGATCCCGGCTGGGGGACCTGGAACTGAGGAGGGAGAGCGTGGCAGAGCTGCTGCCAGAAGGTCTCCAAGGTCTCTGCCCAGCTGGGAGATGTACAGTATCCTGCTGTGGGGCTGGCATCCCAACCGTGCCCTGGGAAGCTGCTGCAGGGGTGGTGTCACACACAGGCAGGGACAGGTCTGCCTGCAGGACACCTCTCCACGGGTGGCTCCGGTCCCCATGAGAGCCAGAGGCAGGAGGGTTAATTGCAGCCCAAGCTCTGGTTTAGAAACCATGATTGGCTTTTAATGGCCATCTCCTTAATCTGTCAGCCGTACCCTGCCCAGCTGCGCCTCCCTCCCAGCATCTGGCGCTTCCCAGGACACAGGCCCAGCTCTGCTGGCGAGCTAATGGCATTAAAGTAGGGCAGGCGGGGTGTAAATATTTAAATACCCGCACTTAAGGAAAAGGAAAAAGAGGGAAAGGGAAATGCCCTGCCCATGGCTGCACACGGGGGGTTTCCCCTGTGCCCCGGCAGCCGCTCTGGCCCTTGGGCACGAGCGGGTGGCAGTGCCACTTACTGTCCTCCTTGGTCTGGATGTAGAGCACGCTGCTGCGGACGCCATCACCCGCCTGGGTGTAGGCCAGCACCTGCACGCTGTAGTTGGTGAACTTCTCCATGCCCCGCAGCTCCACCCGCTCCCGCGTGGTTGTGATGTTCTGCATCTCGCCCCACTCTGCAGGAGACAGGGCCCGTCAGGTGCCACCCCTCGTGCCACCCCCCGTGCCCTCCGTCACCCCCTCCCCACGAGCTCACCTCCGTCCATGTAGAGGGACCAGAAGATGACCCGGTAGCCCTTGAGCACCCCGTTGAGGGTGCTGCGCGGGGGCTCCGACCAGGAGATCACAGCCACGTCCGAGGTGATGGAGATCGCCCGCACGTTCTCGGGGGGCTGGCTGGGCACTGGGGAGGGGATGGGTGAGGACGGGAGTGAGCAGGAGGAGGGAGATGCTGAAGGAGCCGTGTCCCACGCAGCCACCCTGACTGCACCCACAGGGACCCTGCCGTGCTGCTGGAGCCCCTCAGCCGGCCCTGCCTGGCAGTGCTCTGCCTCCAACATGCAGTTTTCCTTCTGGACCTGCCTGCTGGGTGTGAACCCTGTGCTGGTGGTGACAGGGGGATGCTTCCCAGCGAGGGGAGAGTGGGAGAGCTGGCTAGATGCGAGGTAATTAGATCCCATTGCCCCGCAAGAGGTAACTCTAATTTTTATGAGCATTTAAATGATAATACATCACCGTAACGATCCTCTTTGAAAATGATTATTGTTTCATATTACTTAGGTGCAAAAATATAAGCACCATGTAATTAGGGACAGAGTATAATAAACTAATAAAGATAGTCCGTTTGAATGAAATGAAGGTAATATAATTATGGAAAAGACACTATTGCTAAAACAGGGGCCCTTGAATACCCCGGGAGGAGTGCTAATGCAGCCAGGAAACGATCGCGGTTTGACAGGCTAACGAGAGCCTTAATTAAGTATGAAAAACTGCAGAGCAAACGCACTGCAAAACTTTTTCCTCCTTGTTTTTAAAACGACCGAGGCCATCAGCAACCGTGTCCCAGCTGGAAACCTGCCTGCCACTTCGACAGTGCCTAAATCCACCTCACACCCTTCAACTGTGCCACAAACCCTGCGCCACGGGCGTCCCGATATCCCTGTGCTCCTGGTCCCCTCCCAGGAGCCGCGAGGTGCACACAGCCACCACCCCAGACCTGCTGGCGATGGGATGGGGACCAGCTGAGGCTCTCCCCAGCAGGACCTGGCCCTGGGGAGCAGGAGAAGTGCCTGCTTTGGGCACTGGGCTGCCCTTACCGTCCTCCAGCGTGGTGGCATTGATCTCGCTGGACGAGGGCCCTGTGCCCGCGCGGTTGAACGCCTGCACCACCACCCCGTACTGAGCGAACTTCTTGAGGTTGTCCAGCGTGTAGACCTCGCTGTCCCCCGTGGCCTTCATCTCCACGATGCTGTACTGCCCGTTGCTGCCCGGGCTGTTCTCCCGGTAGCCGATCTGGTAGCCACGGATCACTCCGTTCTGCAGCTCCTTCTTTGGGGCCTGAGGGACAACGAAGGCAGGAGGGAGAGGTGTCACAGGGGTGGGAGGCTTGCAGGGCTCTGTGCCCCAACCACCTCTCCCCAGAGGCTTTTCTCAAGGCTTTCAAGCCTTTTTCCCTCCCTACTTTTCACTGAGTGGCAAAAGAGTGATAAAAAAGGTCCAGCGACTCCTCAGAGTCTCTCCACCAGAGAGAAAAGTATTGCCTGGACAGTACCAGTCCCTAACCGGAGCAGGAGAAATCCCAAGTCTTGCAGCCTGAGAGGCCAGATTGAGATCAATCTTAACAATATTTCTCTGAAGCATTAAGAAATCAATAGAGTTGATTGCAAATTTATGTTACAATGCCAGGGCGATCCATCTTGCTGAAATACTCCTAAAACGAAGTGACTTATCTTTCAAGTGAATCTTACTTTTCATTAATCTGTTTTTCAGTGCTTAAGGGGAGGGGGAGAGAAGCTGGAACCCTAAATTTATTGACTTAGCAGATCATTCCCAAGTCCTAACTTTATAATCAATTTTATTTTTCATTAGGCAGCTTTGGTAAAATAAATCCTATTCTAAGTTTTATTGATCTCTGCTCAAACACTTTGCAACCCAGCACCTCAGTTTTTACATATTTATCCTCTCTGCCCCATGGTGCCCCATGGACACCCTGTGAGATAATGAGCTTGTTGTAAAACATGATTGATAAGAGCTCTGTGCAATAAGGTGAGCTGCTTGCCCAGCCTCCAGGTTTTCCTTTTTCCTGGGGAATTCTTCCTGATTCCCATAACATTGATGAGATGCTGGTTCTCAGGACAAGCTGGGACAGCATTTGGCCAAGCCCCTGTGGCCAGAGAAAGCCCACAGACCATCCCAGCCTCACTCACCTTCCAGGTGACCTGGATGCTCTGGGACGTGATCGGCTGCAAGGTGACATCCATCGGAGGTCCATCGGGAGCTGCGGAGAGACAAACACAAAAAAAGCACATTGAGAAGGTTGAGGAGCTCCTCACCAGGAAAACCCCTGGCTTTAGGAGAGCTGAACCTCTGCCAGCTTCCCCCCAGGCTGCAACCCCCGTGTTCCCTCTGCCCACCCTCCCCAGGAGCCCAGAGCAGCACCTGCTTCCTCGGTGCTGATGGTGAGCTCCTTGCTGGGCTCGCTGCGGCCGATCTTGTTGAAGGAGTACATGCGGATGCTGTACACGGAGGCAGGGTGCAGGTCCACGATGTTGGCCTGGTTGATGGTCGGGGAGATGTTGCGTGTGGACTGCTTGAAATCCCAGGAATCTGGAAGAGTTGGAGCGAGGCACGAGGGTCAGCACCTGGATCCCGTGCCAGGGTCCGCAGTGCCGACAAGGCTGTGCTCAGGCAGGTGAGGTCCCCAAGCACCTCTGGCTTTTGGACCCCTGGAGAGGTGCTGCTTCCCTCTCTCGCTGTTGTGCAGCGGGGTTCAACTTCTTGCAAATATTGTCTCTTTTAATATTCCCTTTCAAATGCTCCCATCCAACAGAAATTACCATATTTCATTAATGCCGCTCTCTCCTTTCTTCATCAAAGGAACCGGGATGCAGAATATTCTCTTGGAGGCACTGGTGGGGCAGTCCCACACCTGCCTGTGCAGGCCAGCCCCCAGCCCCACTGTGGCACGGGGAGGGGACATCACTGTCACCTACCTGACTTGTTCTTGTACTCGATGTCGAAGCCGGTGATGATGCTGTTGCCGTCGAACCGCTGCGTCCATCGCAAATTCATACTCCGAGCTTTCACCTCACGGATCTCCAGCTCCGGCGGGTCAGGGGGCTCTTGGGGACACGCAGGCAGGTTAGGGACACAGGCAGAGAAACCCCACAGGAGCAGGGGGCCCCTCTCAGCAAGGCTTTGCACCGCAGGGCTCACGCAAGGGGGATGGAGTACCTTGGACAGTGAGCTGGATCAAGCCTCTGTCCTCGCCGTAGGAGTTGATGGCGTGACAGGAGAAGAAGACGGAGTCCCCGCGGTCAGCTGGTTTCAGCTGCCAATGTTCCAGGGAGAGGAGCCAATTCAGGCCGAGTTCCCCCAGCACTGTCCCCTGCCTTCCCCTGCCATCACTGCCTGCTCCCACCACAGTGCCACTCATCAGAGCTGCAATCCCTCCCCATGGCATTCCTAACACCCCACCCCGCTGGGCTCGGCTTTGCCACAGGGAGCCCAGCGCAGTGCCAGGCTTTGTGACACCCACTGGGGACCATCCACACCCTCCCCGCACCCCCCTTCTTCCCTCCAGCACCCAGTGAGACCCCCGGCAGCCCAGGCAGGTGTAGGAGCCGCAGCCCTCACCTTGAGGGTGGAGATGACCTCGTCGCCGTTGTCCTTGGTGGTGATGGCGTAGCGCATGTTGCGGTCGGGGTCGATGACGGTGTCCCCCTTCTCCCAGCGGATGATGATGGGCCGCTCGCCCCGCGCCGTGCAGTTCAGCTCCTTGGTCTGGCCCTTGATGGCGATGGTGGTGTTGGGGTGGGAGGTGATCATGGCCGGGACTGCGGGGAGGCAAAGTGTCACCTGCGTGCCCCGGGCGGGTGCCACCTGCGGCTGCCCGGCCCCGCAGAGCCCACGGACCCAGCGAGGACACAGCGCATGCGGCTCTCACCGAGGCCCCGCAGCCCGAAGCGGAACCGTCTCGCTGCATTATACAGCTCAGGATCATAAAATAATGAAGCAGATAAATTTTATAATGCATAGCATTACACCGGGGTAGACAATAAAACGTGAAAGACAAATAACCAAGTGCACACTATAATGAAGAGAAAGCCTCCAGTCTGAGACGTGCGGGTATGAATTATTGACTAAGGTTTTACACTCCCGAGGATGAGAGGAAGAATGTTTTCCATCACGGATTTGCATAATTCACTCGTATAAACCTGGGCAGAATACAGAGTGTGATTTCCCATCAGCAAGGCCGCCTTTGCATTGCAGATGCCAGAGGTGATTTTTTTTTTTCATAGCCACCCCAATATGCAAACGGGGCCAGTGGGGACACCCTGTGCCGTGGTCAGCACCTGGCTGGGGCACAGAACCCAGAGGTGCTCCAGCAGTGGGTGCAGCACAGATGGGGATGGCTGATCCGGGCTGTGAGGATGCTGTACTGATCCCTGGCCTGGCTCTTCCCTGCTCCGAGAGCCAAGCCCTCGTGCCAGCCATGCAGCAGGCTGGCTGTGGCAGGCACCACACAGGAGGAACAACTGGGGGACCGAGGGCAGGCTGGGTAAGCAGAAAAAAATGTAATGCATAAACAAACAGCAGTGCTGAGTCCTGCAGTAATGTATGATAATGACAATCCGCAAAGGCAACACACACTGTTCTAATGGGACACAAGAGGCTCTAATGAGCTACGACTCCTCGGCTTTCTGTGGCAATGTAATTCAATTAACAGCCAAGGAAACCTTTCCTCCGGAGCTGCCGGAGTTTGCGGGGTGCAGGACAGTGTGGTGCCCAGCCTGGTGCCCAGTGTGACAATCCTGCCCCAAGGGGAGCACGGCCACCCCCGAGCTGGCAGCGGATGGCAAAGAGCAGGGATGTTGTGGCCTGGGGCACCAAGGGTTACAAGAAAGAGCCCAAGACTTCTCCTAACTCTGCCCTGTCCCATCCCCAGCTGCCTGCCCATGCTCTGCCTGCCTGCAGCCCCAGGGCAGGGATACACCGGGACAGAGGCAGGCCTGGGAAGAGCTGTCCCAGCCCCAGCATCCCACATCCCATCAGGGTGAGGACAGAGCACAGGGACAGCCAGGGGCTCTTGCACCTGTCCCAAAGCAGGGCTGACGGCACAGCACAGCACAAGGGCACACACAGCTGGATTAGGGGCTCAGCACCCACTCCTGGCACTCTGGCAGCCCTCGCCAGGCTCCTGCCCACTGTGCCCGGTCCCTGCTGTGGAAAGCCATCGAGAGGCCACCCTGCTGTCTGGCAAAGAGGGGCACGGGGGATGTGCTCCCTGCACTCAGCCCTCACTCAGCCCAGGCTGGAGGACAGTGCAGCAGCAGAGGGTGTGTGGCTGCAGGGCCAAAGGGGCAGGACAGCCCCTCAGGGCTGCAGCAGCCTTGGCCCTTCCCAGCGAGCAGAGGCCCCGGGAGAGGAGCTCCGTTTCAGGCTCTGCTTCGCTGAAATGCACTTATTGATGTTTGATTAAAAGCAGCTCCTTGGATGTAAACATATCAACTTCTCTCAATTGCCAGGGTCCCAAGGGAGCTGCACGTAGTCCAGAGCAGGAAAAGAGCACAACAAGCCCTGAGAAAACTTCAAGCAGCTGTGAGGATAGCACAGATTGGGGCACTGGTGCCCAACACCTGCCCTGGAGCAGCTCTGCAGCTTAGAGGGACTACATTGTTTGGGACTGGCTGTAGGGACCTCCAAGGGTGGCAGGAGGCTTCTGACCAGTCTGCGATCCCTTCCTGGGTGCAGAGGCACCAATAATGTGGCATGAGCCACAACTCAAGCAGCACTCTGGGCAGACAGGCTTCCTTCGAGGAGAGCTCACCTCCAACGCCTTCTGTGCTCTCCATTCTGTGCCCACCAGGGCCCAGCACACCCACCCAGCCTCTCCCTGTGCCCACGGCCTTGTTAACAAGGCCACAACCAGAGGCTGGTCCCTCTGGCTGGGCAGAGATAAGCCTGGGAACAAAGGAAGCTGACAGCCACCAGCACGCTCAGCCGTCCCACACCCGGCTGGGGCACGAGCGCCGGTGACAACTGAATGAGAACAGTGACAAGGGTGACAAGGGCTGTGCCTGCCTCCCTCGCCCCCCTCTTTCTTGTTTGGAGCTGGCTCTGTGATGTTAATTTGATTGCACCCGTCTCAGCTTCCTTTCTACACTGATTAGCTGAGTTTCACCTGAAGCATGAGATTAATTCAAATTGCATGGAAGCAATCAGTTATGCTCGTGCCGTGTGGCAGCGAACTTCCAAATGGGGCCGTGCCACCACCACGGACAGAAAATCCCCCTCCCTGCCCCCTGGCTGGACCCCTGGCATCGAGGTGCTGGCACGGAGCAGGCAGAGGATCCCCCTCCCCCAGTTCCCAGGGCGCTGCCGCTCCAGCACAGCCAGCAGGACCCAGCAGCCGCGACCGTGCCCACCCCACGCGCTCCCGACACCCGGGCAGGTGTGCAGCCATGTGCTAAATGCATTTCTCACGCGCTGCTGGGCCCCTCACCTGCGCCCAGCCCAGCCCGCTGTCCCCTCGGGCACACGCTCGGATTCTCCAGCGCTCCCCACCTTCTGCTCCGCTGGATGTGGGTGAGTTCCTGCCCAGGGCGGGGAAGGACAGGCTGCCGTGCTGTGGGAGCCCAGGGGACACGGCACCCAGGGACAGGAAAGCCTCCACCCCACGGGTGACCTTCCCCAAGCAAATCTGGTGGCTCTCCTCGCCCACCCCCCGGCCAAAGCAGCATCCAGCTCCTCCCAGCTCCGCCAAGCCCTGGAACTCGGCCAGGACAGCGCACACAGCCCAGTGTGTCACCTGGCTGTGCCACCTCTGCTCCAGAGCCCCTCGCTGTGCTATCAGGGCAGGGGATGTGTGACACAAGCTGGCTGTGGCACTCCCCTCTCCCCTGCTGACGGCCAGCACGCTTTGTTTGGGCTCTGATTAACTCTCATTTAACTCAGTCCGCAGTGGCCTGACTTTCAGGGAAAGCCAGTGCTGATCTCCCTTTAATTGGGCTGACATTTCACTAAACAAACAAAAACCCCAAAATGAAACAAAACAAAGAGCCCATCTAACGCTTAATTGGCTGTGGCTCTTCGTCTACCTATTCATCCAAACCTTTTCAAAGGCGGCGAGGGCTCCGGGAGATGCAAAAGCACTCGCATAATAAGGTTATGTGCTATTCAAGTCAGCAAGCAACCTGTCCTGGGATGCAATTACAGGAGATAGCAGGGACACGGCACCAGTTCGGGCTCCCAGACTTCGCATGCTCACTCGGGATTAATCGCCTCGACTTTGTACCTGCACCTCATTGAAGTGCCTTGTTTGAAGTCGCTGGGTTTGATTCATCAGTCGGAGGGATAAATTAAACAGCTGACAGGGAGGGGAATTGGAACCTGCAGAGGCAGAGGCTGGGCGGGGAGGGGAGAAGCCCCCGAGAGAAACAGCTGCCAGTGACAGGAGAGAAAGCACCGGGCTGGGGAGGGGAGGCCAGGGCATGGTGGTGACCAGAGAGGGCTGCACATCCCCCTGGGGGGACAACCAGGGGGTGGTGGCTCCCACGGCTTCACCCACAGTGTCCATCCCCTCTGGCACAGCGTGCTTGATGCCTCATTCCCAGCAGGATCAGAGCAAAGTTTGGTCCTTCTGGGCCCAGTCGCAACCCCAGCCCCTTTTGGAGACACCAGGAGTGAGGGTGATGGAGCTGGACCTCCTCTACCATCTCCTTTTGGAGGTTTGAATGCTCCTGGCAGCAACGAGCCCAATAAATAACACGAAGCTGGCAATTATACATTCTGCTGATAGCAACGGGAGAGCAATCCAATAACACACACAGTTCAAACACGGTGTCTAACAACACTTCCCAGCCCATCCCTGTCAAAGCAGCCCAGCTATTTCCTTTCCTCCTGGATGATGTAGATTGATTGCTTGGTTTTATTAAAGACAAAGTGTGTTTAATAGCAAAAGGGAAGCGGGTCCCTGGAGGGGAGGAATCAATGCCCTCCCGTGCCCTGCATCGATCGTGGGGATGCGCGGAGCCGAGGCTGGAGCGTGGCTGATGCAGTTGGAACCCTCAGAACAGAGGAGGAGGCTGCACCAGAGCAGGCTCTGCTGGTGGCCCCACATGCCACAGCCACGGCCACCCTCACCGTGCCTGGCTGTGCTCCCCGGTCACTGCTGTGCCAGGAGCAGGTCCCTGTGACGGTGCCCTGGGTACTTACTCTTGACGGTGAGGAACATGGACTTGCTGATGTCCGTGCCCACGCCGTTGCTGGCCTGGCAGAGGTAGTAGCCGATGTCCTCCTCCAGCACGTGGCGGATGAGCAGGGAGCTGTTGGGCAGGATCTGGATGCGGCCAGTCAGGGGGATGGGGTGGTACTGCTGGGGGTTGCCACTTCCTAGGAGGGGCCACAGAGACACAGAACTGAGCCGAGGCAGAGGAGAGCCCATGAGGCTCGGAGTCGGGGTGGCTGTGCCCGAGGGACTCTCTCCAGGCCCTGGAGACACCCCACAGACTGCCGTGACCCATCCCTACCTTTAGCGTGCTTCCACATGACCTTCGGAGGGGGGTACCCATCAACGGAGCAGTTCAGCACCCCGGCTTTTCCGTAAATGCCATCTTGGTTGTTGGGTTGGACCACAAAACGAGGAGGCACTGAGGAGTTCGGGAGAAAGGATGGTCACTGTAGGAAAATCCCCACCAGATCCCCACAGGGGGGCCGTGGCTCAGCCTTGCTCCTCACCCCCGCTGAATTCCCTCTGCTCCCTGCTCTGCTGCCCTCCCTCGCTGCCCACCGCGGCTGGGTGGGATGTGGGCAGCTGGGTTGCCCCCCAGGCTCACCCCGCACGATGAGCTGCCGCTCCCGGCTGACGGTGGCAGCGTCGTTGCTGGCGATGCAGGTGTAGTTCCCGTTGTGCTTGAGGGAGACGCTGGAGATCTGCAGGGAGCTCATGAACTCCTTGCTCTCGATGGTGACCCCGGAGCCGGAGAGGATGACGTGCCCGTCCTTCCTCCAGGTGATGTGGATGGGCATGTCCCCGGAGGAGACCACGCAGGGGATGTAGAGGAGCTGTCCGATGGAGGCAGGTGGGAACTCAAAGGGCTGGATCAGTGGAGGGACTGTCGAGGGGAGAGGCAGAGAATGCTGGAGAGCCCATCCCAGGAAAGCCTTCCTGCGTGGGGCTTGGGGGAGATGCTGTCCCAGGAGGAGAAGCAGCTCAGAAACTAAGAGAGGCTTTTGATTCTGCCAGGAGCAAGGCCAGGGGACAGCAGGAGGTGCCATCAAGCAGAGAACAGCAGGAGGACTTCTCCCACCGGGCAGGGCCACTCTGCTGAGAGGGGGACGAGAAACGCTGACCCTGCACTGGGGAAAGCCCCAGCCACCCCCAGCACGTGCCACCCGAAATTCCACCTCAGCATTTATCCACTCCCAGAAAAGCCATTATTAGATGGATGCTTTTCTTAAAGGCGCTGGATTCAGAACCAGCCATTATCTTCCTGATAACTTAATTAGGCAACTGTAGCATCTCTGGCAGTGTGGGAGGGGGAAGAAAGTGGAGAGAGGGAGACAATTAGCTTAACAAGGCTCAGCACCTGGTAGATGAGATCCTCGTTCTGCAGTCTCCATAATTAAATTAGCAGGCTGCCAATTGTCCCTTCGGCAGTGGGGAGCTGCCCTCTCATGAATGCACAGGGGCAGCTCCCTGTACCCCCACACAGTTCTCTGGGCCCCCACCTCTGCCCTGTGCCCATCCCATCACTCAGGGACTGCTCCCTGCTCCAGAGCACGGGCAGTCAGGGGCTGTCACTGTCCCTCAGGTGGGACTCAGTGCCACCAGGCAGGCAGGTACAGGCAGGGCTGGCCCGTCCCTCTGCTGGCTACAGCAACGTGGCTCACGCTGCCAGAGCCATGGAGCCAGTGCTGCCTGTTTTCCATAATTAATGAATAATTAATTGGGAATGCACTGCAGTCTATTGCAGAGCGGGGATGGGCTTGTGGATCTGCGCCTCTCCAAACACGCCCCTCCGGCCGGCAGACGAGCTTTCCCTGCTCCAGCTTCCCACAAACAGAGCTCACAACTCCTCTTTCCTTCCCAGATCGCTTCTGCTGTGATTCTCCTTTTCTCCAGAGCTTCCAGGCTCTCGCTTTGCCGCAGCCCAGAGCCCATCCCAGCAGCTCCGGTCCATAGGGGACCCTGCGAACAGCCCCTGCCTTCCCGTGGGGTGCAGCATCACCCCACAGTGCCCTGGCACCGTGTCAGTGCCGCGCTCCCCAAAACGCTGCAGCCACCCGAGCAGGAGCCCCAGGATGGCACCAGCCCACACGGGATTAATTAAAGCCTTCAAAGATGTCTGCAGGAATAAGGAGCTGTCAGGGCACCTTGGAGGAGGCTGGATTTTGGATTGTGCTGCTGGGGAAGCGCAGGGAAGAGGCCTCAGCAGCACCTCTGATCAGCAAAGCCCTGCGGAGTGGGGAGGTTTGAAACTGGGATCCTGGGGTTCCCTGGCAGCTACACCTGGGCAGGAGCTTCCCTCAGCATGAGCTGGGGGTGATGCCTCACGAACGGGGCTGGGGGCTGCCTGCACATCCCTGTTCCTGGGGGGAGCAGTGCCAGAGGGAATCGTAAAGCTTTTACTGCTGCATGATCGGAAGGACCTGCATAACTCGCTGGTGGCATTTCATGTGCTCACCAGGCACTTGGGGCTGTAAAAGCTTTATGGTGCTCCACGCCACCCTGCGCTCCTTGTGCCACACAGTTGTTTATTCACTCTCTGACTCTCTTCTATTTGCTATTCTTTCCTACAGGCCTTTTATCCAAGGGTCAGAGGAAGTGAGGAATTCAGCCAGTGGGGCTGGGTGTAAATCTCCAGCAGTGGAATGAAGATGCCTGGCCCATGCTGCACCTCCTGCCTGCTCACCTTCCTCAGCCCATCACCGGCCACTAATCGAGGCAGTAAATCCACACTGGGAAGAGTTCAGTGGCAGTGACTTCCCAGGATACACAGATCCTCAGCTGAACTTCAGCATCCTGCACCCCTCCTGTGAATTCCTTTATTTAACTGTTCACAAACTTCCCAAGATGGTCTCTCCTCATCAGCCCTAGCTGTCCCACTGGTCCCAAGAGGCATCTCTGGCCTCTTTCCAAGCCCTGGGGCTCCACATGGACAGGGATTTATGTGAGGTGAGGAAAGCAGGGCTGGCCAAGCCCTGCAGACCCCAGGGGCAGGAAGACCTCCCCGGATTGCCCTTAGACAGGTTACCCACAGCCTCCTCTCCCCTTTGGAAGCCGTGGAGAAGAGCATTAGCTAATCAAGTGGTAGCATCTCTAATCAGCTTGATGCGCTCTCTCGCTAACCTGATTCCTAATAAGAAAATGGTGGCTGGGAGGGGAGGGAGGGGGATCAGAGTAAATCCAGTGTACGAATCCCCCGCTGGGTGAGAGGCAGGATGACAATTGGCCGGCTCCGTCCCCAGCGCCGCCGTGTTTGTCTGAATGATTTACTGCAAACACCGAGCTGGCGACGGGCGGAGGCGACCCGACAACTCCTGAGGACGGGAGATCCGGGAGCTCCCAGCGCAATCTCAGCCAGTCACTGGGAGGGAATGCATCCTGCTCAATTCATTAGGACTGATAGCTCCCTCAATGGGGCTGAATAATTGATGGCCTGGAGAAGCTTTTAAGATGTTCTGTGCGCTCAGAAGACCGAGAGTATTATTTTTTTAAAAGCTAGCACACACAGAAAAACATCGGTGAAGGTGATCCAAGCAAAGGTTAGATGTTTTAATACGTTATGTTTACACCATAAATCCTTGCTCCATCACTTGTAAGGGGAAATGGATACGGCGTGGCTCGGGGCAGCTGCCGGCAGCAGGCAGGACCAGGTAGCCAAGCCAGCTCCCGAGGGCTGAGCTGAGCTCCCACGCCCGGTGACTACAGAGCACAGCCATCACCTGGCCATGCAGTTCCCTGTGTGGTGCTCCTCTGCCTCCATCCCACTGCAGGGAGATCCCAAACACAACCTGGATGAGCTCTCCCTCCCACCCAGGGGCAGCATCCCCACCCTCTCACCTTTGACGGTGACGTGGACGCTCTGGCTGATGGAGAGCTGCGGCTGGATGAGGACACTGCACAGATACTCTCCTTCATCCATGCCTTTCTGGACGTCCATCAGCTTCAGGGTGCCGTTCTCAAAGACCACTTGGCGGTGGTTATCGGGCAGCAGCAGAGAGTCCTTGTACCACTTGATGGAGTAATAGGGGTACCCGATGACCCTGCAGTTGATGAAAGTGTCCCTACCCGCGACCGCTGTTATGTTCTTCATGGCGCGGATGCTCGGGGGACCTACATATTCAGGAGGAAGGGAGAGGCAGGCTAGGTTAATTCCGAAGGGCTGTTTGCTTGCATGCAGATCTGCTGCTATTCCAGAGAGAGCTTCACAGGCAGAGGAGTGACCAGGACAGCCAGGAGCCAGCCTGGTTTGGGTGAGGAGGCGGCACGGGCTCCTCCCAGCGCGTGTGGGGACAGTCGCTCCTCGGCTGTGACCTCCAGCTACAGCTCCTCGCCCTGGCCTGCCAACAGGGCTGTGATCCTGGGTCACAGCCATACTTCAAACAGCAAATCCAGCCCCAGTGCTGGGGAGGCTGAGCCCACACACACCACTGCTGCCCACTGGGGAAGGTTGGACAGTGTCCGTGTTTCTGACTCGGGCACTGTGGCTGCCCAGGATGCCTCCACCTGGCTCCTCTGGCAGCACCACAGATATGGGAAGGATGGGGAGAGCTCCACCACCATCACAGCCTCTCTCCTCCTCTCCCAGGAGGAAGCTGCCTGCATTGTGCCAAACATCCTTGGCAAGAGCTGCTATGGGAACCTGACTTCCACTGGCAAACACACTTCACCTCCTCAAACCCCACCTTTCTGCGCCCTGCACTGCCAACCTGGCTGTCACTGAAAAGCCAGACAGCCACCAGTTTCTGTCTGGCTTTGGAGCTGCCTAAGGACTGGGAGAATGCCGCAGGTGAGCCTTTAAACGAGAGGTTTCATGCATCAATAATTACATTGTTCTCCCAGCCGCTGCATAAAATAGCAAAGTAATCTAAAGATTAACCCTGTCTTGACTCCTTGTCCTGAGGGCGTAGCAGGATAACAGCTTAACAGACACTCAGGACCCGCTGATGGACGGTGTTTTTCATTCTAGGACATGTTAAGAGAAGGAGCAGGAAGAAAGGAATTAGCATCTCACTCTGTAACCATGTCTCGGGCCTGTCTGAGGGACATGCTCTGTGCCACTGAAAAAGAAACCCGAACCTTATCTAGTGACAGCCCATCAAGAGCTGAGAGAGGGGAAAAAAGGGAGACAAGGGAACATCCTCATTGCAAACGCTGCTCTGGCTTCTCATAGCTGAGGGATGAACTTCCTCCAAATTCAGCAGTAAACGGCAGCAAAATTCCGACTCTCCTGGGATCCCAGCCAAAAAGCCACTAGATCCATTTCAAACCTGAGACACAGACAAACACAGCCCTTCAACCCTCATTCTCAGCAGACAAATAAACGCTCCCTTATCTTGTCTCACTCCCACCTGTAAGCCTGGGAGCTTTAAATGGGGATTATTAATGGGCAGGGGCTTACACCATACCCCATGCCTGAGAGCGCTCCCCGGAACACACGGAGCAATGCGCTGCAGCCGTAATAACACGGTGATTAACGCGGCCATGGCTTTTAGCAGACAAAGAAAATACAGACATGACAAATCAAAGCTCATTTTCCACGATTTCACGTGCTGCCTCATCATCGTTTGTCATGGAGATCCCGGTGCCGCCGGGCGCGGTGGCTGCCAAGGAGTGGGGCTCCTGCAGGGAACGGGGGTGGCTGGGGGGGCACGGGGGACCTGGGACACTTCTGGGCCTGCCACCTCCTTCTGCACACACAGGGTCCCTCGGGAGGTGCCTGCCCACCCTGTGCTTGGCAGCGTGAGAGCGGATCCCAAGGTGGACAGCGCTGCCCTTTGACTCCTGCAAAGCCAAGCTCTCCAAGCCCCTGGAATTGCTTTCCACTTTGTTAAACTCCCTGCATTAAGCACCAGAGAGGTTCAATCCTGCGGTTGTGCGAGGAGCGGGGCAGGGCTCAGGCTGGGGTAGCCAGGGAGACCCATGTGGCCGGGAAGAAGAGGGAGAGGCAAGGAGGAGCAATCCGCCAGGGGAACAGAACAAAACCAAAAAGCCCAGTAAAAGTCCTATTCTGATATTTAAAAGTAGACAGGCACCTCTTACGTTTATTCGCGCTTGGTATTCGGCGCTGCCCACCGAGTTCCGCGCGGTGCACCGGTACACGCCGCCGTCCTTGATCTGCGGGCTGCTCACGTTCATGTGGCTCACGGTGGTGCCGTCGGACATGGTGTACTGGTTGGAGCGGTGCCCGCTGTCCCGCGGGATGGGCTCGTCGTCCAGCGCCCAGGTGACGGTCGGCGGCGGGGCCCCCTTGGCGGCACACATCAGGGAGAACTGCTCCCCGGGGTTCACCACCTTCTCGCTGAAGGAGGAGACGATGCGGGGGGTCCCATCTGGGGGGCACCCAGCGGGACGGGGGTCAGGGAGCGGCAGCCACAGGCAGCAGCAGTCACCCGCCGGCGGGATGGCACTGAGCTCCCACCCCAGGCTCAGCCAGGACGTGAGCCCAGCTGGTGACATGCACGTGGCTGTGCTGGCATCCCTGTGGCAGGGAGATGCAGACAGAGGTGAGGGGACACAGCGGCTGATGCAAATGCCAGCTTGAGGGGACACCTCCCTCAGCAGAGCCCATCCCTTCCAAACACTCAGTGAGTCAGATCAGGGAGGGCTGCCCTGGTGAATGGGGTACCCAGGGGCTGGGGATGGCAAGTCAACATTTATTTTGGTCCTTCCCCACCCTGGGCATGCTGTGCCCCTGCAGACAGCACACAGAGCCCAGGAACAGGCTGGCAGCAGCCTCAGGATCCCCAACCCGATGGGTCTCCCTGCCCCCCAGCCGTGCACAAAGCATCCCCTCAGAGAGGGGCAGAGGAAGAAGCCCCCAGCCCAGGAAGCCAGCTCACCCTCCAGGGTGATGATGGAGAAGTCCTGTGCCGTCTGGGACTTGCGGGTGGCGAAGCACTGGTAGGCCCCGGAGTGGCTCTTCTGGGCGGCCGTGATGAGGAGGGTCTCGTTGCTGATGCCCCGAATGGAGATGTAGTCATCCACCGCCACCAGGTCCGTGTTGCGGTACCAGCGGATGACGTACTCGGGGGACCCGCTGAGGGCACAGGAGAGGATGACGGTGCTGCCGATGCCTGTTTTGAGCTTCTTTGGTGTGAGGGTCACACGCAGAGGGTCTGTGAGAGAGGGGAGAGCGGGGAGGCGTTGGTAGTGCCGGGCAGTGTGGCGGGAGGCAGCGCTAATCCCCGCTGTGCTCCCTCCTGCCCCGCGAGCGCCAGCCTGGCTACGCGTTAAATGTCACCGCACAATGAGGCAGGTGGCCCTGCCACCGTCCTCGCTGCTGACAGCCCCTGCTTTCAACGTCAGCCCCAGGCCCCCGGCGGGGGTACTGCGGGGAGGTGGCAGGATGGCTGGAAGAAGATGTGGTCCATGTGACAGGGACAGTGCTGAGCTGGGCACACACCAGGTCGGCTCCCAGCAGGCTGGTGGTGCCCGGCTGGCGCTGCGCTCAGCAGGGCTGCTCCAGGTAAGGCAGGCACAGTGGCTCTGGTACTGCCAGGATCCTGGTGACAGGAGGAACCCCCAGGAAAACAGCACGTGATAAATACTTGGCCTGCCCAGATGGTATTTACTGTTTGGCTCGAGCTTATTTTATGTAAATCAACATAAATTTTATGTAAATCAACAAAGCAAAGCACAGAGGCACCCAACACGTCGGACACGTGCAAGACAGTGGCTTCCAGAGAGCAAAACACTGTGCCAAAATACAAGGCTGTTGTTTATACAGCTGTATAAACCCCTAAAGCTGTATATTGATAAAGGCTTTACGTGTCAGAAGGCAGCAGGACTAAGCCCCCCACCGCTCCTCCCCGCCGGCTCTCACCTATGACCGTGAGGGTCCCCGTGACCTCTGCGGAGCCGAAGGTGTTGGTCACCTCGCAGATGTAGGTGCCGCTGTCCTCCACGCGCAGGTCGCTGATGGTCAGCCCCGTGATGCGCTTGGTCCAGCGGCTGTCGGCGGGGAGCGGCCGCCCGTCCTTGATCCACCGCACGGCCGGGTTGGGGTAGCCCGAGGCGATGCAGGGCAGCTCCACCAGCCGGCCCGCCTTCACCTCCCGGGACTGGAAGCTGTCTAACATCGTGGGGATGGACTCCGCCGGGTCTGGGTTGGGAGAGGAACTGGGCTCACCCGGGGAAGAGGAGGAGCTGAGGTGCCTTCAGGGACACCGGTACCACTGTGTCCAGTCAGCACCATCCGTGGGAGATCGGCTCTCCCCATCCCCGTGAGCTCTGCCATACAGGAGGGCAGGATGGACCCCGTTATCCATGCTGGGCATGGGGTGCCCTGCCCCACCCAGCCAGCACAGCCTTGGGGAGCCAGGAAAACAGGCATGTGGAGAGGTGGGAGGGAAAACACATCTCAAGCAGCTGATGGGAGGAATAAACTCAGCACCAGAGGAATTACTCAAGGTGACACCTAATTGGTGCAAAATACACAAATTTTGTGGCACATTTCAAAATTTACAATGAAAAGGGCCCATCAGGCAGCTGGGAAAGGAGAAAATTAATCACTAAGTCTCAGGCGTGAAATTAAATTCCAGGGGAAAGAAACCTCTTTCATTACTCCCAAGCAGAAGTAAAACGCCGTGACGTGTAAATAATGACAGCGACCAGGAGGGGACCGGGCCAGATCGAAGCGCGCCGATTGGGGATGATACACCCGGCGACGCCCATGCACCGCTGGGACCCGCGGGGCTCCGAGAGGCAAGGTTAGGCAAGCCCCGCACTTCTCCCTTGCCCTCCGCGGGGTTAATTCGAGGAGCCGGTGCGGGAGCACCCGAGGATGGGAGCAGCATATGGCAGGGAGCGGGCGCGCTGCACCGAGCGGCGGGAGCGGCCGCGAGTCGGGCGAACTCCCTCCCGAGCGGAGTAATTTGGGCAGTCAGCGGAGCCGGGAGCGCCCCGAGACACCCGGCACTCCGGACTGCACTGCCTCCGCCGCAGTATCGCTTGCATGTTCGTCACATCGCGTCAGGCTGCTCACATCGCGGGCTGTCACATCGCATCGCCGCGCGCCCTGTCGCCTCCCGCTCGGGGTGACGCGCGGCACTGCCACCGCCGCGCCCGGCTCGGGGGGCACAGCCGCGGCACCGCCAAGCCCTGCGCGGCCCCGGCGGGACCTCCCGCCCCTCACCGGGATGTCCCCTCGCCGCGGGGACCCGAGGTGGCGAGGCCAGGGCTCTCTGTGCAGGATGGCAGCGCTGCGGGCAAGCAGGGGAGGGGACATCGGGCAGGGCTGGGCCCCGTCCCGGGCACAGGAGCTGCCCCTCGCCCGCGCTGCCAGCCCCTCGTGCTCACCTGAGACGGAGAGCCGGGCGCCGTTGCTCTGCCGCGTCTCCCCGCTGTACTTGTGCTTGGTGATACACCTGTAGGTGGACAAGGCATCTTCCTTCTGCACGTCCGATATGTACAAACCTCCATAAGAAGTAATAAAAAACCTATTTTCTGGAGACACAAAGGGAGGAGGAGAGTGAGCGAGCCAGCCCCGGCCCCAGACTGAGCACCTGGGTCAGGCAGAGCCCCTGCACTCTGAGCTGGCACCAGAGCTGTGGCAGGGAAAGAGGGATCTTCCTGCACCTCCACCACACCGGGGTGCAGCTCTGGCTGAAGTTTCAGGCCACCTGGTGAAGTTGGGTGAGCCACAGAACCCTGTGTGTGCAACAACAAACTGTGTTTGTGGGCACAACCTCCCTCCATCACTCATCCTGGCTAAGCACACACACCTACCCACGTGTAAAGGTGGGTTTGGGGTGTCTTTACACACACCTGAACTCCGAATCCATCCAAGGGCTCGGATTCAGGCAGGCCGTGGCTGCAGAGGGAGAGCAGAGCGTGTGGCAGGAACACTGCTCCGCCGCGGTGCCACGCGCTCCATGGCAACGCGGCAATTAAAAGTGAATCCGTCCCGCTGAGTTAATAATTAGCTTAACTTACTTGGAATCATGTGAAAACAAATAAGGGCTCGAGCTGATGTTTGAGCCCCGGGCGGAGGGTGGTGGGACAGCAGGCAGGCCAGCACGGCCCCGGTAGCGCTGCTGGAGCAGCCCCCTCAGGCCAGCACGTTTTGGAGCCTGGCGCAGGGGGAAAGGAGGCTTTGGCTGGCTCCTGACCCCTGTAATTCATCATGAATTACAACAGTAATTATCAGGAGCAGAAAGGTCTGTGTAGTGGCTACATGGAGAGCAGGATAAGCTGAGGCTCTGGAGAGGCTCCCAGCCCACCTGGAAAGCACTTTGCACTGCCCCTCCGTGCCAAGCAAGGCTTTCACCCCCAGCTCTGAGGGGCTTTGGGGTTTATTCCAGCACCAGTCTCAGCTGAGATGGGATGCTCCATCTGCTCGGCTGCACCGTGCTGCCAGCCAAACCACCCCCTACCAAACCCCACGACTGCAGAAGGTAATTTAGTGCAGCTGAATGCTCAGAGTGAAAACCTTTAAACCCAGCCTGTAAATCAGCAACATCTGCAAATGGCTCCCTCAAGTCCTGCACAACGCCTGCTAAGTCAGGATCTAGCTGATGAAGCCAAACAACAGTTTTTACTTCCAGCTCCTTTTGGAAGCACCTGGATATTCTCAATTTAGGCAAGAAGAAAGCTCTGTGGTCAAACTCAGAAGTGCAGAATAAGGACAACTGAGAGAGAACAAGAGGCTCCCAGAGCACTCTGGCTCCCACACCCTGGGCAGGACCCCAGGCCCAATTCCCTGCAAGTGCTGCAGGTGACAGGCCAGCAGAAAACAGGGATCCTCACCCAGGGAGCCAGAGCATGTCCCTGGCATGAGCCAAGGCAATGGCAGTGCCGAGCTATGCTGGCATTACCCATTCCAGCTGTGGTTCAGCCAGATGTGCGTTTGACTCCAACTGTTTGATACAAGAGCGTGAGGGACTCAAACAGCAAAGAAACAGTGAATAATTAATCATAATGCCAGTCAACTGTGGCTACCAGAGGCACAGGCACCCGCCAGGCTGGCACCCTGTGCTGATCCTCCCTGGAAGCAGCAGGAGCGCGAGCTGGCAGCCCCCGGGGGTGCAGGAGCTGCCATCCCATCCCCACATCTCCAGCAACACCCCTGCGGCTCCATCCCTGCTTGGAGGGTTCTGGGGCTCACCAGCCAAACCCTCCATGCTATGGCATGTCAGCACCAGTATGGTAGCACACAGGTGTGCAGTCGGGAGCACAGGGGCAGTGGTGTGGGCACTGTGCTCTGCTGCCAGCGGGAGCTGCCCTGGCATCCGTACAGCCCCCACGGAAGGGCAGAGGGGGAGTGGTCCCACAGCACTGCAATAACATGCAAATCGAACATTAATTTTTCATCTCCCATCAAACCAGTAAGCGAAGAACATTGGCTGCACTGGAATTTGAGATGGGGGGAGCCGGTTTCCACGGTAACGGGGCTGTATTTTGCAAAGTGCTGGCGGCCCCAGCCCACACCCTCACACGCGGCCGTGCCTGGGGATCCACAGCCCTGTGCTGCCGTGCTCTGAGCTCTAAACAAAGCCTTGTGCCCGAGATCCAGGCTCTGGGATGGGGCTCCAGCCAGAACACCCAGCAGGGACAGGAACGGGCAGAAATCCTGAAGGTTTAGGATCCACGTCTCCACTGTGGAGCGATAGGAGGCATCTGCCCCTGGCACGACACCGTCCCATCACGTGTGAGATCCACCCAAGCTGACAGCACAGCTTCCTCTGGTTTTTTTTCTGGGAAGGGACAAGTGGCTCCATCGAGGAACGTTCTGCTGGTTCAGGGGAGATGCGGGGCAGTGACTGATGTAAGCAGCTCCGACAGACCTCACCCAAGTGACTTATTGCTGAGTTTGCCAGGCAGATTACCGCTGAAGGTCGCCAAGCAAAATCAGATCTTTCTGCCTGCCAGGAGGTGCAAAAGCTTTACAGGAAGCAGAGGATTAAGCGCATCCGTGGCCAGGCCTCTAATAACTCTTCCAGCTAGACTTGAGCTGCTGTCTTTGGAGATAGCTCACCAAAGCCCTCGGATCAAACAGCCAAGAGCCCACCACGAGCTAAATTCTACCTAAATTCCCAGGAGCCGGCCCCTCACCTGGGGAAAAGCACAGGAGTGCTTGGTCTCTCTGAGCACACACTCACCTCTACCACATCCAGCTGCCAGTGGCGGCCCTGAAACCCCCACATCATTCCCAAGGGCCTCCCAATTCCAAGAGAAAGATTACAGTCGATGCAGGTTACCAGCTCCTGTTCTATCCAATAGAGATTTATCAAAACAAGGGGTCAGGGCTCCAGGAGGGAGCACGTTTTATAGTTCATAAGACTAATGAGATAACTTTCCCCTGGTACTGCTGGAGAATCAATAGGTGCCAGTGTTTATGAATTAGCCATACTCGGAGCATGTGCATCCCAAGGCATCCCGGACAAATCCAATAACTGTTTGGTGCTATTTCTGGCCGCGTTTAAAGTGACAAACGCCTCCCGGGGGGAAGGCACCGAGGGGGAAGCCCCAAAGAGCAAAGCCTGTAATTTTCCACCGCAGCCACAGCGGCACTTTTCTGCTGTGGCTGCTGTTCCAGGATGCCATTTGCCTGGCATGGAACTCACCTGGGGACAAGGAACATCCACAGAAAACCCAGCCAGGATGGAAACTCCTGCCCACCCCACGGCACCGATCACCACCTCCCTCCCTGGGACAGCCCCGGGACGCAGTGCCCAGCAGGGCAGGGGACACAGGGCACAGGAGCGTGGCCATGCACCAGAGCTGCCTTTTATCTCAGCAGGCTGAGCCCAGCTCGTGCCACAGCAAATGCTGAGAGCAGAGGGGGCCTGGACTGGGCACTGAGATTAAAGCTCCATCCATCCCCCCCTCGTGGAGATGTTAAAGAGGAGCCGTAACTTGAGCCCAATGCAAATTTCATAGGACCTGCACAAATCTGACAGATTTATTTACGTGTTTGCCTGCCGTGGGGATCCCAGGGGAGCTGTAGGGCCGTCGCTGCTCCCAGCCCTTCCAAAGGCAGCAGAGCTCTCCCGCAGAGCCAGGGCAGCAGAGCTGTGAGCTCAGCCAAAGGCTCCCACCTGGAAGAGTCATGGGCATTTGTAACGCGACCGACGCCAGCTGAGCCAGCAGCTCGGGCTTTGCACCAAGGGGGTCCTCCTGTCCTCCTCATCCTCCTCTCCTCCTCATCCTCCTCCTCCAGGAGCAGTGGCCCTTTTCCCCTTTCTGGCTTCTGCTGGAGCCAGAGTGGGGGGAACAGCAGAGGAGGGGTGGAAAGCAGGGACTCGTGACGGGCTTTCCACCTCCCCTCCCTAATCTCCTTTATAAGCATGGTTCCATCTCCTCCCGTTACAGGATTAACACCCATCTCTCATTCTCCTCCCGCAAAAAGATTTTATTTCTAATTACGCTGTAATAAAACTGGGCGCGCTCCCAGGGCTCCTTCCAAATGACTTGACGACACTCGGCGAGATTGAATCCTACTCGGGCCCGTTTCCGGCACCTCTGCCTGCTGTTCATTAGGCATGCATGAGGGAGAGGGTTTAAGAACAGAATTACATTTAAATGGCTTTTCTGAGAGGGAGACGTGAAACAAGAGAGAGAAGCAAAAAGCAGGAAAGGTTTACAAGGAGGGTGTCACTGTCGCCTCCCTGTCACACTGCTGCCCGGCAGCTGCTGTGCCAGGTCCCCACTCCCGGGGCTCCGGGGATCTGACAAGCCAACAAATCCAAAAGGAAACACTCAAGGGGATTTCTAAGCATCAGATTTTTGCAGCAGGATGGCAACCAGGGGCACATGTCACTGAACACTGTGCGGGGCAGGAGTAGGGGTGCGGGGCAGGGGTGCAGGGTAGAGGCAGGCTCAGGGGGCGGGCAGAGGTGGGAGTGGAGGCAGGGTTTGGGGTGCGGGCAGAGGTGGGAGTAGAGGTAGGGTTCAGGGTGCACTTCCACTCTGCCCTGGGGGATGCCCAGGACACTGCGCTCCCACTGCTGTGGCAGTGGAGAGGTTTCCCAGCAGAAACAGGGATTTTCCTGTCAGGGCTTAGGAAAACACACACCAGAAGAAATGTGGGATGGGCGTAATCAGGAGCTGGTGGTGCCAGTCCTGCTCCCTGCACTGGGTGTGAGTGGCCAGCACGTGGCTCGAGAGGAGCACCGTGAGCACCGTGTTTCCAGATGTTTTCCATCCTCACTGCTCTCACTGGCAGTGGGCAGTTTCTGCTGCCTGGATGCTGCTTCCCCGATCCAGGCTCACGAGTCGGCAAAATTGGGAAAACAGATGTTAGGAAAGATCTTTCTCTATTAGCTCCCTCGGAAGTGAGGTATCCTGCAGGGCTGGCAGGAGTTATTAAATCAAGAGTCATTATTTACCCAAGGGCCAGTCTCACAAGTCATGTTCCTAGAAGTAAATCCGGAATTACGCTGCCCACGGAAAGGGATTCACACGGGTGCGAGGGAGAGCACAGTTTGCCTCTCCGGGTTTTAATCCACCTCTGAGTCACCGGAGTGCTTGGCAGTGAAACCCAGCAGTGTTTGGGGACACTTTGGTTTGTTTGCGCAAGTGACTTTGGGAATGACACACTTTCACTGAACCAGAGCATGGAGGAGGAGGAGGAGGAGGAGGAGAAGGAGGAGGAGGAATCCCCTGGGTGGGGGCCACGACACCAGGGCTTGCCCATGGAGCAGCCCCCTGTCACCAGCCACGCTGGCACTGCCAAAGGAGGAGGAATAAATCTCCCGAGGTGGTCCAGAGCCGCCTAATACCAGCAGAAAATTACAGAACAGGATGAAGAGCATTACAAAATGAATAGGAGGGGACTAGAGATTTCCATGGCTAATCCTGTTAACGAGACAATTTCTTATCAAACTCATTATGTGGCGGAAGGCGGGGGGGAGGGAGGGGCTGGCAGGGAAGCTGGGGAGGGGGGGGGCGATGCCA